>KB455466.1:96746-155367 GCA_000341325.1 Panagrellus redivivus | reverse complement strand
GTGCGAAGCATGCAAATTTGATAACGGACAAACAAAATTTTGGCGGTCGCCAGCGACCCGTGCTGCCTTTTTTGGTTGCCGCTTTCCGTGCTTTTGTATGTTCAGCTGACCTCGGACGATTGAAATATACGTGTTCGAACATGAAAATGTGCAGGGAGGATGTAAATTGGCAGCGTTTAGAGTTAACAAAAGCGTGAACGTGTCAAAAAGGAAGATTTGGAGATTCAAAATTTTAAATTCATCTTTTAAAATTTTTGTTGAACTTGTTTTTCGATGTCTGTTGCTTTTCCAACCCCACTTCCTAACGCTCTGACCCCCTAAAAACAACAACACCTACCATATCCGGATTAAACTGCTTGTTTTGGGTCCCATTTGTCCCCGTACTTCCTGTCTTTGCATCAGTTTCCGGCCATAGGCGACCCCAGGCTTCATGTGCAAACAACAAACAAACAGTATTGCCTAATTGCTTCGCACAGTTTTTCCTGACCTATCTATTGGACATGCATAGCTGTCTCAATGTGTCCGGCATTCTTCAGTCAAACAAATAAATACATAAATACCGTGGCCCGAATCATCATGCATTGCTTCATTGCGCCGATTTCGCGATGACGGCATCGATCAACCATCTGCCGGCGGTCGTCGACAATGATGGCGCCAAGAAGGCGCTAACGGTTTTTGCTTGCTGTCGCTTGCGACCTGCTTGATGGTATTGAAGACGAAACCTCAAGTGCTAGCTTGTTTGAAGATTGGCTTTTTACGGACGCGCAAGACCGGATCGGCGTCTGTCTTGGTACACTTGGTGGAAAAGGAAATCGTTTAGAAGCGAGCCAGCTTAAGTTAGCCATCAAGCATTCAAAGCAAGAAGTGCCACTCTCAGGACACACACAAAAAAATGAAAAGACTACGCCAAGCGTAGTCTTTAAAGATACGCAAAACCGTAATAAAAAGACTACGCGCAGCGTATTCTTTTTTAGATGCTGTAGTAAAAAGACTACGCCGGCGTAGTCTTTTAACGTCAAACACATGCGCTCCTCAAAGTTCGCTTCGCGCGCGTTTTTAGTCGTGGCACGTCAAGTCAGACTTGTGTTTTCGACTATGTTTTATCAATTGCATTGCGTTTTGTGTTTATACTTGTGATCCATATCCGTTTCAGCAGGCAATCAAATGATCATCTACTCGTACGAAGCAATCCCGAGAGGTTTGACACTGAAACTTGGATAAGTGAGTTTATGATCCGCTATGAGGTAAGCTATTTCTCAAAAAGGAGATCAAAACTAATGTAGTTTTTACAGGAACACCGCGGACTCACCCTCACCAGCAACATACGTGATTAGAGAAGCTTGACCATCACAAAAAGTATGTTTCTAGAGCTTTTTACTTTTCCTTCCCTTGTTTTATATAAAAAATTTTAGATGTGTCTCAAACTAGTCAGTCAGGCCTGCCAACCGGTGATGCTTATCAATAACATATCAGAAGCGGCACTATTCACATCATCTTTACGATATAAACTGAAGAAGGACCACCAAAACTGTCAGCGTCGACGTCAAAGATACCGAATGAATTCACCCCGACTCATCAAGAATGTCATGCTTCCAAGATACGCAGTAACTTCACCATTGTTAGTGTTGTTATTGAAGTTCGTATTTTGTATCGTACTCTTTTAAAGGTTGTTTTTGTTGCATATTCCATCATGCACTATGTGAATCAAGTTTTTATATTTTTTTTGCCTTATTTCTATAAAAACCTATTACTGATAGCTCATGTGAATGTTGTCACTTATGAATAAGCCAAATGAAGCGTTGCCAACGGCAAAAAGGAGCGTGAAAGCGCGTTTGAACGTAACATTAAAAAAACTACGCTCGAGCGTAGTTTTCTACGAAAGCGTAGTCTTTAGACTACGCAGCAGCGTCGTGTTTTTGTGCACTACGCTTTGCGTAGTAAAAAGAATACGCTCGGCGTAGTCTTTTTAATACGCATTTTTTTGTGTGCACACTCATCAGTTGAATGCACTCCGATTGCGTAAAACACTTTCCTCTTTTTGCGCTAAACGGATGATGCCTTCAAAAACAGGCGGTAAAGTGATGCAACATAAGCTGATTAGGCGTTTTTTGGAGGTTTGAAAAAGTGGAACGAAAACCAAAAAAGAGTAATTTCATCCATCAAATTGCTTCGGACCTCCCAGTTTTTGCAATCAGCTGCACTTTTGTAATGGAATCGACCACCCGGGGACGCAATATGTACTTCCAGAACCCTTATTTCTTGGGTGTATCCATGTCCTTTTACATAGTTCACCCAGTTCTCGCCAAAATGAGCCCATCGAACGCGGCCCACAAAAAAGGACCCCAAAATGCCGACGATATATTCCCTCAGGGCCATCAAATTTGGTTGTTCACGAATGGAGAACCCATTGAAAAGTCGTCCTCGGCCATCTTGAAGGAGAAAGAAAACATCGACAAAACATGCCTCCAGCATTCGTCGCTAACATATGTCTGCCAACATAGCCTCCTCCCGACTGATGCCAATCATCGGCTCCCCACTTCCAAGTCGTCGTCATGGACCGCTTCGATTTGACGCGAATTTATTTTCTCGTAATTTTGTTTACAATGAACATGAACACGGCCTCCTACCAGCTAAAACTTTAGGGTCATTCGTTCTTCGTTCGCTTTTGCCTTGAGGAAATGTCTTGTCCGTTCCGAAAGGGCAAAATGTGAGCCACTTTTCGGCACTGGGGTGACAGACGGCCTGATGTGAGTTTCTCGACCTTGAAAAAGGCATTTCCTTGCCTTTGACCTCGGCGACGGGTACGCGAGAAAACCGTAAACCTAAATGGCTTAACGAGGAATCGCAATTGGAGGAAGTTATGTACCCGTTTTTGTTGTTGGTCATTCTGGTGATTTGCATTTTTACATTTGACATTAGACATTTTGGATGTTTTTCGACTGGCAGTTGATTGAAACTGTACTTTAGATTCTTTAGTTTTCAATTTTGAAGGGCAAATTTTATTAAAATCGAACTTCCAGCCGATGAATTACAGTAATTTCAATGGCAAGAAGTAAAATTTTGGCTTAATTTACTCCGAAGAAACTTATCCAAGCTTAATAATAATTCCATTAAACACTTTCCCAAAGCCTTGTACGCAACATGTAACCACTTTCCCGAGTCACACCCACGCGCGAACATGGTTGGTCCGATTCCTGATGGGTTCGATCCCCTGAGGGCTCTTCGCGACACTACCCATCCTGCTGCTACTCCCAGGACCGCCTGCGCGACATTAGGCCCTTCCCAGGATGAACCGAACCGTATTCATTAAGGCTCCCAAGTAAGTTTAATTAGCTTCGGCGCTTTGATGCGATTATGTCGACTGAGACCGCGCAACACCCTGCTTGACTTACTGCCTTTGAAACAGGCCCTCAGGGGTTCTTCGTTAACTCAGCTGTGGAATCGTGGGATGATGATGCGTTTCCGGAATGTGGATTCTGGGAGAGCCACGAATGCATTCCATGCTTTTTTTGCTTTTTCGATCAAGCACGTTTGGGTCCCCGCCTAAGCCCGCTCCACGTAAACACCCCTCATTTGCATACAGATTGACGCCGAATCGAAAAGTCTCGCCCGGCGAGAAGATCACCACCGCATCGGCAAACATAGAAACTGTCGTGAGTGGCGCCAAATCCGTCGCTGAGAGACGTTTCCGACCAAGTGAGGCTCTCGGGTGCCTCTGTTTGTTAAATCGCTATTATTATTTTGCCGAGAACTGCGGCGACGCCAGTTTCGCGGGTCCAACCTCACCCTAGACTCTCAAAGGTAGTAAGTAACAATAGGTGCGGTCATGTCAAGTTTGATCGACCTGCACTTGCCTTCAGAACCTTCTACTTTGTCATTTGATAGCTTTGTTTTCCCTTTTTGAAGTGTCATTCGATGGCTATTGTATTGTTTCGCAAGTGCGCGGCTAACTTTTTGAAAGAGGGTGTTGATCTTTTGAGTGCTATCGATGTAGGGCTTAATAAAAACATTAGCTTGTAAAAAGTTAACTTAACTTATGCGATTTAAACGATTTCAACGTGTCCAAATAGGGCGGTTAGAGGTTAGCAAAACTTTTCAAGAGGCGTTCCGTTTCTTCCGTGAAGTGCTCCCGTGTCTTCAAGATGAAAGTCAACGACGGATTAGATTTGTTCTAACTTTTGACCTGAGGGGTTTTGGTTGAATTTTAAGTGGATAGGGTCTTTCGCGATGTTCATTCATACTTAGCTAACCAAAATGGGAACTTCTTCTTCCTTACTGCGTACGTTGAACTATAATATCCATTCTGAAACCACAAACTTATCAATTCCACCCTCATCGAGGTTACTGTACCCATCCACCTCTCCAGAACGCCTCCAATTTCGAATCCCAATCCCACCTAACAATAAATCCCTCTCAATTCAATCCAAAACTATTGTCAGTTCAAGTAGCATCTCCTTTATAAGCATCCAATCTAACAATATAGCTCATGTTGACCGTGATCGCGTTTTTATTTCCAAAACGCCCGAAAATAAAAACGATCACCCGATACAGTGCGAAGCGGCGACTTGATGTACGTAGTCCGCCACGAATAGTCGTCGCAACCTTCTAAAATTTAGATGAAGCCGACATGAATGCCTCCCTCGAGCGATGATCGAACCAAGAGGAGGCGGGTGGAATTCGATCTTTCCCAATTCCGATCCAACGGGTTCATCATTGTCCCTGTGGCGAGTGGGAGTCTGACTGGCCGAAAACAGTGCGAAACTTTTTTTGCGTTTTCAACTTTTTTCAAATTACTTTATTTGTCTCGACTTCGACTTCGTTATTGTGTTTGTTTGTTGTTGATAAACTTATCGCTAACAAAAAACTCAAGGGACCCTCGACCGATGTCCAGCGCAGTGGACTCATATCTAATTTGACTTCGCTCCAGTGAATTCCGGCACAGGGATGCCATTGAAGTCCACTTTTCCCTTGTCCATGCTAACCATAGGCATGTAGTTGTTGTCGAATGATGCTTTCTCCATGCCAATTGTTGCAATTGCAATTGGTCATCCCACTTTATAGCCGGCAGGCACTTCGAGCCCTACGGGGCAATAATGTCATTTGAAAAAAGCGCCATCCCACGCTAGCGTATATCACGTTATTTATTTATTATTGATGAAATGTAGTCAAAATATTGCCGTTCTCGGACCATTATCGCCTTTACTTTTTTTTCACCACTGTAAAGCCGGCCTATTTCAACCCTTCAGAAGCCTCGCTAAACCCATGTCAACTCCCAGGATGCCCATAAAACAAAACCTTCTCTCCCCACTGCATGCCAATCACCACTTTATGTTTCTATGTAAAATATCTATCAAAATGCCATCTTCGTGCCAGTGGGGATCCTTGCCCAAGCGATTTCTACATACAAATGACCATCGTGAACAGGGTCATTCATTTCCTGATCCGTTTTTTGTCTGCATTTTTTATGCGTTTTTCTGGCGGCACCCCCCTTGGCGACTATTGTGATGATGGTCATTGAGGAGACTGAGGGCTGCTTTCTGATGAGCGGCGTCGACTCGAATCGTTTCCGTTAATGACCTTTTTTTGAATAACGAAGCTGTAACGGCGCGCGGAACTTTTTTCTTACACTTTTTTGTCTAAAAAATGGGTTTGATGACACTTCTTCTTTGATCGAATGCCAAGAATCTTCCTACTGTACCTCCAAACTGGACTTATTTATTGTCAACAATAAAATGTTGGCTAATCGAATCAACACTATCACCGATGGCTGGTCGGTGATAATAAATTCTGTCGCTCAGGTACCGTTTATTGAACCCCCTAGAGTCCGGTTTCCCATGATCATCAATGTGATTCGAGTTACATTGCAAGTGCATCCATCGGGGCAGTGTTTCTCGAAGTCGCACCTTATTGTTACCCCATGAAATACAACATGTGAGCGCGTGCGCGAACCGATTATGACGGATTGAGGGAGATGCCGTCGGACAGGACGCGCGTGTCTGCATAATTTTGACAGATTAGGCCGCGGGTTATGGACACGGCGACATAACATGGACTCGCTTATTTCGAGGGCCTTTTTGTGGTGGGGCTCTTTCCCAGGCAAGTATCTGTGCTGCTTGCTGTGAAGCGTGGGGGTCCGATGTTGTTGTTGTCGGACACGGGGGGAGCGCTTTGTACATAATTGAGACGGATGACCGGAAATGGCCAGAGGGGGACGTTTTGATTGTTTTAAAATCGGTAAAAAAGAATTTGGCTACTGTCGGATTCGAACCAGGTGGTTTGCAGGTGGTAAATTTTGTTTTACTCTACTGCGCCATTGATGTAAACCTGAAATATTCGCGAGATGGCACCAAGTCGAACCGCCATAAACACGTCCTAATAACCCCTTTAAAACCCCTTTACAGCCCTCATTATTGTTTACAACCGTCAAAAAGTTGCATGCCTCATAATCGCCCACCCTCCTACTACCGCAAAACATTCAGTGCCTCCAATCTCCGGAGGGACTTCCTCCTTCCTTCTGCCTTGCGCAGTCACTCGATCTTGACCCTAATCCGACCCGACTGTCATCATGATTCCACACCCTTCCATCCTTTTCTGATACGGATCCACAGAAACGCGTAACATTTTTTACTCCCCCGACGCCTCCATTCCGAGTTGCGACTTCCGACCATCCGGAAAAACTTCATATTGTTCCATCCTCGAGAAGTGCCAATGTTTCTTTTTTCAGGGCCGTGCCATCCCCATCGTCAATGTCGACTTTGCTTCCACATCCCGACAACACCCACTTGAGAACCAATGGTTCCTTTGAGTTTTTTAAGTGTCTCGCTCGGCTTTTTGAAAAGTTTTTTTGAGATTTGCACTATGCGCGTGAGTGTATATCTTCAGTACATTGTCACTGACCGAAGCCGACGCCATAGTTTTTTGGAGCCGTCGCGTCGCGCATCCACTCAAAGAAGTGACCGACTGCGGGTCTTTGTCACCTCCGCTTCACTCACTCACGCGTAACAGTAGCTGCTCGCCTCATTTGCCGCCTACGCGACACCATTGGCACCTTTTTGGAAAAAGTTATTGTTTCACACTGAAAAGTGGGTGAAGATGCGTCGTTGGCGATGCATCTTTCCTGTCGGCAGTGACCATCAAGCGAAAAAACGCCTCTGGCGATACACGTTTTTGGAATGACTTGAATGTTTCAAAAAAGATCTTCCTTTGACACCCTAAAAAGGTGTTCCACGTTGTTTCGCTTATCAGTTGATCGCTGATTCCATTGATTACGCGTTAAAATGTAGAAAAGAGGTTCATTGCAAAGGGCCATTGACCCTTAATGGCTTCATGACCATGCGTTGAACGGTTCATATCCAAATTGAGCGGTACAACCAGCCGAAGGCGGCTCATCAAAGATGGTTCGTTGTCCCTTCGAGAGCGGGTTGCTTGCCTTATTGGCCCTCCACTTTACATCCCCTCCGAAAAGATGGTTGCCGGCGTTGTTGTGGGGCTGTAATTTGATTAACCCATCCTCCTGCGACATCCGTTCCGTTCTTGTGACTCGGCTATTTCCTGGGAGTTTTCGCGCAACTCGTTTTGGGTGGAAGTTGAATTCAAATTTCTTAAAACAATAGAGTTTTGGCCGTTTTAAGTTTAGATTGTCACTTTGATAATGATATTTCTCATTTTGAAACTGATTTTTGTCAAAAATAGGCTTTACTTAGCATTCTTAGATGCCGTCATCTGCCACTTCCTCCCTCACCCCACTTACTTAACCACCCCCACCAACCAAACCATCAAGCCAACCCAGATCACTTCAAGCATGCTTAAACTATGCTTTCTTCCGTCTGTCTTACCCATTTGAAGAACATAAGTGACTATTGTAGCCCATTGTCTATTGTATTTACTACCGCTACCACCATCTAACCACCCGAAATTGAGACTCCCACCACCCCTTTAATCATGGCGGTCATCAATGCTTCATCGTGCTGTTGTGTTGCTGACGATGAAGCATTCATTCTAATCTGTTGACTGCGCAATGATGCTGGCTGGCAGCAACGGGACAGGTATTCCTTGTGCGCGGAAAAGCAGCTAACACAGACCTTTTAGAAAAAACGGTCCCGCGCTTCGAGAAAGATGGATGGAAGCAAGCAGGCTTCTCGGGTGATTCCTGGCAGTCTACTTTACTTACCTTCTGCATTAAATGGAGGAAAAAAGCGAAAAAATAGTACGCAGTTTGATCATTCATCAGATGCTTCATGGATTGGGTCTCGGATTACCGTTTCTGGTTGCTTGATTGATGGAAATTTGCTTTCCGGTATCGATATTCGATTGGATTCAGATGGCGCTGATCTGCTCCAAAACTCGTAAAAGTTTCTTTGTTCCAACTTACCCGCCTGCCTGCCATCATCTATACACATTTGGCAAGATGGCGACAGACGGATAACCCCCGGCCAGAATCATCTGCCAGCCGTCGTCGTTGTCTAATTTTTTTATGTATCTCCGCGCGGTTGCCATAAACGTTGCCCTCTCCTCCGAGGGCCTTCCAAGTCCAACATTATTGCGGGTATGTACCATCGCCATTGGCCTTTTTATCGTCGCCGTCCGACGCGCAACCCCGCGGAACGGCGCTTTTTTTCATTAGGGATTTTGGCTGGCGCTGAATTGGCTGGTCATTGTGGTCAGCGTCAGACGTTACTTTCTTTTGCAACTGTGAGGTCACTCACTTTACGAACGCTTTGGGACTGGGATGCTAGCTATTCAACTGATTACATAATGTGTTGTTTATTTTCGACGCTTTTCATTCCCCTCCAAGGGACCCATATGCGTCGGTTTATCCAGTTTGTCTTGCATGGAAATTAGATTACTGCCAGAACCGAACCGTATTTTCTTTTTCTCATGGTATTTGTTTTAAAAACATTGCCGTTGTCCATCGGCATTTGCAGCATTGCAAGTGTTGTGATTGACCTTTTTTGTGAATTCTGTGCGCACCCGTGCCGAGCTGCGTGTTGCTGACCGTCTGACTGATGGCTAGGTGGTACATGATTCAACATTCAACGCTCGGGTGCGAAACCGTTCTAACCTTGTTGCTTGGCACAATCTAAAGAAAGCTATTCGCTACAATACGATTTGCTAGCACGTTTTCAACTTTTTCGCTTCTTCAAAGACAAATTGTGCAATTTAGAAGCCTTTAAAATCGTTTTCGATTATTGCATCGACTTTTGCACGCTCCACACAAACTACCAATTTCCAACACCTTTTTCAATTCCTTGCAAAAAAATCTGTACATCTTTGCTTCTGCATTTTGGTCTTTATGTCTCCAGACGCTAGGGCTAGAAACAGAACCCCATGTCAAGCATATTTTGTCTCACCCTGCTTGTTCGAAGCTGAAATTCCGAAATATTGCTCCCAGACGGATCGGATATCATGTATCTCCGACGAAGAAGGCACCCGTTTTCGTACCCATGTATCCCATCCACCGTAACAGTGTAACTGACCACCTACCTGATGCTATTTTTTCCTTTTTTGTCCCTTTGCTCATCCAGGGGAAGCCTTTCTCGTCCTATTTTTTGTCCCGTTTTAGCCTCTCCCATCGCACGCACGCCCTCAGGCTACTTAGTCTCACTTTTCATCCAGAGGGGGTATCTCGACGAGCCCCTGTTCACGCTATCACGGTCCCCGAGTGCGTATAATCCTAAAATAAGCTAACAGCAAGCATTTGGTGGGCTGTTATTGTAAGTGATCTGGACAGATTGCGTCAACCTCGACTTTGGATGGATAGGTATTCAGTCTGTCATTTAGTTTCCAATTTGATGAAGAACGCGCTCCTCTATCGGCGGCATCCATCTGCGCTTTGATTAGTTTTGTTTTTAACCAAATTAAAACTCACTCAATGAGTGTCGTCGAAGCTGCGCCGTCAAAGGAGAGGCATCCATGTCCGTGCATTACACATTCCTTCCTTTTTGCTATCTAAATGTGCGCGAAATAGATTGATTTATTGGAAATTCCTCCAAAAAGGAACACTGAAATGTAAAATGGAGGCCCATTTAGGCATACTGTATGAACTTCGGCTCTTTTTTCGAACGTTTAGCAGTTTTAAAAGTCTTTGTTCCACTTGCCCGAACGAACCAAAACGTATTTCAATGTAGTCCACTTCGAAACTTCAAACTGACTGTCGTCTGAGAACCCACGAACAGGACTTATCTAAGCACCCCATTTGCATCCCACTCCGAACAACACTTTAATGGCATTTTATTCGCCCGCTTTACTCTACTCCTGTTCTTCTGAAAGCCATTGCAGTTTCGTCGAATGCAGAAGCGTCAATGAGCCTCAAGGGTGTCATCCATTTTGACACGTTGGTGTTGTTGCGCGACACAGGCTTGACGACTGACCTTGTCCTCCTGTTGTTGCTACTTTTTTGTTTCGAACCTGGACCAGAAAGCTGTGAAGTTCCGACACCTCGTCGGAGCAAGCACGCTTCACACTTGCTTGCTGCATGTGTCAAACACCTTCGCCCCCTGTTATCGCCAACATCGCACTCTCAAGTCATAAATTGGCACAGTCACGCTTGGAATTGCGCGATGGCTGCGACAAGGTTTCAATTTATTACCTTTTCCAACCCGCGGGGGTATCTTATCAACTGTTGAGTGTTCCCCAAAGGTGTTTTTTATCGCCCTTCTAGATACTCTTGTCGTAAATAGTTTTATGACGACGAATAACGAACAACGTTGGCCACAGCAGTCGTCGAACAAGTGTATCCGTCCTTCTGCCATCGGAGGGTGATTTCATTGGTCATAACTCACGCCACACTTTAGTTATAAACGATTCCGTTAGCTAAACTCTGTGTAAATCGTAGTAATAGCCTCGAGCGCTTACGTTTATTGCTTTTGTTTCGGCTTTTTATCATTTATTTTCCGTGATTTATGCTTTACAACGCCTTTTTATGTTCCCCTGTCCTCAAAATTACCGAAATAAGCTTACCCAGTTAAGTCGATAATCGCATTTGTCCTTCCGATTCCGGTCGATCGTTGTTGGTTGTTGGTTAGATCATCACATCGGCGTTTCGGCGGCCTCTTCAAAGCCGTTCTCCCCTTCGATCATCAACGTTGCTAATGTTTACGCACGCACGGACACGATGCTACCAAGTGATAAGCCAATTCGCGCAGGACAGTCCGTCGGTGCAGTCTATGAAGCGAGTGTGAGACGCCCTTTGGCGGGCCGCCCCACGCGATCATCGGTATTTCTTGGCATTGACTAATTGGAGACGACATCGGTCGACGGAGGGGCTTGGGAAGCTCCCTGTCGAAACTTGACTAATGACCGGATCGGTGAGATTGGGGGAGGCTTTTCTGACTGTTGGGCGGGTTAGGGCAGGCGTTGATCGCTTGATTAATCCCTCAATTGACCTCTCAGGGTATAAAAAAGTTTAAGACGGTCGATTAAAAAAACTTCTCCGAATCTACGAATAGCTACAGTAATCCCTTAAATGACCTCCCTCAATTCACAATAATCTTGCTTTTTGCTTTTCGCAGTCTTTTGTCTTAAGACTGTATTTTACTAACCTATTGTGGTACAAAACCGTGCGCGAATGCCATCCCAGTTGCCGTCAGCCGATGAACCTTGTGTGCCATTCACTTTCGCTTCACGCACCGCTGATCCCATTCTCGGCGGGCATCTATCCCGCGTGTGCCACAGGCCTCGGGGGCCACTAATTACTTACCTCTCTTCGAGCCCTCCAATGTTTCTTACGGAGCGTGCCTTCTCGCCCAATGTCTTCTTTGTTTCAACCTGGCCGGTGACCGCACAATGCTATTTTCCTCGCGCTCTCCGAATCGAACACAATGCCATCCTCGGCTAATCCGCATGGATGAGGACTTTGAATTGGTCGTCTGTACATACATAGTTCATCGTCGACAGGTACATAGAAGTACGTCAATCGGGAAGTCAGTGTAGCGGATCAACACTTTAGGTCAAATCATGTTGTTTGGATTTGTATTCATGAGGAATGAAGGCGGATTACAGGTGGATTTGGGGTTCGGGCTAGGTACCGGCTAACAGATGGTCATGGGTCAGTCGGAAGGCTGCGAAGGTGAGGTCAAAGGGGTCCGAGAGTTCGCACTTATTATGTTCAGAAGTTGTTTTTTGTCGGCATGTTGCGTGTTTGTCTTAAATGGCACTTATTGGACTTTTTGCGCAGGCTTTTAGGCACCGAAAGTGGCCAAAAGCCTACGTAGTCGACTAATAAGTAGTCAAAAAGTGTAAACTTTCAACTTTTTCAACCCAATGAAGCCCCCATCAAGCCCTTGTCAGCCACCCTCGTCACCTCCCATGTCCATTTCCTTCCACCCTTAACAATTGTAAGCCCGCCCATGTCCAGCTTCCCCGTCGCCTTCTTCTTCGCCGTCCTTACCCCCCTCGGAACAGCCGTTAAACGCCAAAACGCGCTCCTGTGACCACAAAATAATAAGAAACAGGGCTCCGCCTTCCCATCATCGTTCTTCAATGCCGAGTCCGAGTCGCTATGCTCCGCCGATGGCGATGGCCATCCCGGTCTGCGCGAGTCGAGTCGCCACCCAAATTCCCCGAGATCCACCTACCTTCCGCCTAGTCTGCGCGATCTTCACCGATCCATATACCGGTTTAATCCGGCTAAATCCTCCGATTTTCATGCTTGTCCCATTTACTTGTTTTTATTAACATTGGCCGTGCGTGATCGACGTGATTCCTTCAAATTCCATCACAAAATTATCCTCTAATGTGCGTTTCAGATTCCCAATCGACATTTTCAAACTACTTTTTTCGATTACATTATGTATCCGTCGAAATAAGTGCCTTCAACTAGCTTCTTAATGACGAAATTTTCCATTTTCCTATTGTATATTTCGACCAATATCGATTCGACTTATTAATTTGATCTAATTTTAACGCATCTAAAATGCAACAGAAAACAAATATCTCCTTCTGGGCCCTTATTTTGGTCGTTGTTTCCAGCCTTCAGAGGATATCCGCCGATCGAGGTGAGTGCCATCGATTGAATTTGAAGTTATTGTTATCATTGCGGTTTGTGGCACCGTTCGGTCCTTTCTTTTCTCCGGATTGAATGACATCTCTTTTGATTTTGATGCTTACATCCGGAAGGGCGACAGATTTCACACTTTTTCAAAGTACCCGAGAAGTGCGGGTGTCGACAGACAGCTGCCGTCGATATCGCGGCTGGCAGCAAAGTGACGAGACACCTGTCTTGGCGCGAGAAGTGAGAACGGCGTGAAATTTGACGCCCTTTTGCCGACTGACCGGTGGCAAGTGTGGCGGGCTTTGTTTGAAGCTATAAATCAAGGGGTTTTTGGATTGTTGCGAAAAGTTGCGACGGCATTGAAAGACTTTATGGATTGAAAAAGGAAAAAGACAAAAGCAATATCGAAATAAAGTTAAATTTTCAGTAAAACTACTCGACACTCTTAATGCCACAGTCGAATTAGATTGGCGATCGAACACAAATGACGCCGAAGTCCAGGATGGCGTAAGTTTTTCATTCCTTCTTTGTTTCGGTGCATGGGAAAACGGTTTTAATTTGTGCCATTTCCATCAAGGTCGCAGTTAGAATCCGTATTTCTTGTCTTTCCCAGTGTTATGTTAGTTGTCATTGATGTAATTCGAGTTTTTTTCAGTGGCTGGAGGAAACCTACAGATCCGAAACCGATGGCCTCAATCACCAAGCCTATTCCGTCTGTAATGTCGAAGCAAAGGACCCTGATAACTGGCTGCTCGTGCCGAAACTCGCCCGAGGCGAGGCGCATCGCCTTTTCATCGAAGTCAAATTCAGCATGCGAGCCTGTTCAGAAATGCCAGCTTATGCCCGAGCTTGTAAGGAAACTTTAAGGCTATATGGCCGTCCTTCAAGTGGTCGGGATGTCCTTGGCAGTGACCGATGGCAGGATGATCCATATTGGGAGTTGATCGATACCATCAGTGCGACGACGACTACTAATGAGAAATCTAAGAGCTATATTCATACGTCCAGCTATGCATTTAACACTAGCCATGTATATTTCGCATTCCGGGATAGTGGTGCATGTTCGAGCTTACTGTATGTCAACGTTTATTACAATGTCTGCCCTACACAGACCCAAAGCTTCGTCTACCTTCCACGGACTATCAGTGGCCCGGATGTCCATTCCGTAGTCAGTGTTCCCGGACAATGCGTGCCAAACGCATCCCCTCCAGCCGGGATCGCCGTGGCACCGACTTCTATCTGTCGAGCTGACGGTCTCTGGGAGGTGATATCCTCAGCCGGTGGAAACTGCGACTGTAATCCAGGTTTCGTCCCAATTGTCGAGGAATCCGTCTGTTCAGGTACGTCTTTTCACACCTCATTTGGCTATCCGGAAGTACGCCTTCTTACTATCGTGTTTCATGGTTCACACTTTCTTGTTTCTTAACGCATGGGAAATCGTGATGCCCACTTTTTACACATACCGACAACCCCCATTATTAGGTCAATGATGACAGGGGTCCATAATTTGAAGGTCTTTCCACCTTTTTTGCGGGAGACCCCACCGCGCATCCCATTGTTTTATGCCATCGGCATCCATGGAGGCTTGAAATTTGAGCACCTTCAAGGAAAGGTGCTGCGCAAATTGCTTGATGACAGACTTTTCGCCATCCTATTCGCAAAAAGCAAGGTCCACGACCTTTGTTGACCCGGGCGTCCTTGCCCGGAAGTCGCTTATTACAGCCCTTACTTGCCTGGAAAAAGTAGTTTTTGGCCGTGAAGCCTGGGCGCCCAATTAGTCTCTCGTCCACTTCGGCGGCGACAATGCGGGCTACAAGCAATGTGAAGAATTGACAAAAGAGCCTTCGATTCGAACTTTGGCGTCTGGTAGTCGTCGCCAGGGGTTGCAGTTTGTTTATGGCACCCGGGAATACGAAAGCGAACGCCTGCCTTGCGGGTGTTCGCTAAATGTTTACGATATCAGATTGGGGGACTTTAGTCCAATTCCAATTGCAATCAAAATCTACAAAAAGTCTAATTTCAACTTATTTTTGGCAATTCAAATGTAAACGCTGTTTCATTTTTTAATAACAGCCCCCACTTGACCAAAATGCCACTTCGCAGCCCTGTCAATACGCAAATTTCGACCACTTTTGATGGCGTTTCTGCATTTCGACGCTGGCGCCTGTCATTGTCGCCGGAAAAACGTTGCGCAATTGTTTCAAAGTGGAAAGGGAACGGCAATAGTTGAGACAAGGCTAATATTGGATAGCAAAAGTGGCTTTCCTTTATGTTTGGCTTGAATGAGCAAAATGGGGGTTGAAAAGTTGTGCAATTTTGGGATAGCACGCGATTTGAAGCACTTTTAGAATGTCTATTTGAGTTTTTTGATTGTTTTTACTCTTTTTGGGGTTTCAAAATGTTTCCAAGTGAGACCCCACCTGGCACTCATCCCATAAATTGCATATATTGACCGATTTCGAACAAGATAGGTGCCATTTGGAGGTCTTGTTTTTTGTTTGCGCATTGTGGGATGCTAAAAAGCAAGACGAGAGGGGCCCGCGCGAGATGATACATATACGATGGCGGGGGTGGTGGTAAAAACGGCACCGCTTCTTGGTTGATTGCCATCGGATCTTTGTTTGCGTTGCGGTTCTTCCGGTCGGCACTGGCGATGGCTGTCACCAGGCGAGGGATGACACCTTTGGAAGAACCTTGGGCAAGGTTCGGGGCTCTTGAAGCTGAGAAGAGGGTCATCTTTGCACTTTTTGGGGGTGCTTGACGGGAACGCGCGAAGATTGCGGGGGTGTAAATACTTGAAAAGTGAGAGGAGTGGGGACAGATGGAAGATGATGGGAGCTAAATATGGGTAATGGGGGTGAAACATATTGTGAAAAAGTTGGAATTGGATGAATATTGTTGAAATTTGCAGCCTGTCCATCCGGAACCTACAAACCAACCCGTGGCAGCGGAGACTGTACAATCTGTCCAGCGCATGCCTCCAGCTTGCTCCCAGCCGCTACAGAATGCCGCTGCGATACTGGCTTCTACCGTGCAGCTAATGAGTCTTCAAGAGCTCCATGCTCCCAGCCACCATCGAAGCCATCTGCCTTGCGTGTTGATGCGCTTAACCAAACTTCTGTGACGATCACTTGGGAAGAGCCAAGCTCCCTTGGTGGTCGCAAAGAGATCTGGTACACCTACAAATGTGGAAGCTGCCCTCAACCGACCACCGCCACCGTAGCTTCGGGCATGGCATTCTCTCACAGACAGCTAACTTTGGGCAATCTGGAACCTGGAAGCCATCACACCATCATGGTCTTCTCCCATAACGAGATTTCCTCAACCTCTGGCCGTGCCCCAGCCTATGATGTCATTGAATTCACGACTCAGAAGTCCGCTGACCTCACAGTTGGCCCGCTAAGAATCGATGCCGAACTCGAATCGGGGATCACACTAGCATGGCAATCCGTCCCACACGTCCAACAATACGAAATCGAAATGCGCTATGAGAACATTTCGACTTCAGCCCATTCTCGTGTGCCGTACTTTAGCTTCCCGACCCTATCACGTCGATTCGCCTACGCCTTCCGTGTCCGAGCCTGGACCCATGGCCCTGGCGCCCACGCTGGCATTTCCGACTGGTCAGAAGCTCTATTCTACCGCGTCGGTCAAGGCATCATCTCCCGAAATGATGCCATCCAAGCCGGAAGCCTCCAAGTGCCTTCCAACTACGTCAGCCACAGCACTGCCATCAGTTCCGATGATCGCTGGTTCAACGCCCGATCCACTGCGGCTGGCATTTGGCCCTGGCTCGCTGCCTGTAGCATGGGTATCATGGCGCTTGTCATCTTGCTCTTGGTCGTGTCTCGTCGAACTCACAAAAACCGAAAGCAAATGAGCGATCTCGACGTTCTCGACACCTACAAACAAGGTAATTTTACCCTTTCAATCGATAAAAAAGTTAACTTTCCCCGCTCTTGCACACTTTGTGTTAGTCCATGTGCCCGTAAAAACATTCCTTCAACTATTTTATATCCTGTTTTCGATCAATTTACGTATTCGTGCCATTGCCTACCTCCGTTTTTGCAGACACCATGACGCCCGACAGCAGCCATCACAAAAATCAGAGCCCGATTTTCACGAGTGCCGCCACGATGAGTAATACGGTCATGCGAAAATGTATGCTTTTAAATCCTGCTTTTGTCTGCTTAACTTATCCTTTTGCACTATCGATTGAAACTGTGTTTATTTATTGATTTTTGCGTTTTCAGTGAACGTCCCACTGATTCCGGTGTACGGTACCCAGAAATCCATGCGAAAACAGACCAGTCTCCGATGCTATGTTGACCCGTCAACTTATGAAGACCCTAAAGAAGCGCTGGACGAATTTGCCAATGATATTGATCCTTCGTTGATTCAAGTCTTTCGGCAAATTGGCGTCGGCGAATTTGGGGAAGTTTGTTGTGGACGGTTGTTGGTTGATGGCGCTTATGGCGCTGTTGCGGTATGTTTTATCGATTTTTGGAAAGAAAAAAGGTTAAATTTTGATATTTCAGCAGGTTGTCGCTGTGAAAACCCTCCTACCTGGGTCGAGTGAGAAGGCGAAGGCTGACTTCTTGACAGAAGCGTCTATCATGGGCCAATTTGACCATGAAAATGTGATCCATCTGATTGGTGTGGTGACACGTGCCGAGCCGGTGATGATCGTCACAGAATACATGCTAAATGGTGCTCTGGACAAATTCTTGCGTGATAACGACAATGGAAGTCTAACAATGGTCCAGTTGACACGAATGCTGAAGGGCATTGCCTCCGGAATGCGCTACTTGACCGATATGGGCTACATTCACCGTGATCTCGCTGCCAGAAACATCCTTGTCGATGACTGTCTAACTTGCAAGATCGCAGATTTTGGTCTATCTCGTGGATCTCGAGGTGTTCTCGAACCCGAATACACGACAAATGGTGGCAAGATCCCCATCAGATGGACAGCCCCTGAGGCTATCACCCATTACAAGTACACGACGGCATCTGATGTCTGGTCCTTTGGTATTGTGATGTGGGAAGTTTGTTCGTTCGGTGAACGGCCGTATTGGGACTGGACCAACCACAAAGTTATCAATGAAATTCATGCTGGGTACCGGCTACCGTGCCCGATGGACGCTCCAGCTGAGTTGCATCAACTGATGCTCGTTTGCTGGCAGATGGATCGTCATAAGCGGCCGACATTTACGCAATTGGTAGCGAAATTGGGTGCTTTCGAGAATCGGCTGAATGGGATCTATGATAAGGATGTCGACAGTGCCGGAAGCGCGTTGTATCAATCTACATCGAACTTGACCGGTGAAACCTATGCTCCGCCGAGTTTCTCCGTGCCGTCTCCGCCGAGTACACTGCCTCCTGTTTTGGCGTTGGAAGACTTTCTAAAGCTGAATGGTTTGGCGTATCTCCAGCGACAGCTAATCGATAGCTGTGGGATCAGGTCACTTCCGGAACTGACCCGACTCGGTCATGGCGAACTCGTCTCCCGTGGAATCGCCCCCGAAGACGCCCTCAGCCTGATCGATGCCGTCCGTGGTTGGGCCAACACCCAAGGCATGGCATCAACTTTGATCCAGATGCCACCCCCGCCGCGAACCAACGCCCCAAATCTCCACAGACCACCACTCCGCCAACCCCATGGCCGACTCCTCAGTGCCGGCAACTCCAGCGGCAGTGCCACCACCGCTTCAACCTTCTTATCATCGACTTCTGGCAGCACTGTCAGCAACCAGGCCGACCTCAACACCCGGTACATTTCGACGAACTCGACCGATGGCGGCTTCCCCGTCTGAATCCATCAAACCAAACCAAATCTAACCCAAACCTGCCTCCCATCTCTGGTGCTCCAAAACACGTATTACTGTATATTAAATAGGTTTAACTTCTGAATCCATTTTCGGATTCCCTCTCCGATTCACTTCAGTTCGGTGCTCAACGGGCTCTAGTCCTACTGTTTCACGTTGTCTTATATTACCAGTTTGTTTTCATTGTGATGTGTGTATATCAATGTTTTTGTATTGTGCAAATAGGCTTTACGAGATTACAAATCTCAAAAATAAACTTTTATCATGATTTGTGTCACTTTTTGACTTTGAACTTGCGAAAGAACAATGACAGTGCCCTATCAATCAAATGCGCGAAAAAAGTGAAACGCCATCTGATAGCGAGTGACTTCAAAGCTTCTCACAGTAATCAAGGACGAATTTGATGAGTAAACACCTCTGGAATGCAAACATCGGTACTTTTGAGCTGATTTTATCGAAGCGTGTTGAAAGAAAATAGAAAGAACGAGCGCAAAACCATGAAAGAACCGAGGGATAATGTTATTTTATTTGCTAATTATCTCCTTGCACTCACTATTCACCTGTCATCGCGGGAAGTCATAAAATTCCATGTCGCATCATTACTGTTTGTGGTTACAGTTCCCGAATGATGCTGTTGTTGCGGACATCTGGCAACCGACCGCGCAGGTTGAGATTTAGTGTCATGCATGCCGATCCCGAATAAGGTTGACGGTTTTGTGGCTGAGGGCTGTCATAAAGTCAGTGTTCTCATTGTGTTGCGACGAGAATCGTCATAGTAAAGCGCCGGAGGTTAATTAGCGCATGGTGGCCCTAACGGGCGATGCGCAACAGAGTGTGATTGCGCAGGCTATGATTACCGTTGAGTATCCGGCTTGGCTATTGTTTTTGGGTTGAGGTGGATGGGCGCATCATGGCAATGTCTAAACAATAGACACGAAACATGGAAGGGTTAAAATTTGGGGACAAAGCTAGGGTTTTTTAGGGTTTGATGGCACTTTTGAACTTGTTGCGGACTGATTTTGCCAGTTTTGATGTGAATTGTGGAATTGGTAATGTCAAATGCAAATTTGAAACTGTTGCCACAGGTCAACTCGCCTCCAAATTAGGTATACAAGCAAACAATAATGTCCACACTTGTCTCATTAATCATTTATGCAGGTTTGTCCAAACCACAATACCGCATTCTCAACCCAGCTAATAAGCAACCACCCTCGCCCCGAGGCACTCTGACAGGTCGTCATTATTCAGGTGTCCGAAAGCTGACCACAAAATGCCGGAAAACGAGGGACCGAGCACCCGTCATCCATCAAATGTCAACATCAACATCAATCCCAAGCTGTGTTCCACTTGTTGACCACCGTTTAACACATCAGACCCATCAGATGGCACTGACCGATGTAACGGGTCCCCCGGAGTCACAGGGGGTTAAGCAAAGATTGCGCAAGCTGACAAATGGTTTTCCTTTATCACATCCGGTGCCCACTCAACTTACAATGGCACTCCAAATAGCGTATTGTAGCAACTGCAAAACAATTAGCTGCTTCCGAAAGCCACCCACTGCGAAAAGTGCCGTCTCCAATGGCACTTGTCACTTGTCTTTACCGCGCAACATGAACAAACATCATTCCAATCTACCGATGTAAAGTGTTTTTGACTTTAACATAACTTTTGAGGGACCTGATTTCACCACTTTAAATCAAAAAGACATCCTAAACCTATCGATCAAGACCGCCACGCGCGCTCATGTCATACTTAATCCCGGCCTTGACTTCACGGCTGACGATCGTTGTCGCATAATTCTTCAGAAATCGGGCAATAATCGTTAAAAGTATCCCTCTTACCTGTCGCTGCCTTCCGTTTTATTCAAATTTATGTTATTCCCATGTATCATGACGACCCCGCGCGTGGCACAGGTTTGTTTATGTGTGGCGCGCGACTGTCACCAACCGTTGCCCGTGGGCCATTGTACGCTAAATCGAAAGTAATCCCGCGATTGCGCGATTATGATGACAACAACAACATGGATGGGATGATAAATGCGAAAAGATAAAATGCAATCATGTAACTTTGGGGGTCGGCGGATTTATGGGGGTGGATTTGGAGATTTATGGTGACAGCTTGCTGGATTACTGTAATTTGAACCTTGAAATTGCAAAAAAGTGCAAAATTGAAAACTTCAATGATAGCCTCAATATTGATTATACTTCGACAATCGAAATAATTTATGAATCCGAAAAAGTTAAGTCGCAGGTGGTGTCGAAGCTGGTGGATTGCCATTAGGCGGTTGCTGTCCTGCCACCATGACCTGTGGTTGTGTTTGACCAGTGGGGGTTGCCAGCGCTTTGATAAAAGGCTGATTGTTCCGTTGATAGATGATAGCCTTCTTGCCACCGGCATGTTGGATCGTGTATGTCGCCGCAGGCTTGTATTGAAACTTGCCGGGCTGTGGCGGCGTCGGTGGTGCTGGAGCTGGCGCTGATGCCGGTGGATGATGGGCTGAGGGGGTCGTGTTGGCCTGAACCGGGTGGCTGGGGGCATGATGTTGGGATGCTGGTGCCGCCTGCTGGGGTGTTGCAGATGCCGTATTCGGGACGGCTTCGGCGGAGACGACGGGTGGCGGGGTGCCCGGCTGGTCGGGCTGCTTCTCCGGCATTGGAAACGCGCCACCGGTCGCTTCCTTCTGCAAACTCCACCGTAAAACAATATCAAAAGCCTAAAACAGCTTACAGAAGCCACCGGCAAAGCCGGCGTTAATGGCTGCTCGCCCGCCGCCTTCGGAGGCTCATCGGCCTGTTCGACCGTCGGAATCTGCGTCTGTCCTGGATCTGGTGACTGTGTCGGCTGTGGACTGTCCGTCGTAGCCATGGCAGGCGATGATTGTGGCGCTTCCGGTTTCTTGTCCTTCTCTTTGGCCGAATCCGACGGCATTTGCGACGGCCTCTCTTCCTCCTTCTTCCCAGTGCCACTCTTCGGCTTCACATCGGACTTCTTCTCCTTCTGGGTCTTCAATTTCTTCATCAACGTCGCCCGGCGATCTGGACCCGCGCCACCACCGCCACCAGCAACCTCCTTCGTCGATATCTCCCTCTTACTGTCACCACCAACCTTCTTGCTATCAGAAGGTGGTGAATCCGCGTTATTCTTCGGGTCATTGATGTGATTCGCGATTCTGGTACACATGGCACACGGATTAGGTGCCGATGTTGCCTGGATGGGTAAGTTCTTGCCGCCATTGTCGTTGAGGAGTTTCAAGTAGTGCTCGTATTCTTTTATAAAGTCTGCAAACACAAAATTGGATGGCAATTAAGTCAAAATTGGAATTACGTTTAATCAAATGCGACGGGACAGCATTCTTAATGTGAAGCAATTGCAATATCGAGTAATGACAGTACAAATATTGGTCCTCGACTTGGACTGCTTGTGATCGTTGAGATCTGACGTCTTTTACGAGTTGGGCGACGTCGGGGATCTTGCCTTTTGTTAGACTTCTGGAAAAACAACATTCTAATAGACAAAAACATCGATAAGAAGTGTAACAGGGCTGTAACGCAAAAGTTACGAATGCGTAACGCAGCATAACGAATGCGTAACGCAAACGTAACGAATGCGTTACACATCGAAAAGACATGCGAAAGTGCCAGAACTCACCGATACATCATTTCAATAATAACCAATGTCCCTGTCCTTCCGACACCCGCCGAACAATGGATTAGCGTCACGTTTTTCGGATTCTTCCTACTGTATTGCAGCATTCGAAACGGTGCCATCGGCGTTTTCGGCACAGACTTGTCCGGCCATGCCACCATTGCCCTGTGATCGACGACTCTGCTCTCCTTCTCATAGGTCAGGGTCAGCTTTGTGTGGATGAAGCTGCGATCACTGGTATCGACCTTATCACACTTTATGGTCAAGCCATGATGGGTCATCGAGCCTCCGGGCGCGAGCGGGTAATATTGGGCACACTTGTCTTTGCCCATTTCTTGCGTTTTACACAGCATAATGATGTTTTTGACTTTTTCCTGCCAGACGCAACGCCAGAAGTCGCCGACAGTAGAATCGAGGGGGCCCTGGAGTGGATTTTGATGGATTCAGATTACGGTAATCGAAGGTAAAACTGACTTGTGCACAGATGAACTGCTGCGATTCCAACAACTCATGCGTGACCCGATTCGCGTGAACAAAGTCCCCTGGAACGCCTGGAGGCCAAGTTAGCACGATGCGAGTCTTGTCCCAACATGGCACATCTTTGTATCTCGATTTTGTCAGATTCTGTTCAAAGTGCGTTTTACTCGGATCCGCGGGTGTAAACCCTTTCATTTCCGCGTACTTTAGCCGCAGGCTGTGAATGCCATTCTGTACCGTTTGAAGCGTAAATTGCTTCATTGCAGCCTTCGCCTCGGCCGTGAATGCATCCCTTTCGCGTTTCGTCATGGATTGCCGTTCAGTCGTGGATCGACGCTCCGTGGCAGACGGTTTATCGTGCCCTTCATGGCCGCTTGTGACCGACCTCCCCGAGACTGCCGACTGTTGGCGTTTATTTAAGCGAGTTCGGGTCGAACCGGCACTGAATCCAACATTTAAGACTTCACAAATGTCAAATAAGCTCCAAACTCACTCAGTCTTTTCTCCTGCTCGTTTCCTCGCCGACATTTGGAAGCCGGCTCGCCACGCCGTCCGGGGCCCGGTGTCCTATGGCCAGTTCGGACGGGAGATCCGATCCGTGAGAAGCGTCGTGCGACGCTTGATTCAGTCAGTCCGCGAGGAATATGAGTCCTGCGTGGAGGGACCTGTGAACGGCCGCCTTGTTTTTGCCTTCTTCCCTCTTTCCGGCGAATTTTTTCAAACATTTACATTCCCCATCCCGAATTTCACCCTTTCCCCGTCTACGGATCCCATCGAACTATTTAGAACTATTAATTTTATTAATAAAATTTGTGATTACTCTGTTTTGTCGTGGTAAAATACGAAAAATTATCACAGAATCGTAAAATGGAATAAAAAATATACAATAAAAAGCCAAGTGAATGAATTATAGCGTTAAGGATAGACTTACTAAACCTTCTGACCGATTAAAACTAGGAAAGAATAGGCAAGGTCGTATGCGAATATATAAAATATTTAGAAATCGTCGGGGTTGAACATACCACGGGCGCGGTTCAAGATACTGTCCTGCAAAATGGATTCATTAGAACTAACAAGTTAGAAGTAAGATAATAACGAACCTTGCTGGGATCATAAGGCATCTCCTTGGAAGGAATCTCCAAAACAGCCGGAATGCTAGCAGTGTGCTGATCGACGGTAAAACGGATCATTTCAGCGACGTGTTGGTTGATCAAGATGATAGCAATATCGTCACGGGCGACGAACTCCTTGAAGGCTTCCTCGATTTCGAGGACGGTCGTGTTCTTATCGACGATAAGGTAGTTGGGCTTGCGGGCCTTGTTGAGCTGGCCGATGCCGCCGAGAAGGAAGCCGACGACGGTGTCCTCGTCGCCGATGACGCTGAGAACCTTGCCCTTGACTAGACTAGCGGCGGTCATTGTTAGCTGAAACGGATGGAGATTCAGATGGGTTTATATATAACGAATGCAAACGCGAAGAAAAACGCAACCAAAACGCTTAAAAATCTATAAAAACATGACAAAAACATTCCAAAAGGTCGTGGGAATCAATTCAAAAGAAAACAACGTCAAAAAGGTCGAAGGAAAGGTTTATAAAATCGAAACTTCGCAAGTCTGGCCGCCAGCAAACACGCATCAAAGGCGAAGCACAGCTGCGAGCGAAAATCAAAGTCGTCCAGCGAGTGCAGGGCTGTTCGTGCTAGGAGTATTGAAAAAGTGCGTACGCGTTCGTCTCGTTTCCCCGAGTTCTTTTTGCTAGCTTTCATTCAATATTTATTTCGCGATTTTCCGTCTTCTCGTGTCATTCCATCTTATTTTCCGTGTTCTAGAAGGTTCGTCGTCGTATTGGGCTCATTTTGAGGCCAAATATGCCCAGTTTTGTCGTGTTTCCGACCCGATTTTGACCGTTTTTTCTCTGCTTTTTTACACCCCGTTAGAAGCTTCCATCGTCTATATTTTCTTTACCCATTTGCTGTAATTCTATCGATAGTAATTGCACATTTGGCAGATGTATCAGCGGCGCTTCTAATTCGCACAGATTTTAGCCAGTTTCGTCACTTTGAGCGTGATTCATTTCCAAGTGCTCGTGCTCCCCTTTTCGCGATCATTTTATATATATTTCTCCATTTCTAACCGCATTTTACCATTTCAGCTCACTCCACAATGAACCCCGAAACCGTGCCCACCGATCTCCGTCAACTCCGTGCCTGTCTCGTCTGTTCACTGGTCAAAACCTTCGACCAGTTCGTCAAAGATGGCTGCGACAATTGCGAGGACTTTCTGGCCATGCGGAATGATAGTGAACGCGTCTCCGAAGCGACGAGCAGTAATTTTAATGGAATGATCGGTGCCATGGACAATGAGCAATCATGGGTCTGCAAGTGGCAGAAGATCAACCACAAATGTGCCGGCGTCTATGCCATCAGCGTCACTGGCAGTCTTCCCAGTGATCTCATCCGTGATCTCCGTGCCTTGAAGATAAATTACCAACCCAGCCAACGGGATCGTTCCAAGCCTCAATGAAGTTTATTGGGGATACGTTTTTGGGGTTTTTATTTATTTTTTGGATGTTTTTTTTTGCAATTTTGTGGTTTTAACATTGTTTTGTTTTGTAATTTTACACTTTTTTATGGCGTTTTTGAATGAAATGAAAACGGGTTTTGTGATCTTACAAACAAGTTGGATGATTGCTACATCAGGTTATATTGCCTGTATGATACTTTTTGAAGTTAAAAATGTTGTTTTGTAACTTATTTTGAAGATTTTAGACAACAACAATGGGAAAACGAAAGTCACAACGTGCTGCCCCGACCAAGTCTAAAACCATCCAGCCTCTTGACACTCAGTTCGACTGTCCTTTCTGCAATCACGAGAAGGTTTGCGACGTCAAAATGTGAGTTTTTTATAACTTCTCTCCACCCATTTGTCCGCCGGCCCACGTAAAAACACGTTTCCCCGTCCACCTTTTTCAAAATCCGCACGCTCCATTCAACTATTGACCTTTGCAGGGACCGTAATCGCAACGTCGGCTTCATCTCATGCAGAGTGTGTCAAGAGTCCTTCCAGACGAGCATTACCTACCTCAGTGAACCCATCGACGTCTACTCGGACTGGATCGACGCGTGCGAAGAAGCTAACAAGTAAAATCACGTTTCCTGATACCGGCAACATCGAGTTATCAGCCATCCCCCTTTGAACATGTCCTCGTTCCTTGACTTTGGTCTCATTTTTTGTTATCTTCCGTAATATTTTTATTGGCTCACTCACCTATTATAGCCCAATTCCCGCCTTTTTAGTCACAATGATCTTGTATACTTTTACACTTTATAATTTATCACAGAGTCTGTTTGTATCACTTTACCTTCATTCCGTTACCCCGTTTCACCTTTGTTTTGTATCTAAATTTGTACATTTTTCCTTTTTCGTTGCAAGTATATTGGTTGAATTGGAATTGAAGTTGAAGGCCTCAGGGCGTGTTTGACTTGATGAAAAGTGAGCGGTCGTCGGAGTGATTCGGCGACTTAGGGCAAGGGGTATTGCGACCTCGAATGAATACTTTTATGTGTTTTCTGCGTCCGTCTGAATGTTTTGCACTTGTGAATTTGTCCATTTTTGGATCTGTGTTCGCTTTTTGTCGGCGCACTCGCTTTTGTACTGTGTATAATTGTGATTGTGGGAACCTAACTAACTATTGTATTTATGTTCATTCAAATAAATCTGTCTCGTTCGTTCACAGTTTTACGTAGCCGTTTTTTCACTTCATTTCACACGCAACCAAATTTGCAGGGGTTTGAGCCAGTCGTCGTCGTCGTCCGAAATGCTCGCCCTTCGACGTGTCGCTCCGCTCTGCCAGCCCCAACGTTCATGTCTATTGTACGCGACATCGTCGACATGGACGGCACCCCGGAACTGGAGGCAAATCGTCTTTTCGCCGGCGGCAACCCTGGTTCAAGCGGCTCCCGATCGATCCCAGCCGTATTTGAGGTTAATGAGGTTCGATAAGCCTACAGGTGAGTTGCATCGATTGAAATCCATCAAAATCTGTACAAAATCTAACTTTCAGGCACATTTCTCCTCTTCTGGCCCGGCGCCTGGGGCATCGCATTAGCCACGCCTGCCGGGCATCTACCCGATCTCCGCCTCCTCGGCATCTTCGCCGCCGGATCCTTCCTGATGCGTGGAGCGGCTTGCACGATTAACGACCTCTGGGATCGACGATTCGACGCCCTGGTAGCACGGACAGCTGATCGGCCCCTCGCCAGTGGAGCATTGAACACTGTTCAAGCGATTGGTTTGCTTGCAGTTTTGTTGAGTGGTTCTTTGGGGTGTCTTTTGTTGTTGAACCCGTTGACGTGAGTTTTGTTTTATTTATTTTCAACGAAAACTCGGGGAAACTTGAAATCGATTTGAAAGAAGCCCATGAACACTGAAACCACGCCCCTTTTTATATCTTTTCGCTCCAAATTTGGCCTATTTTGATCGATTTTGTATAGAATCGCCATTTTAACCCTAAAATCTTCCAGCGTCGTGATCGGCATGACCGCCATCATCCCCACAATTGCCTATCCTCTCGCAAAACGGTACACGTATTGGCCACAAGTCGCCCTCGGAGCCACTATCAACTACAGTGCCATCATGGGTTTCACGGCTGCCCTCTCCGCTGATGCCATTGCTAACTCCTCCATGATTGCTATTCTTCCACTTTATGCTTCCACTATCTTCTGGACGCTTATCTATGATACCATCTACGCCCATCAGGTTTGCAACAGCCTTTTCACGCCCCCCTTTTCACACCCTTTTCAAATGCCATTCCTTCTTCCAGGACAAAGAAGACGACCTCAAAATCGGTGTCAAATCCAGTGCCCTGTGCCTTCAAGACCGTACAAAACCCTGGCTCGCCGGTTTTGCTGCAGCTATGATCACGAATCTGAGCCTCGCTGGCGCCATCACAGGCCAATCATGGCCCTTCTATGCTGCTGTTTCTGCAACGGCAGCCCAGCTAACCTGGCAAATCGCCACCGTAAACACGAATAGTCGCGCCGATTGCTGGACGAAATTCAACTCGAATCAATGGGTCGGAGCCCTCATCCTCGCCGGGTTAATCACAGGTACCTTTGTGAAGCAGTGACGTGACAAGCAGTGCAATACGGACGCATTTTAAAAGAAAAGTACCCAGGTTGTACGATCCATAGTAGAGTAATAACTATTTATTGACATTAATGACAGCTGTTCGAGTTGCCTTTTTGTGGAAGCTTCATTTTTGGAGGGCTTCATTGGCTTTAATGATATAGGTTAGTTGACTGATATTGATTTTAATAGCGTTTTGTTGTAAAAAGGTGATTAGATTTGATTAAAATTGTTTTATTTATGAGTTTTGTTGGTTTTTTTGGCACAATGTTTGAACCTCGACCTTTTGCGTCGCCCCCCTCAGTTATAGAAGCAGTCCCTATGTTATGAGTTTTCCGGATATTTTTAATGCATTTCCGAAACTTGAAAATTTTACTTCTGACGACTGTTTCCTGTCTGATAATTGGCTATCCGACATTTTAAAGTTCAAAAAGAAGGAATTAAAGCGCATGGACATCTATGTAGAAGGAAACCAATTTAAGACCTTCGAGTTTAACGATCTTACTACATTGTTAAAAGTGAGTTTTTTAATCCAATCGTAACAGGATTTTTGATCAAAATAATTTTCAGACTGAAGAACCAGGCTTTGGTTTGTATATCTATATACAATCTGAATCTGAACCAGCAAAGTTGTTTTATCAGAAGTTGAAAGCGTATTTGAGCGAGAATTTTCCTGTTAAGAACAAGTTTTCGCCGAATAATATAATCTTTAAGATTTATTATATTGAGGATGTGTATTGTTGTGCTTTACCCCCCAACTATGAATTTACAGTTTAAAAAACAGTGATTATGAATCTGTTATACTGTTTTTTACACGTAATATAACCTTTGTTTATTATCACAAAATAAATAAATAAAAGAATTACTGAGGCTTTTCGCTCAACGGCATTTCGAAACTTGTTTGCCACACTGGAGGGCGTTTTAAAGCGTTGATAAGGTACACCTTCACATCGCCTCGGAGATCCTTTTCCGGGTTTAGACATTTGACATTATTAGCGAATGTAATTTCATTATTCTGATGCAAAATGTCCGGAACTGGGATGATTGTATAGTCAAAATGGTACAAGCTGTGGTCATATTTGAAGACAAAATACCGCTTTGTTGGCTTTTCCGGCATCTCGGCATTGGCACGAAGCTTGATGTTGATCAAGAAAGATGGTCCAAATCCGTTAATATCCAAACTGATATCAAAGGCTTCCGCTTCGGAGCTCATTGGAACGGCGCCGTGGCTCTGCAAGGATAAGTTGTGGTATTCTTTCGTGATTTTCAAGCGGAGCAGGAACATGTCGCGTTGATAGGACTGAAAATTAAACAAGCGTATACATAAGACATAATAAATATCAATTCCAGACCGCATGCATGTGTTTGGCATTATTGATCTCCCTCTCAGCATTTTCCACAAACACCTTTGTTCGTTTCGGGATCTGAAGCTTCCGTTTTGGCACCGGGGGGCCAACAATTCCAACTGCTTCCAAGGTCGCAGTCCGACGAAACATGTAGATTGCCATGCCGGAGTTATCGCTGCATTTGTCGACAGGTAAGCCAAAACCAACCAGCAAAACTTCTGGTTCACGTCCATATTTGCCATATTTGATCCAGGATATCGATTGAATGTGGCTTTCTTCGAATATTTTAAGCGTATCGAGGCACATATATGATGGTTCTAAGTGGATTTCGACCTTTTGCGGAAAAGCGATCAGAATTCCTGCAATTCGGGTTACTGTATCTCAACAAAAATCTCAACCTACCTGAATAATTCCGCGCATCGTGATAAAACACCTCCATATCAATGATCCGATCGGTTAATTGCAATTCTTTCTGCTTTTTACCTTTCAAATTGTACCATAGCAAGCGTTGATCACGTGTTCCGAAGACAATGTGCTTCATTTTTGTGACAACTGCTGTGACGACAAACGATTTGAGGTAGATTTCCTTCTTTACGTGAATGCCGTTGTTGGATGACTTGGTCAGAAGCAGGACCTCCTCACGCCCACGGCAGATCACAAAGAGATGGAATTCACTGTCTTCCATGAATTCGCCGGCAGTGATTAGCTTATAGGGCGTGAAATCTGGCGGCAATTGTATCTTTTCCAGTAATTGGTAAGTCTGGCCATCGACGAAATAGATCTTTCCGAGGTCTGTCCCGATGACAAGGACATCGACTTCGTCCACTGATGCATCTTTTTTCATTGTCGTTAAGCAAGTTATTGTAACGTTGTTTAACGTAGGGCGTTTTCCAAGGTTTTTATAGGTCTCAATAGCTTCAGCTAAGATCATCGCCTGGATTTGAGGTGTGGAAGTTAGGAAAAATTGGGATTGGAAACTCATTTTTAGGATTCCATTTGAGAGCCGGATTTCCTAAACAGTTTTTATGAGCACCAATTGGAAAACCAAAACATACAGTTAAGTTTTGATTTAATTTTTCTGCATCAATGGCCTCTTTCACAACAGCTTGCTCCCAGAGATACGCTTCCCCTGGAGGCAGGTCTTCGCCCTCGGAAAATGGAATATTGTATCGGTAGTATGGTCGCATGTTTCGATAAACCAGTAAACTGCTCTGTATCGCAACTGCAACACATGGCGCAACACCGTTGTCAACAACGAATGGCACAATGCCCACGGGTTCCGATGGCAGCGCAACATCAGAGGCTAGCGTCAACCCTTTCATGTGGACAAGGCGCTTAGCTGCGCCATACGGCGAATCAACGACAATCAAACTTGCTTCGCCACTGCTGAAATTGCCTACGGCGATGTTTTGCTTGATGGTTTCAATGTTTAGAGCTGGCTCCCATAGAGCTCGGACCCATCTGCGTTCATCCGAGTTGAATGCTGGAAGAATATGAGCGTAAAAAACTTATTTATAATCACAATTAATGATGCAACTTACCCATGTTTATCAAAATTGTCAATAACACAATACGTTAATAGATAAAGTAAAAACAAGTTAGGAGTCAAACAATGCAAACATGAAAAAAGCGATGGCAGAAGTAGCTCCATGGCAACGGTTGCTAGGGAAGAGACGAACCAGGATGAACGCCCGGTCCTGTTCGGCACTACTGACTAAAATAAAAAGGCACTTTTCAAAAACATCCGTATTTTTCCGACGTTTACTCTTTTTCGTCCAAAGACCCTTTTTGGGGGCAGGCAGGTACATAAAATTTACACATGTGTACGCGTGCATTCAGACTTTTTATCTGTGTCTGAAATTTAACTAAATCATCCCAGAAATGGTATTAATACTTAAACAAAATATGTAAAAGCTAAAAAAGGTCAAAAAACGTAAAACGGACCAACTTGTAGTTTTGCACGCATACACATGTGTAAATTTGGTGCCCCAAAAACATGTCTGACCGATAAAATCATTCTTGTTTCATTTTTGCCCGATATTTACATATTCAACCAAACAATACAACAACTTGTCAAAAACAGTGAATCAGGATCTTATAATGCCATTCTTAAAATGCCTGATTTACAGTACCCTTCTGTTCTCAACTGTATTCTGGCCATGTTTTTCTGATGAAGCGACAACGTTGAGTGCGCTTGGCATTGTAAGTTTTCAATAAACTTTATGAAAAACGTCATAACTTTTAAGAAACTAAAAATCATGCAACTAAATAGAAAGGTCCAAGACCTGTGTGTAGCGGATCAAGATAAACTGCGAAATTGTCCAGTTTTTAAGAAAGGCGATTACAGCGATTTTATCAGATATGAGGCCCCGCCGAATACGTATCTCTGCTTTTTTCGAGTGCGTTTTTTACTTTGATCAGTCATTTGAACTTGTATTTTTATTTTTAAGGGCGTTGCCGAAGAAGAAGAAGGCAAACTTGTCATGATAGCAGGGGATGAACGCGCGGCTCACATGTATTCCCTGATTTTGGACGAGGACGTTCGGTATGCGCATGCCTTTGTCGTTGTCATTCAAGAGGGATGCACAGTGTTTCCGACACTGAATCGGCCAATTTGCAGTAAGCTGATGAACATGTTGCCGGATATAATCAAGAAATATGTGCCTGACATTCTTATCATTAATCAACGACTGGACAATGTGGATGCGTTTTCAACGCCGTTCGAATCCGATGAAAAGGCTGATCGGACGGTTAACGTAGTGACAGAATACTTGCAGGATTACGCGAGAGTGGCGAAGAAAATTATTATTTTGCAACCGTTTCCGAGTATGATACCTGTTTTGGAGGAGAATGGGCTTCCTATGTCTGATGAAGCGTTAGTTTTCTAGCTTAAGTCGGCCTAGAATCCGACAAATTTGGTCTCAGATCTGATAATCTATTCAAAACACACCTTTCAGAAAACCCCCACTAATAGACGAACTTCTCTGGGCCAACAAGACCCTCGAAAGTTACCACTTCAATCCGTACACCATTGACGCAGCGAACGCCCCCGGCTGGAACAGACTCAAAGAATCTGTCAACGATTGCGACGAGTGTGTCATCATTGAAACGTTGCCGTTGTTTCTGCGTGAAACTCCAGGAGATCCAGATGCCGGAAAACAGTACATCATGTACAACGAAGATCAAGAATCATATTTCTGTGGCTGGGATTTGTCGCACAAAGCCGTTGAGTTGTACATGAACAACTTGTTTCAAGAGTTTGAATCGAATGCAGACGAAGAGTTGGAGGATCCTGCGCCTTATGGTGGCGCTGCTATAGCGAGTGTTTCTTGGATTAGCTTTTTATTGTTATCTTTTATTGTGTGACATTGAGTTTGTAAAAGTTTCACTTAGAAAACAGATAATTGCGGTGCACGCGTACAAGTGTAAGAAATTATTATGTACTTTTTTCATTTTGAACACCGAAATACCGTAACCACAACTTTTTTAAATGCACTTCACAGCGCCCCCGCTTTCTTGGAATAACCAATCGCAGTTCGGAGCCAGTTTTGTCACGAGGAATCCATTCCTGTATCCAGGATCGAGTGTGGGCAAAGAACGAATACCGTGGAGGGCATGATGACCATCCGTCAACGGCATATCGCACAGGGGCGCACCATTCAACAATTCCATGGCCTTATCGTTATCATCGAGCCCACAAGCCATATAGCTGTTTTTGACGTATTTGATAACACCATCGTTGGAAAATATCTTTGCACATTCGTCATCGGATTGCAAAAGCACGCTGTCCATAGTCATTTTATCAGCGCCTAGGCGAACCGTAAGCGATTTATCTTGAGGACCTGGGCCAACTTTTTTGATTTTAAGAAATTGATCGAATTTGAAGGTAGACGTGGTAGCCAACTTCACCAAATAAAGGTCCTGCCACGAATTAAAGCTAACATCGCCCATATGCGTCTCGGGAAAAACTGCAATTCGAAAATAAGATCAAGTTAAAAAAGAGAAAAAAGGAACATTACCGTTCGGAGCACGAATTTGGTGAATTTTTGAACCGCCGACAATGGCGTAAAGCTCGGTGCTGCCATACTTTACAAACTAGGACCAAAATTATGACAAACAACTTTGTTTATATGAATCCGAAAGTCGAAACACTTACCTTAGACGTAACACTGGTTAACAAGTGTTTCTCGCCCACAGCGGCACCAAATCCTTTGACGGTAAAAGTATGGTCGTTGTTTCGCTCGGCAATGATGACAGTACTCTGGCAGAAGTGCCTGGAATAGGACGTCAACCACAGTCTACCGCGAAAAGGCTTACTTTTCAGGTTCTGTCTTATCGGTCGCCTCGCTTGACGTAGACCTTGACAGGCATCAATCGTCAGGCTGGATTGGCTAAACTTACACGTCAAGGCGCCACAAAGATGGGTCGCCAAATTACAGACTGGGGAAGCTGAATCGGTGCAATCGGCATCTTTTTGGCATCCGCGTCCGGGAGGATTGATGTTAACTTTCTTTGTTGTTGTAGCCGCCAATGTGCCGACAAAGGCTAAAACCAAAACGGCCGCCACCGTACGCGGCATGCCGGTCATTTTCAAACTGAAGTGAAAGTTGCGTGTTCTGATGAACTTTTGTCGATGAGTTTGGATTTATGCAAAATTGAGTATTTGACGGTGCCTTCGCTGATCTGGAACAACCAGTCGCAGTTCGGAGCCAGTTTTGTCACGAGGAAACCATTTCTGTATCGAGGATCGAGTGTGGGCAAAGAACGAATACCGTGGAGGGCATAATGGCCATCCGTCAACGGCACATCGCACAGGGGCGCGCCATTCAACAATTCCATGGCCTTATCGTTATCATCGAGACCACAAGCCATATAGCATAAGTCAACAAAAAGTCAACACTTTTATTTATTTTTGCGATTAATATCAAACAATGTAGAATAACACCAAATTCGGCAGATATCATTGATCTACACACATTGAAAAATGAAAAGTTGTTTCTAAACTGTTTCATTTCAACCCCCAAACAACAATTAACCCCAAATAGGATCGGCAACCCATGTCAAATTCCATCCCCGGAAGTTTGTATTCCCATCCGCAGACCACTCAATGTCCATCGTGTTGTTGTGTGATCGCAGGCTTTTTGGTACTTTTGAAGTCATATTCCCCGCCCATTCCAACAAGGTGTCACTATCATCGCTGAAAACGAGGTAATCACTGCGTTCTTCGGTTACGAAATCCCAGATGGTGACAAGCACACGGTAGCCGAGGGGAACGTTCAGTTTGTAGGTTTTATCGTCGTCATCGGGGTAGGGATTCGGGTATTTTGGGGATGTGAGGCTGCCGCTAAGTGTCACGGGCACTCTGGAATTGCAACAACTTTACATATTTTCTAAACTTCGGCGACTTACATCGCTTTGAATGTCGCTGACCAACCGATATACGATGCACCACCGTAATTACTCGCGAAGAATTGAACAGTCAACGAATTCGACGTTGATTCAACAATGTTCTGAATGGAAGAACTTGAAATTAACTCCAAAATACGTGAATTCGTGGTGGGACCATCGTAAATTGTGATGTTACTGTAGGGATCGATGCCGACGAGATTGAAGGATAATTGGACAATGTGCCCTTCGGGGACGCTGATATGATAAACACATGCCACCTCAAGGTCATATGAGCCCGGATAATTGGGAGATGAAATGGCACCGGTGCTCGCATTGATGTTGACATCAGGACAGATTGCAGCGTGCCGTTTACAAATAAAGGGTCTTTGAAGATTACAGTCACTAATGAACCAGCCGTCGTTTGGCTTTGCTTTGCTCCACGCAAAACACGCATTTGCATCTGTGTGTGCCGGCGCAGTGCCGTTGATCCAATGCGTGTAATTCGCGTTATGACGGTCCAACCAGCGAAAGTACGGTGAATATGGGTACGTTCGAAGGCCGATCCAAGCCGGCCAGGCTTGGACGAAGGTTTGTTGTTGGAAGTAGACTGAAATAAGGACAGTTTTATGTTACTTACTGTAACTGTGCAATGTTGAAACTCACCGGAAACGGCATAATACTCGACAGCATCATAGACCGAAACCAACGAACCACCGGCATCATTAGCACAGTAATACCGAGCATCATCAAACTTCAAAAATATGTTCGGAATCAAGTAACATTGCTCCAAATCGATAGCATAATACCATCCAGGAGGGCATGGCGCACTCGTGCTGCCAATTACATTTACCGATTCTGAACTATTGCCAAAAACGACAGAAAGGCAAAGTGTAAGGGTCAAAACGGAGACTAAAAATGATTTCATTTTGAAGTTGCGATCATTGTAGCCATGTTTGGAAGTTGTATTTATGCAGCCCTCATAGTGAAAGATAAGGTCAATTATGACGGTTATCTAGGGTACAACCTTTCAAAAAAGGGTACGGCTATGTGTAATGATCTTGATTTTGATCACTTTATCGGATTATAATTTCTTTGAGGAGGTGTGGTACAGGTGCACCGCAAAATCGGCTGATGAAGACTGACAAATATGGTGTTTCCTTGTACTACAACAAGTTGTTTTTAACTAAACGTATCTACATCTATATTGCTTTTTCTTTAGCTTTACATAACGCTACTACATCACTATATTCTTAATATTTAAAAAGGAAATTTGCATAAAGTTAAGCGTGTCAAAAAAATTTGTAATTAAAGTTAAGTCAGTTGAAGTTCAATTTAATCGAATACAATTTTTTCAAAGAAAAATACATATTATCAAAATTCGTTTTGTGATTATAATGCATAAAGCTTTTTCAACGTATCTCTATAATTTGAAACCGAAATTAACAAATTTGTTGGAACTGTTTGTAATTCAATGAGAACCATTCGTGTAACTGCGTGCGCCTGGTCACCCAGGCGGCACTCCCACCACGAAAGCCCCAAGCGCGAAGGAGGAGCGGAAGAAGGGATGACAGAAAGCACTTGCTTTCATGTTAGCTTTCGAGCCTTTTTTGCTTCTCCTCCGTTGCTAATTTCTTCCTTTACCTAGCCCAGGGGTGCCGGATCACCTAGCCATGCTGTCTGTTGTAGAAAAGTATATATAAATAGCTACTTTTTCGTGTTCTTTGATCCCCACTGGACGGTCCTTTTTGTCTTTCGTAAAACACGCTCAGTTGTTTTTTCCATCACGATTCGTTATCTCGGTCGTTTTCACGATTTCCATGTGTTTATCACCCTCCTTTTCAGCCCAGAATCACTCCATCATGTCGGACGCCCTGCCCGTTGAGTTCCGTCTGGCCAGTACCTTCCTTGCCCACAACAATGACGTCAAGCAGGTACTTGCCACCGACGTGAACATGCTCCTGACCTGTAGTCGGGACGAATCCATCAAAGGGTGGCGGAACGATGGGTTAGTTGACTTTTAAGTTGTTTGAATCTTCTAATATTGATCCTTTTCAGCATTTACGACCCTGAGGGCACGAAGCAGCTGATGTCCTACACCCCTTCCCCTCCGATGGCGATCAACTCGCTCGAATTTGTCGAATACAGGGGGACGCAGTTTATCTTCGGTGGCCGGAAGGATGGCAGCATCGTCATCTATGAAGGCAACAACACGGTGCCGTTCCTCATCCTGAAAGGGCACAATCAGAATGGTTTGTTATCACTTTTCACTGGTTTTTATATATAAATTTGCCATTTCAGTGTGCTGCCTCCATGTCAACCGCAAGTACAGCTTCCTCGTCAGTGGCGGATGGGACCACAATGCGATAATCTGGAGCTTGGATGCTATCGTTGCCGGCAACAGCACTGATGTAAGTTTTGTTTGGCAGTTTTATATATAAAAATACTTATACCATCAGTTGCAGTACCTCAAACTTGTCGGTCACGCTCACTCTGTCTGGGCGATCAACTCCTTCGATGACCAAGCCGATAGCGTCTTAACGGGTTCCGCGGATCGGACAGTGAAGCAGTGGCAGGGCGATCAGCTCGTCCGGACGTTCTCGGCGCACAATGATGTGGTCCGTTCGATCGTGATTCTGAACGATGGCAACTTCCTGACCGGTTGCAATGACGGCAAATTGCGGGTTTACAACCGAGAAATCGAGAAGCCTGTCCATGTGGTCTGTACGCAGCCGGAAGAGTACATCTATGGGTACGTTTTTGACGTTTTTCAAACTTTCAATGCTTAATGGATCTCATTTCAGGTGCTCTTTGCTCAAATCAGAATCCCTGCCGCTTGTTGCCGTCGCCATGGAGACCGGCGTCATCGAGATTTACACATTTGGCTCCGACCTCGCCCCAGTCTTCGTGACAAGTGTCCAAATTGCGGCCTCTAGCGCCTGGTCGGTGGCTTTCATGCCGAACGAAGACGTTGCGATTGCCGGAAGCGACGGATACGTGTACATCTTCACGACTAATCCCACCCGAGCTGCCCCGGAGGCCATCATGGAGGAGTATTCCGTCCGCATGGCGAATTACATTGCCGAACGTACCGAAATCCAGGCCAAGATGCTAGCTCAACAAGAAGCCCCAGAAGTCAACATCAAAGTGACCCTGGATGATGCTGGACGTGCCCTTGACTTGAAGTACCGCAAAGGCACCGATCCCGCAATCGCTGCCGAGACGTTCATCCGTGCCAATGGGCTACCGTTGTCCTATCTCAACGAGATCGTCGACTACATCAAGGCCAATGTTCCCGAGGCTGCCCGATACGATGCCGTCAAACACGCGAAAACGCACGCCGAATCGACTCGTGAAGTGGTCGGCAATGTCGTCAATGGCAAGAAGTACGATCACATCTTCGACGTGAAGCTGGATGATGGCAAGATGGCGAAGCTGACGTACAATGTCGGCGAAGACCCTCAAGAAGCCGCTACCCGGTTCGTCGAGACCTACGGACTTCCAATTTCGAAGATTGCTCAGGTTGCCAACATTCTGCGAATCCAGATCCCGGAACTCGTCGGATTCAGTCCCGCTGGCAACGTCGATCCACTCACCGGTGGCGGAAGCTACTCCTCAGCCGGATCTTCGGCAAATGCAGGCTCTGGCGGAAGCTATGCCGATCCTCTGACCGGTGGTGGTCGCTACGTCCCTGGAAGCGCGACTCAAGTTGTCCCGAATTCGTGCCTTCCGATCGATAAGCAACGTCCTCGCGGCCCTCTCTGCCCTGTCAACAAGTTCACCGTCTTTGCCGATACCCCTCCGGCTGTAGCTTTCGACAAGCTTCGGACGCTGAATGCTGCCCAGGATGCCCCGCTTTCTGAAGAGGAGATTTCCGCGATCGAATCCATCATGCGAGCACCAGAATCCGAAGCCATCGGCACAGTCATCCACTACAACTCGCTCGAGAAGGCGCTATTCAACTGGGAGCCCGTCCATCTTGCCCCCGTCGTCGATGCCCTTCGATTGGCTCTCCTGAATGCAGCCTTCAATGCCGAATACTGTGACAACCGCCGACACCGCATCTTTGAACGACTTGTCAACATTCTCGTCAGTGATCCCGAGATCCCCGTCAGCGTCATGATTCTGCGTGCCTTTGCTAATGCTGCCAATCATCCGGCCGGCCAAGCCCTTCTCCAACACGATATCCCGTTGATCAGTGATCTTGCTTTGAAGTTTTTGCAACATAGCAATGCCAAGCTTCAGGTTTGTCCCGGTTTTTCTGCTTTTTCACCCTCTTAACTCTTAATCTTCCAGGTTGCCGCCGCCGCTGTCCTCACCAACATTGCCCTGATCCTCTGGACCAACACCGAAATCAAGAAGGTCGCCGAACTGGGTCCCCGTGAAGATGCCATCCGCGCCCTGATCAAGGCCTTCGAAGGCGGCTTCACTTTCGACAAGATGACAGAGCAGTCCCTCATCCTTCTGCTCCAAGCGATATCTACCGTGATGTGGGGTGATCAAAGTGTGATCCGGCTGGCCAAGAACCGTAACCTGATGCCGTTCGTCAATGTGATCAAGGATAAGGTCGCCAACGACCTCGGCAAGTCCCTCGCTCGTGATATCGTCGAAATGCTTTACGCCGTGTGAAATTCTACAATGATGTTATCTCCTTTATCGCTCATTCGCCAATACTCATTCTTTAAATTAATTATATCTCAACTCCGTTGATGGATACATTTACGGGCCCGTTTGAGTCGAAATTAACCTTATTCGATGTTCCATGATAACGCTGTTGTGCTCCGTCGCTATTTTATTGCGTTGAAAATGATTGTACTGAATTATTTATTAGTAAAATTAAAGAAAACAAAGTTGTTGCGTTTGATTTATGGGTTGACTTTCCCTTCCGAAATGGATTGATTTGAATGGGTTGATAAGCGCAATGATTGATTTGGGTCCTTTTTCAGAAACCGCCCACAGCGATCAAATTTTGAGCTGTGTTTGCTCTATGCTTTGGTCAGTCGCACGGGGTAGATTGATTAGTTGTCTAGGTCGTCATTATCAAAGAGTGCCTTCTGTTTTGATCGGATTCATGGGTTCCAATTCGGCGTTGCCTACGACTGCGAGGGCGTTTGCCACGGGCGGGAAGCGGAAAACTGCTGGGATCATTGGTGGGTTTCGGTTTGACTGATGATTGATAGTCCATTCTAACCGAAAAGTTTCAGTAATCGGCGACGAAATCCTAAATGGCTCAACGACAGACACGAATTCAAGCTTTTTGTGCCGAAGACTGCATCACCGAGGTGTTTTGGTGAAAAAGGTGGGTTCAATCAGCTGTTTGAAGTCTTCTTTTGTGATTTGTGGTGTTTAAAAAGTACAATACCAGTTTTAATGTTTTTAGATAACAGTCGTCGGCGACACCATTCCCGAAATCGCTGCCGATGTAGCCGAATTCAGCCGGAACTACGATCTTGTTTTGACGACAGGGGGTGTTGGTCCGACGCATGATGACCGTACTTATGAAGGTAGATTTAATTTTTGATAAACTTCAAACTAAAAAAAGCATGTTTCAGCCATCGCGGCAGCCTTTGGCGACACCCTTCGCATCGATGACGACCTTCAAGCCGTGTTTGAAGACGTTCTGAGCAAGTACAAACAGCGTCCTGATACTGCTCAAGCGATCCAGAAGTTTTGTTCGGTGGGTTTTGACTTTTTTAATGGATAGGTAGAAAGTGCATGCTAGAGTAGACTAAAGTCAGTCTCCGTTGAAAATGGTCGCTCTCTGCTGCTTTCGAAAGCCTTTCTCGTTCGCAGTTCAACCAAGTCGACGACGATGCTCGACTTTCGTTGTGCTGACGTTGCGTTGATTGTTGCACTCTTTTTGGGTCGGGGTGTCTCACACGTGTGCTTTTTGGAAAGCTATTTTGGTTTTGGGCGTCGTGAAAGTGTGTCTGATTCGAATTCTTTTTGCGTTTTACCGTTTTTGGCACCTAATTAGCCCTGAAAACGCCTAATTTACATGTTTCCAGATCCCATCCAGCGCAACCCTCTTGTGGGGCGATAAGGTGACCGGAGCACGTAAGTTCCCCTGCGTCAAGACCCACAACGTCGTCGCACTTCCGGGCGTGCCCAACTTCTGTGAATCCGGCTACGATCAACTCGAGAACGCCCTCATCCCGATCTCTGACAGTGAGCCGTTTTACAGTCGCAACTTGTTCCTTGGCAAGAACGAAATCCACATTCAGCATCGCCTCGGGGACATTGCCAAGGCCCACGCTGCTGAAGGCGTGTCGATTGGGTCGTATCCGGTCGTCGGCAACAGCTACTACAAAACCAAACTGACGGTCGAGGCCACGACGAAGCAGGCCGGGCAAACGGCCTATGCCGAGCTCGGCAGCAGTTTCCGGGAGTTTGTTCGGAATTTCGATGAACTGCCATGGGTGGATACGGTGAAAAAGATGGATGCCTTTCGGGCCGGGAAGGACAGCCACATTGATGCGGCATTTTTGAAGAAGTTGAACGATGCTTTGGAGTTGATTGAGCTGGAATTGGGGCGATATCCGTGAGCTTTGTACTTTTTTTGTCAGTTTTAAGTTTGTAATTTCAGTCTGGAGCAAGTAGCGCTCTCCTTCAACGGCGGCAAGGACTGCACCATCCTGCTCCACCTCCTCCGAGTCGTCATCGACAAACTTTACGGCCCCGAAACGAAAATCAAAGCCTTCCACATCCTCTGCGAGGACGAATTCCCCGAACTTCGACGCTTTGTCCTCGATATCGCTTGGAAATACAATGTCCAACTCCGCGAACTCGGTGGAAGCCTCAAAAGCGGCCTTCAGACCCTTCAAGCCGACGAACCCGATGTCAAAGTTGTCTTTATGGGTTCACGCTCCACGGATCCGCACGGCAAGTTCATGAAAAGCAAGTGCCAATGGACGGATGAGGATTGGCCGCAGTTTTACCGTGTTTGCCCGGTCTTTGATTGGTCCTATGCCGAAGTTTGGAAGGGGCTTCGTGGCCTATGCGTGCCATACTGTATTCTCTACGATCGCGGATACACATCGCTCGGAGATCGATCGAAGACTGTTCAGAATGCTGCTTTGAGGATTGCTGGGGATCAGTGAGTTTAAGTTTCGGCCATTTAAAGTCTCAATTTTAAAATTACAGGTACAAACCCGCCTACTGCCTCGAAGAAGACCATCTCGAACGCGAAGGCCGTGACAAAGACCATCTGATTACCGTCGATTCTGATGTATATTTGAGTAAAGACGTCAAAACTGAGAATGGGGACAATACTAAAGCCTAATTGACAGATCAATAAAGTTGTTATCATTTTAATTTTTATCATTTTTTTGTATCAGTATCTGTGTTTTACAAATCAGTCGTCTGCTCGCTCGACTTAGTCTTGGAGCCAGTTCGACTTTCCTCATCCAACGGATCGCCACGAAGCGCATCGGCATAGTCCTTCTTGGTTACCGCCAAGCTGCAGGATTTGCCATTGCTTCGGATGGCATCGTCTTCGAAGATGGGCGAGAAAAATGGATGCCGCAGCAGGGCTGGCCCGGAGAGGCGTTTGTTTGGCGCGTAGCGTAGAATCTGCTCCAAAAGATTGATGGCCAGGTGCTCCTTGGCAGTATTCGCAGTCACCAACTTCTTGAAGCCATCTGCAGGTCGCGGCGGCGCGGCACGGACGTACTTCTGGGCGGTTTCGGCGTGGATCAGGGTGTTATCTGTCACCTTCATGGCCTTCATTTCTTCGAAGGTGGGCTTGCCGATGGTGGAGATGATGACGTACAGTTGGTGTTCGGACGAGTTACCTGCCCACATGACGCTGCAACGGAGCAGTTCGCCAAGGACGCAGCCACAGGACCAGACATCTGAAGGCATTTGGCTTCGATTACGGTATGAAGATGACAAAACAAACCGATTTCAGGCCCATACTGCGTCGCCCCCATAATGAGTTCTGGTGCCCGATAGTACCGAGTCACATGATAGCTATGGCTGTGCTCCCCGGCAGTGTAGAACTTACTGGACCCGAAGTCGCCGATTTTGAGGGTTCCAAGGTCCGGATTGACAAGGATGTTTTGGGGTTTGATGTCGCGGTGGATAATTTTTAGCTGAAAACAACAGTTTTATCACAAAATACAGCCTACTGTAGACATAAAATGGCTGATAGTGCCAATTTGAAATGCCGATGTTTGAAAAAAAGGTTGTAGACCCACCACATTCAGATGAGCCTGTCCCCGAAACAGCTGCCATGCCATCAGCCTGACTTCGGTTAGATCCGGTCTACGGTTGTTGATTTTCCGCAATTCGCGGATATACGTGTACAAATTGCTCGGCATGAACTCAAACACGAGCCCGTAGCAGGTTCGATTGTCTTTGTGGTCGGTTTGGAAGCTGTACAGCAAATGCATGATGTTCCGGTGCCGGAATTTGTTCAATCGGGACAGGATTCGCATTTCGGTTAAGGAACTGTCCGCTGAAACGCTTTTATGTGATTTCGTTGGGAGACAATTGAATTTTGGATTTTCGTTGTAAGACCAAAAAACGTTTTGCTATCTTTGTTGTTGCAAAATCTCACATTTAGTCCACGTTTTTTTCAACGCAATACTATTCGGATCGTCTTTATTACCCCCGACAATCTTCCCACGATAAACATTGCTGAACATGCCGGATGAGCACAGCCGAAGATTGTCCATCTTCAATAGGACCTGTAATTTTGCACATTTACACCATCTTTCGGCATTTAACGACTTCCAAATCAAACCTTGTTGTGATCTGGTGTCTCGGCATTGACTTCCGCGGACCCGAATGCCGAATTGGACATCCGTGAGCGGCCCTCATCATGGTAGGAGGAAGCCATTGCTGACGACGACACGAGTCAGTCAGTCAAAATGGGCAGGTAACACCGAACAACGTCAAGTGTCCTGTGGGAATTTTGGGTTTTTCTTTCCCTCAGGGCATCCATCTATGACTAAATTTGCATTTAATCTTGTTTTTTGGGTTGTTTTTTCGCGATTCTATTGGGCAATTAAAAAAAAAGTTGTAAAAAGGGCAACATTTCTCAACCAAAACCAAAACCCAAAAAGGTTTTCATGTCATCATCGTTTTTTTTCATACCCCATTACCTCCCCCACGATGCATCCGTCTGTAAATCAGGATTCACGCAATCATCATTGGACGAGCTAATTGCCTGTCTGTATGTTCCCTCGAGGGAAGGTAGGCTGCCTATGGGCGACTACCGATCAAACCGAAGGAATTGTCGAACAAATTGGGGGTGTCCATTTCGCTTTCTTTGGAAGTTTGACGGTTTTCTTGTCGGTTTGACGCGTGACAATGGAAACTGGCATTCTGTAAAGTAAAAGTTACATTGAAATCGGATGTTTTTTAACCGACATCGCTAAAAATTTAGTCTAGATGTTTTCATGGAACTGCGGTTTCAAAACTGACATCATTTCATACGTTATATGTAGCCAGTCATTTATCACAAATCAGGTTTACTTTGGCTTCAACGAACGCGTTCACTCTCTGGGGTGATCAGATTTGGTATATCAGGGTCTACTACCCTCTGTTGATGTAATTGCAAACATGCATGACGCGATAGATGCGGCTATTCATGGGTTAATTCGATTCAAAAGTGCGTATTCATTAACCCAAACCAACCAAATAGAACTTTCTCTAAATCTTTTTCTAACAATGCAACAATTTTTTTTAAATATCCACTTTTTTAACCCAAGACAAAACATCCCTGCACCAATTAACACTTTTCTTTGCTAAAATTTTCACACTTTATTCCCGCTGGCTAATATCCCCACCATTTCGCACCGATGCCTATCTCGCATCCTCGTGGAAAAACTTTCCTGCCCACAAACTATCATTAAATAGAACTTGCAACACGCGTCTAACAACAAAGATCTCCAATCAATCACTCGATTCGGGCATTCCGAGAGGTTCACTAATCCGCGAGATAGCATCTGGCACGCGCGTCGAAATGAGGATTTTTTTCTTTTTCACGTTTTTACTCCGATATCCCTTTCATTTTCCACTTAAATCGTTTGACTCGCGCATTCCTTAAGATTTGATGTAACTTTTAGCGATGCCTTGGCTAAGGTATGCTGCATTATTGTGGACAGTGGGCCTATTATGTCATACTGTAAGTGGACTGTTGCCGCCGGATGTGTATGAGTTTATTGAAGTTTATGCCTATCTTTGTGGGTTTTTGTTTTTACGTGGATATAATTGATGTTTAATCATTTTAGGCGAAGATTCGAATCCATCGTCACCGGTGTTTTTGACGAGTTCTGAAGCTGAGGAAGTCAATTGTGTGGGGCTTTGTGGAGTGCCGACGGAGACTGAACTTGCTTGTGCGAGGGGAAGGAATAGTGTTTCTTTTGATAGACCATTTTGTGTTAATAGTGAGTTTCGGTGGTTTTGGAAAGGGTTAAGAATGTGGATTTTTAGTTCCGGAGATTTGTATTCGAGAATATGAGCGACAGTTTTCGCATTTGATTACCACGACAACGACCACGGAAGCTAGTTTGAACAATGAAGTAGCGGAAGATTTTGATGGAAATGACCTAAGGGATGATGATTTGACGACAACTACGACTTTGGAGCCGACTACGACGACGACAGTACGATCGACGACATCGTCTGAAACAACGACAACTCCAACGACGACCACTCCTGCGACGACGACTACCACTTCACCAACGACACCGACGACTACAGCGTCGACAACTACTCCCACAACAATAACGCCAGCTACGACGACAACTACCGCTTCGACGACTACTACACCGTCAACGACCCCGTCCACAACAACTTTAGCGACGACAACAACAACGGAAGCGACAACTACGACGACTCCGACGACTACCACTTCAACGACAACATCGCCAACTACGACGACGCCTCGAGCAACAACGACTACGTCAACGCCAAGTACGACGACGACGGTCACTTCTACGACTACTACACCGTCTACTACGACTACGCCACCTACTACACCGGCGACAACGACAACTACAGAAAGAACGACGACGACGCCTCAAACGACTACAACAACTCCTACGACCACAACGACACCAACAACGACGACTACTGCGTCTACTACGACGACGACGCCTTCAACGACGACCACGGCAGAAAGGACGACGACGACTCCCAGAACAACCACAACGGCGCCAACTACGACGACAACCACGACAGCTAAGACGACAACTACACCGGCCACAACAACCACGGCTTCAACGACTACAACTCGCGTTACCACGACCCCGTCGACCCCTACCACGACTGTTTCTACTACTCGGACTACGCCGTCAACCACAACGTCGACTTCTGCGCCGACTACTACCAGAGCAACTACGACCACGACGGCCTCCACGACACCTTCGACAACAACAACGACAAGAGCACCCACGACTACTACGTCCACAAGAGCTCCGACCACGACTACTGTACGGACGACTACTACGGAAGCAAGAACGACGCCAGTCACTACAACAACGTCGGCACGGCCAACAACAACAGCATCAACGACAACTTCTACCGCTACGATTACCACTACCACGCGAGCTGCTTCAACTCCGCGGGTTTTCGTGACTTCACGACCAACAGTACCGACTACAGTTGCAAGGACAGCTGCCGAAACGGTTCCCACGACTCGAAACACACGGGTCTTTGTTCCATCACGAATTACGGCACCAGAAACCGTCAGAACACCACCAGTCAGGCCATCGACGCCACCTTTTACTAGACCGTTTACCAGACAACGAACTACACAAACGACCAGACGCCCACCAACAACATCCCATTTCCCTCGGTCCCGCATCGCTCCATTCGGACTTTCAACATCAAGGGCTGTGACACCATCTGAATTGTCTTTTGTCCCGCGACAAATCCAACGACAAGGCGAACCGTTTGACCAATTGGTAAATTCAGGACGAAAGCCACCAAATTTTGAACAATTGAGAGTCAAAATCGATGATGCCGTCAAGCGATTCAACACCGCGAAGCCGTTCACTTCTGACTTCCGAACTGTTCGAACGACACGACAAGTTTCATCGAGCAGTGAGGCACCTGAAATTGAAGGCGAAGCCAAGTCATCAGTTCGGCCAGCGGTGAACTTCTTTACGCATTTGCCGAAGAGAATCATGATGAGCGATGACGAAATGTTCGGAGTTGGCAAGATAGGAACGACGAGAATCGCCGCGACAACGACAACGACCAGAAGGCCAGTCCCATTTGTGGTCGATGGAGCCGTTTTCGGGCCGACTTTTACTTTTGATAAGGTTCCACTGCCCAATTTGGAGGACATTTTGAATCGTCGAGGATCAACTGAGCTTCCGACTGTCCATCTGGATTCTGATGATGACATTCAAGTTCTTGCAGAGTCTACGGTAAAGCCTGCGACAGTTTCGCTTTTCACCGCGCCGGCGACTTTTGTCACTTTGAAATCGAAGAAGCTGAAGAAAAAACGCGTGTTTTTCTTTAGGAATCGGCATTCTGGCAAAAAGGTAAGCATCGGTTGTCATTTTTGGTCATTTCAAAAGCGTTGTTTTCAGATCTTCATTCCATCCGAAGGCGAAACATGTGTCGATGGCGACCCCGCTTGCGACTTCTGGTCCATAAATGGTGAATGTAAAGCCAATCCACGCTACATGCTAACAGTATGCAAGCTTTCATGTCGCGTATGCGCACCGCTCACATCCAGCTCTCAGGAATTCAGTTGAATTGGTCCTCAATTAATAGTGCCCTTTGTGACTGTATATATTTGTCTGTTTTTTGATTTGAAAATTAATAAAATAACGTTGTTTTAAAACTTATGCAAGATGGCACAATGAATGCAATGGGAAAGTACAATTCAACTGACATCTGTTAAATGTAATTTCATAGGGTAGGCTTAAGCGAATTTCTATTTTCCTTGCAAATAAAACAAACCCCTACCTTCATTATTGACTATTGATTTGTTGTTTTGATCTTTTACCTTGCAAAAACTCGATGTTGGAAGAAAGGCTCTCTCAACTTGTGCGCGAACGAACGTTACACCTATGCTTGCACCTCCGAGCTTCTTCACACCTCATCTAGATATATCTAAAATCCCTAAAAGAGCGTTAACCGTCCTCACGATAAGTCTGAACTCATATAAACGCTGAACCGGACCCTCTTTCTTTGCATCCTTAGCCTTCATCGCACATTGCGTTTTGCTTAGCGCCTGTGGATTTACTGTGCCCAGTACCGATCTATATCGTTTTTCAACATAATCCACAACTCCTCTCATTATTGTATTTTATATCTCTAAAAAAAATACATAGAATACCTTTCTACAGCATTCCAATCATGCCATATCCAATTGCTAAGCTTCCTTATGGTCTTCGCAGCCGTCTAAGCAAACTCGCAACGCCCCATGAACGCTACAATCTTCAACTTGCCGCTGGCAATGCCACCATTTGCCCACCAAAACTGCAACTTATTAACAAAGTCTCGCATGATTTGGATTTTACTTGGAAGAACGATGCCATCTCCGTTTTTAAGTCAAAATCTTTTGGAGAAGAAACACCATTTGTGTTTAGTGAAGACAGTTTTACTTATATTAGTAAAGCCCGTATTGGCTTAAAAAGATTTGACATTCAACGTGTTTCATCTGACACATTTCGCAACTTAATTGGCCGTTTTCTATTTCGACCTTGGTATTTGCAGTTAATGGTGTGCATTATTTCTAAGCCATTTCTTAACATCTTGTCAAATTTAACATCTGGATCCGTAAAATTTCTACGTATTGACGGTAGTATTTGCCGTTGCCAACGAGAAGCCCGTCTAGTTGTCAGCTTTTTGGATCTTTTTGATGTTTTTCCACCACTTGAAGGCATTTATTTTCATTACAGTTTTCTGTCTTCGAGTTGGATATCTGATATTTTGAAGTCCAAAAGTCAGAAGTTAATTAAAGTGTCGGTGATAGTATTACCCGAGCAGTTCAACACGTTTGAAGTTGATGATCTTGTAACACTGTTAAAAGTAAGTTATTAATATAAATTATACCGTTCGAAGTACCTTGTTTTTCAGACTCAATCAGAAGGTTTTCACCTAACAATCGTCATTGATGGAATCTGCGAACGTTTGGAAAAGTTTTTCGAAGGATTGAAAATGCATTTGAGACAGAGGCTAATATCTTATCAAGATGGTGATAATGACGGATATCCATTTCCAAATGAACATGCATGGTTCGAAATGACTTATAACGAGGAAAAATGTTGCTGGTATTTGCCGACTGATCAAGCTGATGTTACCACTAGGAAACGAACACTCAGTTCTGATTCTTTTAATGATTCTGGGCTTCCTGTTGCGAAAAAACAGAAAACAACTGACTAAAATTATATTCTAAATGAAAGTATTCAGTCATTTTGAACAAATTGATAATTTTCTATTGTGTAGTTGCAAGTAATAAACATTTCGCTTAATTTTATCAAGTTAAATGTATCAGTTCCAACAAAAAGGCTAATCTTCTTGCCGCTCTGTAAAGCTCTGTGTCCTTGAAGTTCTTCCGCCTTCAATCTCCGCCGATGCTTTTGTTACAGTCTCCGCAAATGTGGCGGCTACCACCGCTGGAGCGTGATGATCTGGTAGAGGTGGTGCTTCTTTTACTATCACTGGCGTGGGTGGCACTATTTCTGCAAGATACTGCAACTATTATCTTCAAAATACTGAAAACATCGGTAAAAACACACCCTTTGGCAGTTTCGGCGCCTCATCGTGCTTTTCTTCTTCTTTTTTGCCCTTTTTCGGCGTCGTACCCTTCTGTTTTGGCGGTGTTGCTTTCACAGGTGACACATCGATAACTTCGCCGTTCACCTTTTTCACATCGCCATCATGCTCGTGGTGAATCGGCGTCGGCTGTCCTGGCACAGATTTCTTCTTTCTCGCTGGAGGCTCCGGACTGGGTAGCGGTTTACAGCCAAGTTGATGCTCGGTAGAAGTGTGGGATCCGATCATCGGAGATGTCGTTTTCCTCTTTTCAAAATCTACCGCAGCTTCGGAATTCTCTTCCTGCTCGTTTTTGTGCAGATTGCCATTCGAATTCTGTTTGCGAACAATCGGCTCCAGCCACTCATCAGCATTTTCCTCTTCTGTCGTGTTGCCTTTGGCACGATTCCGGCGATAATTGTACCCAGAATATCGCAATGCAGGGGGGACTGATATGACAGGGGGTGCCGTGGCTTCCTTTTTGGGGTACTTGTCGAAAAGGGCGGATTGGGACGGTCGGAAGATGAAAGTGGCTACAGTTGTGGCGATGAGGACTTCCACTGTGACGGCGAAACAGGCCCAAACTGAAACAACCTTGCTTTTTGACAAAAATAAAGTTGTCAAACACTTACATTGTGCCGTCGCTGTTGCCGAAAGGAAACTCCCGCTCGGCATGATTCCAATGAGCCCCAAGAATTCAAGAATCGTAATCTGGAAGCTGTAGCACGTCTGCAGCGTATCGACAATTCGAAACATGAACATGAAGCGGTAATGCGTCAGGTATTTCTGTAAAATTCTAGAATCGTGGTTACTATTTGCTCATATTAGAGGATTTCGGTGAAGCTTACCGATCCAGCTGGGATTAAGATGTAACTGCCATATGAAGACACCAACAATGAGAAGATTGAACAGAAATGTGTGATCTGGAAGAATCTGAACCACAATATCAATTTGCAAAAAAAAGAATTTTGGGCTTTTACAGATAGAGAACGAAAACTTACACATGGTGCTTGCTTTCAAGCTCAAAATAAACCACCAAATTCAGAACTTCGAAAATAACACGAAGAATTGGTGATTGAAAGACCATCCATTCGACGTAGCGGAAGTTTTGTCTGCAAAATGACAATTTGAGTTCTTTTTTTGGTTGATGTAGCCGGCAATTTTGAAACAGCTCCACTTTTTTGGATACTGTAACTCTTAAAATGACCTACGCCGTCGGCTGAATATCCTTCCAGCAGCGAAACAAGCACCCCAACGGAAAAACTCTCGGATTCAGCCGTACTCCATGTTGGGTCAATTTGCTACACATAGCATGCCTTCCCCCGTGAAGTGTCGTCATCAGTGTTATCAGTGTAAATCCGCAAACCTGTAAAACGCTATTCATTTCATTGTGAGCTTTGTGTTTCGTGTTTTCCGTTACTACTGCCACTGACCATAAAATAAAGCAGCCCCACAGAGTACAAAAAAGCTGCTGACCGCGGTATCAGCATACCTACGCATGCACACAGGCTCACGATCTGAAAGGAAGGAATACAAAATTAATTATTTCCGGTTTAAATTACAAAGCCACGTGGCGGGTGGACTTGTTTTTTGTGGTATTTTAGAATGAAGCATAGTGTGAGTATCTTTTGAAGGGAGTTTTCCCATCTTAAAAAAGTGGTTACATCACAAACCGTTTCCGGTTTCATCATTGATGAATGTGATGCTGCGCCAAAACAGGTGGTGCCATTGAGTGAGCCGGTTTGGAAAATGTGGGTACGAATTTTGCAGGTTGTTTTTACAGAAATACGATAAAGATAAACTCACAGGGCACATGAAAACAATCCAGTAGAGATCACTTTGTAAACTCGGCAGACTGACATACCGTAGGACGAAATAAAGGTGCCAGGCTCCCGTAATGTTAATGATGAATGTAAAAGCGCAGGCAACACTCAAAGCAGTCATGTAGAGGGTGCCGAGATTCTCGAGCCAAGTGATCATGTCAGGAGGTTTGCCTAATATGGCCGTTTTGTTGCCATTTAAGCCGAGGATGTCAGCAGCGACTTGGGCTGCAATCAATCAATAATTTTAACCTCTTTTATGGAAAAACTCACCCATAATGTGAAGCCAATCACCTCCTTACCCCCTCCCGGCCCCTATCGAGTTAGTAATGTCCCAAAATTCCCATGAATCCCCTAAATCGATCAACGCTTCTGCACCTCTAAATTACCATACTGTAACCCATTGTTTGACGCATTTCAACTTTTTTGTCATTGTCTACCTTTTTAATCTCCAACAACCATAACAAAGATCCATTCTGCTCTACTATGTCACCCTCATCATGCCCCATTTGTAGGCTCACCTCTCTATGAGACTCTCATTACCCCTGTTCAAGCCTTTTTCTTCATTAAACTTCTCACAAACCCCATTATGACCCCTTTGTATTCTGGTTTCTTCCTCATGGTCAAAGCTCTCACACTTTTTCCAACCCGGCCACGTGGCGCTGCAATCTTCATTCCCACAATCTTAAATTTAAAGCACAAATCCAAAAACGTGACAATCTGGAGATAAATTTTTACCCAAAAATGGCACGGGGTTGAACATCCTTTCAGTTTTAAGCACTTAAGTAATTGTCAATTGCAAAAATAAACCATAATAGCATCATGTAAACGGTGCTGGAACCACATGGTTTCTCAAGATAAACATTTAAAAATGTGATTATGGTTATTTTGGGTTTTAAATCTTGGAAGTATTATTGCACCTGGAAGTAACAAACATGACAAGAGAACTGTAATTCGAATTTAAAAGACGGCAGTTTGCGTCAGAAATTAAGAGGATTAATCAACAAGAACTTTCAAAAGTTTTCCAAATTCAATAGGCAATGTGATGGTTGATCTGTCTGATTCATTGGATGTTTTTTGAAATGAAACATTAGTTAAACGATTAAAAAGTTTCTTTACAGTTCATTTAAGTCAATTCAGACAGTATGTTTTTGCTCCCACACTTGAGAATTGAAATGTTTTTTCACACCTAATTGTATTATTTTTTTGTTTTACATTAGTACACTTTACAATTTTTATTATGAAACATGTTAGTAGTAAACTTTCAAAACACTTCAAACTACACCCCTTTTAAAGTCGTTTTTTTTGAAATTCTCTTAATCCAACATAGAAATAAAGCCCAGCCAAAAGTCAAAACCATACATCCATGTGCACAGCATGTGGCCATCGTATGGGTGTTCTTTTTTTCCTTGAAACTATCACTCATTCTGATGTTTGGCACCCTTTTCCAGCAGGAGTAACAAGCAAAGTAACACTGCACTCAATTTATATTTATAAAGGCTTTATAATTCGGGGTCACCCAACAGTTATATCTATTGTAATTTGTTCAACCTTTTGAACACACATTTATATTATCTATTATTGTTCAACTCGTTATTTTCTGAATAAAGAAAAAATCTCAATGATGTGGGTGGAAATGTTTAAAAGTCCTCTATGTTTTCATGATCTCCACAATGTCAATATGGGATTTATTTAGCGAGAAATAAATAAGTAAATGAAAATTAAAGTCAACATTTCTGAAAGGCAATGTGTACTTTTATTAAAACTGCAAAAAAATGTTGTTTTTTTACGAAAAAAACCGTCTGCAAATAAGTAAACCTCACCATTACGCCGTTATTTGTGAAGAGATTGTTGTTTTTTGAAGTTAAACTGTTGTTAAAGTACGCTTTTTGCATCCAAAGTTCACTTAAATCAATGTTTTCCCGTGATTTTACCCACGTAATTGCGGCGCTACATGGCAAAGAAACATAATCTTTACATGTTTTCTTGATTTTGGGTATTCATTTATTTTCACATTGAAAAGGTACTCCATGGCACCAATGAAGTTTACTATCAGCGCTTATTTACATGTTAAACTTTCTCATCAAAGCCTTTTTGCAAACTTTTCACCGCTTGGCCATAAACACCAAAGCAAATCACATTCAAAAACAACCAAAATGACAAATGATGAACACACCAAAAAACCTACAAACATAAACCACGTGTATTTATGTACGCTTTTCAAATTTTTGTGCTAAACTTGTTTTCACCTCCCTCGTTACCGTAGGGCCTGCTATGCCCTGAGGGAATTAGCTGCATGTAACATGTGGCCATGCTGATGGGCGTGGCTAAACCTATCACTGCAAGGGCAGACAATGGCACGAAAATAGGAGGGAGGGTGTATATAAGTCGGTTTTAAAAAGCTTTGTCGTTCTTATTCTTGGAAATTTTATCGGCCGAAAACGGCGCTGATAAGTAGTTATGTCGCTCAGCGAATCCAATGGAAGTTCCATTAGCTTTGAAAATGTTGGCTTTAATCTGCGCAGTATGCATGCCATTAACGATGATATTGCTGCTGTTTTTGGACTAGTCTTCAATATCCTCGCGACGTGGTTGGCGTTGCATACGAGGGTTCCCGAACTTCGGGAATATCGGCGAATCACGTGCCAAATGTGTTTCATCGACTTGTTTTTGCTTGTTTGTACTTTTGCTGTGAAACCGGTAAGTTTAGCTGTCAAAAATATGTTGATTGGTTGCTTATTGGTGTTATTTCAGCTAAAAATAGTTCAATTCGGCAATGAGTATCTCATTGTGAATGGCTATTTCCGGAAGATACACGCTCATTACGGGTACGCCGCTTTCACTGTCTGGTTTTTCGCCCTATTCTTCTCGATTACATCCGTCCCCGTGGTATTTGTCTTCCGATGCGTTCGATTGTGCTACAATAGATCATTCGCGATGAAACATCAGATGATTTTGCTGGCTGTTTCGGCGTTGGCGAGTCTCGCATTCTGTGTCCTAGCCTATTGGGTGTACTATATCAACGGCCAAGAAGGGCTTTACCTCGCTGAAGCCCTCCCAGCCTATGCCCATGACGACGATGGCCAGGTTCGAGCTTGTGGAATGCTTTTCCCTGTAAGTTTACCTCTGCAAAGTCAAAAATGATCCCACAACGAAAGTTTTTCCTTTCCAGAGAACAATCTACAGCTACAGTATCGTCACTAGTGTAACCTTTCTCTCCGTGGGATCGTATTCTATCATAATTTTCTGCAGTTTGCGAATATATTGGCACGTCAAAACCGCTCCGAAGGCAATCTCAAAGCGCGCCCACGACGTCCAAAAACAACTGAATCGCCTTCTAACTATCCATGCCACTATCCCGCTATTTTCTGCCGTCATGCCATCCACAGTTCTCGTCGTGGCAATGACATTTGACACAGTTGATTTCACGAAATTCACAGTTCTGGTGACAATGTTCTTCTCATGGATTCCAGCCGGAAATGCCATGTCGGTGGTCTTTTTCGTGAAAGCCTATCGACAACAGTTGCTTTCCATGATCTGCCGGTAAGCCATTCCATCTTTTATCAACAACCTTAAACAAATCTTCCTTCAGGGTCTGCAAGCGGCGGCGAATCCCCTCAAACAACAGCGTAACCAACTGGGGCGCCATCCCAGGCTCGGCATCACCCGGCAGACGCATGACACTGGCCAATTTACCAACCATTTCCCAATCAATGTATCCGACGATGTCATCCAAATGATCAATGAACGCTATTATTCAGGGGTTTATTTTTTGCATTTTTAAATTAGCTCAAATGCTTGCTCAGTCAGTGGCACCAAAGTATCGTTATCTTCTATAATACTTTTTATGAACACTAACTACTCACTAATCGCGATCTAAGTTTGAAACTGTATATTTGTACATATATTCTTTAATAAATAAAAAATAAATGTGTCAGAAACGGAAATATCTTTTGTTTCTTTGCCCGGGTGAGCTATCTAATCGTTCTAAATGAACATCATAAGGAAGTAAAAGGGTTGTACGTAGGGTTGTGTTATGACGACATGTTCAACCGGATGGATGGCGAGCAAATAGACAAAACAGACTAAGGAGATTATTATGACCTGTTTGGTAAACCCACGCTACGATATTGAACTATATCTGGTTAAAAAATGACAAAAACTAAACAGTTCTAAAACACATTTATACGAAAAGCGTTTAAAAAGGTCTTAACAAGCGACTATTCAAAAGAATGCCGCGATTATCTTATTTTCTTTAACCTATAAACGCACTTCTATCTTTAGATTTAGATCTTTAAAACCGTTTTAGAATGCTTTACTTTTCGAGAGAAAGGGATTTGGTCGAAGTAAGCTCGTGAAACGTGTTTATAAGAACTATAAAAATGAGGTCGTGTTCAAATTTACAAAGTTAAAAGAACAATTATATAGACAAAAACTATAAATACAACAAGTTAAAGCTACCTTATCACAAAGCTCGACAGCCCTGGAACCCGAAACAAATCAGAAGCACCCACAATGGCAAAAACACAGTCCGCCAGCTGTTTTGCGTAGCGACTTGGCGATGCTCAAAGTCGCCATCGATCTTTCGGTAGAGCATGACCTCGAAGGCGATGAAGAGGGCAACGCGGAAGATGTTGAACAGTGAGCTGAAAAGGTTGATCTTGAATAGTGCCAAGTTTTGAGGGGGTGGCTTACCTCGATAACGCAGTTTTCACTTGACGGGTCTCCTGAGCTTCTCTGGCGAAAACGATGAAATGGAAGTACACGTTGAAGGCGGATGCGATGTAGAGGGGAAGGAAAATGTGCATGTAAGTGAAGGGGACATTGTAACAAAGCTTAGCGGCCTGAAAGAAGATCGGGTAATGGTTTTGTTGATGGGACAGTTGGGTAAAGTCAGAGATTGTATGAGGAAAACGGTTTGCCGGATTTGGATATATAAAAAGATGGCTCAAAACAAAACTCACCAACATGCCGCTGGAAATAGCCAACGCAGGAAGATGATGCAAGATTTCGAAGGCATGGAGCCCAAAGCAACGCCTCATTTCCGTGAGGGAAAACATGATTGGATCGCCAGAGGCAAAGGCACCGGCCGGAACGGTCAGAAACCGCCTGTGGCGACGGCTGGAAAAATAGCTTCAACTTGCAGTGTGCTCGCACGCGAAAGTAACACTCTTTCTGACATGCTTATCCTGTTGTGAATTCAAGTGCTCTTGTTTTAAAACATTGCAGTTTATCATTTTGAACATTATGGAAAGATAAGATTTCAAAAAGTCAATCAATAATGGCTCGAAAATCAGAATTCATTTTTTCCAGTGTCACTATTCGTGGTGAGAGTATATCCACCCCAAACGCGCGCGCGTCCGTTTTTTCGCGACGGTGGTCTGCGTGCGCAGTTTTTTGGCTGTCCGATTCTGACTTCTATTTCCTTCCAAAAACGACCGAAATAACCGAAAATGAGTGGCGGTGCTTGTATCTATGATGTCGGTAAGTCAATTGAGTGCTATGTGAGACATACAAACTGCAAAGTTTGCCATTTCAGACGACATATCGCCAGTCGTTCTCGACATAGGATCTTACTCCGTTCGAGCAGGTTACGCTGGCTGTGAAGTACCTTCCGTAAGTCTTATCCACCTTCCTAGCCTTTATTTTACGTCTAGAGGCGCTCGGTTATCATTTGGCAGTTCTAAAAGTATTGCAATTTCAGTTCGACATCCCCTCGCATGTCGGCGTCCGGGAGGTCATCCAATCCACGACCGACAACACCGTCGACAGTTTGAATGACACCAAGAAGGCCCAGAAAGAGTACTTCATCGACACGACCAAGTTGATTGTTCCGCGACAGGAGACTGATGTTGTTAGTTTTTTGAAGGATGGCATGAGTAAGTTCACTTTTAACGAATATTTATATATAATTTGCCTATTTCAGTCGAAGATTGGGACATTTTCGAGGAAATGATGGACTATGTGACGAACAAGTGTCTTATGTGTGATCCGAAAGAGCATCCGTTACTGTTTTCTGAACCTCCAGTGAGTTTTGTTTTCTTTTTGGAGTGTTTTTGATGTCAAAAGTGGCATTTCAGTGGAATACCCGTGAAAAGCGCGAGAAACTCATGGAACTCGCCTTCGAGAAGTACGAATTCCCAGCCGTCTATCTCATGAAGAACGCTGTCCTGACCCTTTTCGCTTCTGGACGCTCCTCCGGCTTGGTTCTCGATTGCGGCGCGACCCACACTTCGGCCGTGCCCGTCCACGATGGCTACGTCATTTCGTCGAATGTTGTGACCCAACCCATCGGCGGTGACACCATCGTCGATCAGTGTCGGCTCTGCCTCGAAAAACAGGGCATTGAACTCGTGCCAAACTACAAAATCAAGGAGAAGCAGGAAGTCGGCGAGAATGAGAAGCCTGTTTGGACGCTGAAACCGAATCTGCCTACAGTTCGGAAGTCATTCGACGACTATTTCGTCAAAAGGATCGTCGAGGACTTTGCCCATTCAACCCTCCAGCTCTGCGACACCCCGATCGATGTCGATTTCGTCGACAAGCTGCCCGCTTCGAGCTATGGCTTCCCATGTGGGTTCCGGAAGGACTTCCACTCTGAAAGGGCTAAGATTCCGGAATCACTGTTCGATTTGAAGTATCTTCATTCTGGTTTGGACGTTCCTGCGCCATCGGCGACGTTGATGAACGTGTCTGACATCGCGGCAGCGGCTTGCGGGATGTGTGAAAACGAAATTCGAAGTGTAAGTCACCACCAAATTACTGTATTTCACTTACTTTGTTCCTTTTCAGCAAATGTACAGCAACGTCTACGTCAGCGGTGGCACGTCCCTCATCATGGGTTTCCCAGAACGCCTCAACCACGATCTCGCTCTCCGTTGTCCGCCAGTTGTGAAGCTCCGTGTCGCCTGGGCCCCGACAGTCGCCGAACGTCGTTACGGTGCCTGGATCGGCGGCAGCATTGTCGCTTGCCAGCCGTCATTCTTCCAGTATTGGGTCAGCAAGGCGGAGTACAAGGAAATCGGGCGATCCGCTGCCGAAAAGCGATGCACTTAACTTTTTGAACGAATTCCACTAATCTTATTTATTTTTCCCCTTTTCCAAAATCATTGATTGAAGTCAGTCACCCTCAAACTTTGCGTATTTTTGTGTATTTTTCCGATCTCTTCCAAACTTCAAATAAAGAATGTCCACGAAAAGGCTTTACTCAAAATAAAATGAAAATGTCAGTTATGCCGATCTTGGGCTTTTTGCGGTTTTGTGGTGGTTGTAGTACTCT
>KB455465.1:34390-67068 GCA_000341325.1 Panagrellus redivivus | reverse complement strand
TGATAATTGTACTTCTCCTTCCCTTCCGAATTCCTTTACATGTATTATATCGTACTGTTAATCTAGCGCCATACGGTGGCGTAATAAAATGAATGAATGTCGGTTTGTAAGCTTTGCAATCTTTACATACAAACGATCGAAATCCTATTTTAATGTCAACACTTAAATTTGCGCGAATTTGGCAAGAATAGACAATCCCAGATTTCTCTCGTCGGCACTATAATTACCGCGTCGATTCAGCCATAACCCGGCTTTCATCCATCGCTGGACAGCTGGTTCGAGATTCGATTGGCACTTTTAAGGACAGGTGGCCATCGGCTTATACTGACAATTGTGCCACTGTACGAGTCAAATAAGGGTTTTTAACTTCAGTTTGTTAGAACAGTTGGAAGTATCTACCTGATCGCTTGTAATAGTGTTTTTTATTGTCTTTTGATGCCTTTGCCGCATCTTCGTCTCCGCCGACGGTGATATTAACCCCAATTGGTCGTTTCCCATTTGTTCATTCATTTTATTTTCCTCTTCTGGAGAGGCAGCAGTTCCTCCCCGCCAAAACGCATTGATCCATCCGAAAACGAACGGACAGTAGATTTGCCCTTCAGATCCAATTTTGACATTGTTCTGACCCAGCACTATGAATTCTATCGACTCGTTGAGATGCCTTTGACGACAATTAGCCTTCCAGGGGCGGATTGTCGATTTCCTCACGCAAAGTCCATTATCCATCGACTGCGAAAACATATGTTCTTTCAACCGTACAGTCTTTCATCGTTGGTTTTCTTCCTTTTTGGTTTTGCGTCAGTTGTATTTCAAAAATTTACACCGTTTTTTACGTTTTGGGTTGCAACTTACAACTGACCTGGTCACTTTTGAAGTTCTTTCCATTGGGCGTGAAAAGTTGCACCTTTGAGGATAAGTTGGCGCAAAAAAAGTCAAGTGGTCGATAGTTTTTGACCAAATTTAGCTCTCTACAAAACTTTTTTTGACTTGGTTTGACGTCGTGTGAATCTAACCCCTGATTGATACATATTTCATGCCCATTGTGTGACATTGAATTGTTTTGCAGGCGTATCCATCTCATTTTTCAATGCCTCTGTGTTTCAGACGCTGTAATTTGCGTTTTAGCGACATTTGAATCGGCACATCGATGTGATAGAACCTTCTAAGTTGTAAAAAGGATCGCCTTTATGTGTTTGAATCGAAAGTGCGCCCAAATATGGTTTCCATGGAGTATTACACAGATTTAGGGGCTTTGACTTGTGACAATACGTTTTCTTGATACAGTTTTTAATTCATTTTGTACATTATAAGTCTATTAATGACCTTTAAAATGACTGTTTGGAGCTAATTACACGTTTTTATGTGATTTCTTTTGCTAAGTTTCAACTTCCTTGTCCTTTGCAGCCTTGAAGACGATACAAATTTCGAGAGCCTATTTCAGTCAATCTCAAAATGACTCAAAATCGTCTTCCTTTCGCGGTTTTGATTCTCGATTTCCCATAAATTTGTCGTCTTTCGATGGACCCTGCGCGGGCGAGGAGGAAGGCTAGGTAAAACCCGTCTTTTATGGGTACGGCGTACCGAGCCAAGCCTTGCCCGAACTGGCTGAGAACATTGCACGCTTGTAAAAGCAACAAACACAGGCTGGTCCGTGCGCGACCGACCAGCACATCCTCACCTTGTTTGTTTTGGCCAGCCGCCGTGGGCGACGACAGCCTCAGGCGCGGAGGACTACCGTCGGTCCGGTGGTAAGTATGTTTGGGGTTTCGTCTTTCCGTGAAGGAAACCGTCTAGGTTTGGGGTTGGGTTTACCTTTCGAGTCATTCATTCATGGTCAGTGATACTTGTTATCAGTCACATCAAGTTTACCTTGTAACAAAACATCGTTTTTTGAAGAGATTTAAACCCTTTGACGATGTTCCCATGTCCTGTTTCGCTGAATACGTTCAAATTCCCCTCTAAAAAAGCGCAGTGGCCTTCGCGGTTAAAAATGACCAGTCGGTTGCCGCGCTTAATCCTTTGTCCATCGTCGCGTCGAACAACATGAAACTTTTTCTACTTCTAAAAAGGCTTGTTACGCCACAATGATTGCGAATATTTGCGCCTGCCCAAAAAAAGCTAAAAGTTAGTCTGCGCTTTGCAATGACTAACATCGGCGCTAACATAGCTATCTTACCCTGACTCATCCTGCCCTTTTTAGCTTTAATAAGTTTTCTATTGAAATACTTTCAATCAATGTCATGTTAGAAGTCCATCCGATATCCGATCTACAACCGCTTTTTCCGACCTTCGGAGACTGTAAAGCTTCCATGTCCACCTCGAAAATTCCATTGAAATCCCTTTTTGGACCCTTCCCTCGCAAAGTGTGATTGTTGACCGAATAAAGAAAGCTTTTCCATAGTAGCTTCGGGTCGATCATCGCTCTCACGCAACCCTTGGCCCGAATCTTACCCCCACATCAGAGGTCGAGAGTGCGCGAACGCCTGAGGTAACACTAAAGGGCTTAGTCTCTGTTTGGTACAATGGTCTTTGAAAAAGGTCGGATCTGCCTTACGTTCAGAGTCACTTTTGATAGAGCCGAAGCCCAAAAAAGGAGTCTATTCTATTCCTGGCTGCTTTTCAAACTGTAAAGATTGACTATTTCGAAATTCAAAGCCTATCGACCCCCTCATTGACTTTAAATGTGCCACATGGCTGAATGACTGTATCAAATAACAAATACACGACTTATTTCCGTGTCTATACCGCCCACGGCACTTTTCATCTCCCTCGTTTATGAAATCCGACTCCATTTCGATGTAATTTATGATCATGTACCCCTATTGTGACAACCGTTTAGCCTATACGTCCCCCGCTAGCGTGAAAAACATCAAATCAACTATCGAAAGCATAAGTGATTTTTGTGCGCGAGCGTGTTTGCATTCGAATTACATTAGTCAACCTTTTTGCCGGCGGAAAAATCCAATCCTTACAAAACTCTTTTTTCCCTTTTCAATTCAAAAAGCCGACGTCCATCGCTTCTAAAGACACTCCGAACTGTCGGTGACCGTGTTATAGGATGGATGCGCCGCCGACATCGCGATCGGTATCGGAACTGTCAAAGGAAGCCCGTCCTTGCTTTTACTTTTTTACGTTTTGACTCGGACAATCGATATACTATTTTTTGTTAGAGGATTTAACCTCGCGCGAGGGAAAGGAGATCCATCAAGTTGAACTTGTCTTTAAAAAAATTTAAATTTCGCACTGATTTTGAAAGTTATCGACAGATGGCGCCCGTTCTGTGTCCTTGCTACCTTTGCTGTGAGCTGGCTTTCCTTATCAGCTGGTTCTATCGTTCTACGCTTTGCATTTCGATTGTCCATCCATACTGCCCCTGGGTTCCATTTGGCGGTCACTTTTTGCATTGACTGCCGATCTGACTTGACTCGATTCAATGTTGACATAGCTGGTGTGACTTCATTTAAATATTGCATGTTTTCACTTTGAATTGGGCGATTACAGTTTCAATTAAAACAAAATAGCTTTTTGTTGACTGTTGGTCATATCAATCCATGTCGAAAGCCCCGATTTACCGCCCCATCTGATCGACATTATGCATTCAATGGCTTTCGGAGGCGCATTATTTGTGACGTATTTGCATTTCCGGATGACTTTCCGAACTTTTCTCATCATCCGATTGTCATGTCATGCCTTGTTTTGCCTTTTGTATTGGCGTTTCCATGTTACGCGACTTTTTCGACTATTCGATTATGTATCGTTGTCAAACGCCTATATTTCCTATGACACCATCCATCCCGAGGTTAAACCACCAAAAAAGGAAACCATTGACCTATTAGGATACAATCAGTGATCGATATCTTTTGCAAAGGCACATCTGACCGCAAGATTTATCTATAAATCTCCTTTCCCGCAATGCCTTGACTGTTGGATCCGTCAGGTCACATTCCACTTTTTACGATGTCGTATTCCAGCGGATGCATTCTGTTGACCCTACTTATGCTGTAATGTTCAAATTTGACTGATATCAAAACATACCGCCATTATCAGATTCGTCGTGGAAGTGTGCTGTCAGTTTATATTACTTGACTCATAGCAGGAGAATCAAAAGCAATGGAAGATTGTTTTATTTTATTTTCTTACGTGGATTGGAGTATTTGTTGGCTACACATATTAGAATTTGTCAATATTTGCGTTTTTTATTATGTTTTACAACGAAAGCGTTTGAAAATAAGTTTGGAGCCAAAACCCGTTCGACACACTTTGCCAAGGTTCACTGGGTCTGATAACTTTCACGATCAGTTTTTCCGAACTTTTTTTCTCGTTTCCTTTTCCGCCTTTTCTGCCATGTTTTCCCCCTTTCCACCCTTCCTTCCTGATCCGCTTAGTTACGAAACCCTTTGCCTCACCTCCAGGCCATGTTTGACGTGACGCGGGCCCATGTATGCGCTGTCCTGGACCACTCCTGTATCAGTGTTTGCTGAACTTGCTTTGCCTCACAAAAACCCTTTTGCAGAAACTCTTCCCTCGCCCCCACATTGTGATTACCTCCCTCCCTATGGACTAGACCCTCGGCGCATCCGTCTATGCTGATTTGCCGCAGGTCTTGAGGAGGATCCGAATTCGTCCATTTTGTAAGCGTGCCGAATTGAACTTCCGACGTACTCCGCCGCCGGGGCCGTCATGACGACAACATTAGGTCGTGGCGATACGTATCCCCTTGAAAACTATAAGAAGGGCACTCGTGTGTGGTTGCGCGACTCGGAACATGTTTGGATCCGCGCTGAATTGCTTGATGACTTGACGTTTTCATCGACGGTCGTGCGACTCCTCCGAGAACACGATGGGGAGGAGGTTTTGGAGCCTCTCAAGCCGGAAGCACTGCCTTTCCTGGCTAATCCGGACATTCTTATTGGGAAGGACGATTTGACAGCGTTGAGTTATCTGCATGAACCAGCTGGTTGGTTTTACTTGTTCATTTGGGACAGTTTTCAAATGTCTTTTCAGTTCTACACAACCTTCGTTATCGGTTCGAAAACCGCGAGGCTATCTACACCTATTGCGGGATCGTTTTGGTCGCTATCAATCCGTATGCTGATTGTTCACAGATCTATGGCGATGACGTCATTGGGGTGAGTTGTTTTTTTGACATTTTGAATTGATAAATTATATATATGCTTCTGTAAATACAATGCTTGCAGATATATGGCAATGCCGGCAACCAAGGTCGCAGCGATCTCGATCCCCATATCTATGCCATTGCCGCTGAAGCCTATTATGACATGAAGGAGTATGAGAAGAATCAGTCTATCATAGTTTCGGGCGAATCTGGAGCTGGAAAGACCGTCTCGGCCAAGTTTGTCATGAAGTAGGTTTCAAAACAACATTTTATCGCATTTTTTCTTCATATTTGACAGCCAGGTCACTTAAAAACTGGCTAAAGCTTACGAAAACATCAATTTTCGAAAGATTTTGGCCATTTTGACGCATTTTCGGCACCCTGTCGCTTGAAAAATACAGTAAATAGCATCATTTAACCTTCCAGATACCTCGCAAATGTCGCCGGATCTCGAAAACACCGCCGTTCTGGCAGTTCCGACAACTCTCCCGGCGTTGAAAGCCGAGTTCTCGCTTCGAATCCCATCATGGAGTCCATCGGCAATGCCAAGACCATCCGAAATGACAACTCTTCGCGTTTCGGCAAGTTCATTCAAATCAATTTTGCCGATGATTTCTCCATTGCTGGTGCCGAGATGAAGACGTATTTATTGGAGAAGAGCAGGGTCGTCTTCCAGGTTAGTTTCTTGCTTAAATTTGCAACTCCAAAGCCAACTAACTTGATTTCAGTCAAAAAATGAACGAAACTACCACATTTTCTACCAAATGTGTGCTGCTTCTGGCCATCCACTGCTCTCTGGACTTGGTTTGAACACCTCTGACGACTACATCTACACCAATCAGGGCCAAGATCCCAGCATCCCGGGTGTCGACGACAAAGCTGATTTCAACAGTTTGGTGAAGGCTTTTGACATTTTGAAGATTGATTCGTCGAGACAGGCTGAGATTTTCCGTATTTTTGCCGGTGTTTTGGAGCTTGGCAACATTGTATTTGATAGTGCTACAGCTGATTCTGCTGTTGTTGGCGTAAGTTTACAATTCCTTTGTTTTTGTTATTCTAAACCATTGAAAGTTTCAGAAAGGCTGCGAATCCACCATCCAGAAGGTCTGCAGCGAAAGCCTCTTCGCAGTCGACAGCTCTGCCCTCAAAACCTGGCTCACAGCTCGCGAAATCCGTGCCGGTGGCGAAGTCGTACGCAAACTTCTCAACGTCTCCGACGCCTGTGCCAATCGAGATGCCCTGGCTAAGATGATTTACGCCTGCCTTTTCAATTGGATCGTCGACAAAATCAACGAAAACCTCGATCAAGGCACCGCCAAGTCGAAGCGCTCCTCAAAGTTCATAGGCGTCCTCGACATTTACGGCTTTGAAACTTTTGAAATAAACTCCTTCGAGCAGTTTTGCATCAACTACGCCAATGAAAAGCTGCAGCAACAGTTCAATCAACATGTTTTCAAGTTGGAGCAGTCCGAATACGAGAAGGAAGAGATTTCATGGGTCCGAATCGAATTCTACGACAATCAGCCGTGTATTGATCTGATTGAAGCCCGTCCTGGCGTGATTGACTATCTCGATGAACAGTGCAAGATGGGTCGTGGAAGCGATGCGGATTGGCTGTCTCAAATGGCGAATTGCCCGAAGTTGAAGAAGGCCCCGCACTTGCAGATGCCGAAGTTCAAGGACCCATCATTCGTCGTGAAGCACTTTGCGGCTGATGTGTCCTACAAGATAGACGGCTTCCTCGAGAAGAACAAGGATACTGTCAATGAGCAGTTGTTGGATGTCTTTTCAAAGACGAAGTTCTCTTTCCTGAAGGAGGTCATCCGCGACATTCTGGCATCCAGCTCCACCGGCGCCAAACGCAAGAAGACTGTCGCTTGTCAGTTCCGTGATTCCTTGGCTGAACTGATCTCCGTTCTTTCATCGACTCGCCCGCATTACGTCCGTTGCATCAAGCCGAACGATGATAAGGAACGATTTTACTTTGAGCCGAAGAGAGCCATCCAGCAGCTTCGTGCCTGTGGTGTGCTTGAAACGGTTCGAATCTCGGCCGCTGGCTACCCGTCACGTTGGGCTTATGATGAGTTTGGTCGCCGATATCGGGTACTGTATCCCGAAGGAAAGGCGTTGTGGAAGCAAAAACCGAAAGAGTTCGCCAAGTTGGCTTGTGCCAAGTGGCTTGAGGTTAGTTTTTCCTACCCTACTTTATCGATTGAAAGTAAACTTTGCCATTTCCAGCCCGAAAAGTTCGCCCTCGGCAAAACAAAGATGTTCTTCCGTGTCGGCCAAGTTGCCCGTCTCGAAAAGATCCGCCAAGACGTCCTCGCTGCCTCGGCACTGCGCATCCAAACGACATGGCGTGGTTTCGTCGCTCGTCGACGCTACACAACCTTGTTGAATTCTATCCGCGTCATTCAAGCCGTCGGAAGATCCTTCCTAGCCTACCGAAGGCTGAAGTATCTCCAGATGCAGCGTGCTACGATCGTCATCCAGACAGCTTTCCGCGGCCATCGGGAACGAAAGAAGTTTAACCAACTTCGCAATGCCGTCATCGCGATGCAAGCCATCCAACGCGGCAATGTTGTTCGTGCTCAAGTGCTTGCAATAAGGTATGAGAAGTCCGCCCTCACCATCCAACGGTACTTCCGTGGATATTTGGTCCGTCGTGAACAGATCAGACGCGTCCAAAAGATCGTCAAAGTCCAAGGCTGTGTTCGTCGTTGGTTGGCGAAGCGCGAGCTCAAGAAGCTCAAGGCTGAACGGACTACCGTCATGTTCTGGTCTAACAAACACCAGAGTCTCGAGAAGAAGATTATTGAGATGCAAGGACGGATTGATAACTTGGTTCGTTGTATTTTTAGATCTTTTTGGAATTCATGATTGAGTTTGATCATTTCCAGGCATCAGAAAGAAACAGTCTCGCTGACCGTTGTGTCGAAATTGATGATCTGCGGAATCGCATTGCTAACTTGACCTCTGAAAGGTATGGTTTTCTGTCTTTTTTGAACTTTATAATGTCAAATGTTTACAGGGAATGCCTCGTGTCTGAAAGTACCCGTCTGACTGCCCGTATCTCCGAGCTCTCCGAAGTCGAATCCCAGTTTTCCGCTCAATCTTCGCGACTCTCCGCCCTCGAAGCCGCTTTCGCCCAGCTCGAAGCTCAAAACATTGCCGTTACTCGAGAACTCAGAGAAGCAAACGCCACAATGTCGACGATGCGAGATGAAGTCTCTAAACTCAAATCCATCAATGACGACCTCACTTCCACCGTTAATTCTGAACGCGAAAAGTGTCGTCGCCTCGAAGCCGAATCTCAAGAAATGCGCCAACAACTCGCTTCCAATGCTGATCTCATCGTTTCCGAGTTCTCCCGCACCAATGAACTCCGCGCCAGCATGCGTTCCACTTCATCCGATGGTCATTCACTTCCTGATGCTTCTGAGCCGTTGGTCCGGAAGATGCAAGACAGCATCGACGTCCTTCGAACCCATTGTGCTCTCCGTGATCGCGACCTGAGCCGACTCCAGAATTCCCTTTCCCTTGCACAGGGCGATGTCTCCGATGTTGCTTTCGAAGCCCAGCGCCGTCAAGACCTCGAAGTCGAAGTGGCTCGGCTGAAGAGGGAAATTCTCGAACTTTGTCATGGTGGCGGCGATCAATCCGCATCAGACATCTACCTTTCGGGTTTGATCGAAGACTTGGACAATGTCCGTCTCGAGAACTGCCAGCTTCGAACAATGCTCTCAACCGCCTTTGAGCGACGTTCCGAAGAGCATTCACCGAGGCCACCGACTGATGGCGACGATTCGTGCTACTTTTCGACGGCCAATTCCGACGATGGGAATGGATCCCTGCCAAGTGATCGTGAGTATGTTGATGAACAGCTGGAGCGTGAGAGACTCATTCGGAAGCTCAAGGCTGCCAATATGTGGGTTTTTTGTTTTACTTTGCATGTGATTATGGCTATTTATACCGTTTCAGCGATCTTTGCCGACAGTTACACACCCGCGACAAGACCATCTCCGAGTTGGAGGAACACGTTCTTCGAGTAAAGGGGGTTGGTTTACTTTTTTTGTTATCTGGGGTGAAAAGTAGCTGATTGCCGAAGCGCTTACCAGTAGCAGAGTCATAGTAACGGTCAGTGGGTTGATGGTTTAGACGAAACCTGTCGGTAGAGTGATTTATTTTCGGCTGATGCTGCCCATAAAAATGCATGAATCACGGTTGTTGGTCGGTCAAATTGCGCAAATGTCATTTTCGGTGTGAAATGTTTGACTCCAAGTTTGACTCTCGCCGTTTTGAGGCAATAAGTATTCATGATACTTTTGTGCGACAATGCATGTATCGTCAAGAAATGGGTGCGCCCTCGAGGAATACGCTGATCTTATCCGATTCGCATTTATCGCCTTTGCATTTGTCAAAATCTGGTTTTCGACCCGGTGTTGTCGGCGATACTTCTACGCCTGATGCGAATGTGAACATCTCGGCTTAATTTGTAGATTGCTAATTGATTCAGAAACGTATTGATTCTCCTTCGCCACGCTTTTCGACTTTGACATTTGGCGCTTGAGAGAATGGAGGCGTGCGGGCATTGTTTGATCGTAATATTTTTCGAATGAATCAAACACAGTTGTTTTGTTGCCTTCCTGCGGTCCGATCACGTTGGCAGTCGACGTCGATGTGGTTCGTTACAACCACTAACCACAGCCCTCTGTGAGCCAGATTGCCTCATAGAACAACGTTACATCCATCTGCGCAGCCGTATTTGAGCACTCTTCCTTTGTATCGATGTTTTTACGAGCAACATCCCCCGAGGACACATCCCTCCTCGCGCTTGATTCTAAATTGAACCCTACGACGTGTACATACGTATGGGATGGAGAGGATGGATCGGATCGACTCAATTTACAGTCGGTTGTCCGTTCAAACTTCCCTTTATTGCTGACCGTCGGCCATCACCACCACCTCCGCGCGGGCGGTCCGTTCTTTTGTAGTTTGCCTCGTCCGTGACGGTGTTGCCTATTTGGCTTCGCTAATGTAATGGTAAAGGACCTGCTGACAGCTGAGCCTTTCCCCATTGCCGCCGCAAGGCTCGTAACTGCGCTAAAAGACTGTCGGGTTAATCCCTGTCCTCCTCGCGTCGACCTCTTCCTTCCTTAATCGTACGGCTAGCCCTTATTGACGATCGAATTCGAGGCGCGCCATCCGTGACCCAATGTTTGCAAGCGCAAAGTAGTCGTGTTCCGCGTTTAGATGGCTTTGATTGAGTTTTTGATTTAACACATTTTGTGCCTCATAGCCTACCAATCCAGCCCATCGTGTGAAAAACATTCGCAAAAACCCGGTAGAACACGATTAGTGCTGCCCTGTGACTGTCGGTGTCCATCTGCACAGCTGCGCCACTCCGACGGGATCTGAATCCGATCCCGCTTTTGGATTCCTCCTTTTTTTGGGTTTTGCCACGGTCTGCTGAGCAAACATGATTCTCTGGCTGCCGATGGGTATTCGACGTGGCAACAGCGGCGGCGGTCTTTTATGAGTTATGCACTCTTGATTGCTTTTTTTTGATTGTTGCGATTCTCAAGGTCGGTGTTAACTTTGGGCGGTCGTATCGGTTGTTTTCTTTTCAACTGGTAGGATTGCCTTATCAATTTGCTGAACTTCTGGACATACTTCTGAGTCAACCTTTCTGCTTTTTGCCTGATAGACTAGTTCCCCAAGTCTTTGAAAGCGTTCTTTTTCATTTGCTTGTCAATATTTTCCTTTTCCCTGTTTTTGTGTATACCCCTCTAAGAAACAGCCATTGTGGAGGTTGAATACCTACTTACCACCTTTATGCTTCGCCGCCGACGTCTTTTTATGCTGTCGTCGGACTCTGGATTCGCCCAGTTTGCAGACACCATGATTACGCTCCGCGGCGACGATGTGTAAATCCGATAAATTGACTTTCTCCTCGTATTAGTGCTACCATTCCCTCCGCGATTTCACTTTGAAATTCACTTATAATTTGGATCATGTTGTGAGAAACATAAAAATAGTGAACTAAGAGTGCTTATACCCGGGCATCCTGGACTGGACCAGTCGGGCGGGCTTGAACACTGTTCGAAAAGCTTGTTCCTATGTGTCATCTCGGAGTGGCGCACCTCGTGAATTGATGATTCGTTTCTCGGCTGGTACTGTTATTGTTCGGCTATCCACCGGGGTATGCTTACCTGAAGTGCTTTTGTCAGTGTTCCATTTGCACTTTTCTGTTATCGGATGGCTTTCCTTGTTGCGTTTTTTCAATACATGCCAAAAACTGGTATGGGCGAAGCCGGCATGGTACACTCGACCCCATTTGTTGACTTCACCGCGACGACATCTCCGCATGTGTCACGTTGAGACAATCAATTGTATCCCACCAACTGGGTCTCCTCTGTCCACGGTTTTTTGTAATAGCCCCAAGGGGAATTTGTCGACGACGTCGGTGGCATTGGCTCAGCCCTTATAACTGCCACTCTGGCTTTCGTGGTACTACTTGTGAAACGGGTTTTTGTCTTTATTGTGAAACCACTTGATGAAATGTTACCGGAAGATGTTTATTACATGTATGTGCCAATTTTTCCTTGCTGTCTGGCATGCTAGCCCATTTAGCCCCCGCTTACATTAGGTGTGCTTTGGTTATGTAAAAGCCTCCCGTGTGAGGCAGTCCCTGGTCCTTCATTGACGGTGTGCTGCCTCCGGCATCGACCGAAAAAGGAAGAATTTCATACTTCATAGTCCCGACCAGGACGGCACACGTGCGGGCTATTGAGTTGGTTGCTCAGGGTCCGGCGCCAATGACCAGTCGCGCATTATGCTAGACCAAAACAACCTTCCCTATGCTGCCAATTCGACTATACAGGTGCACATTTCCATCTTTTTGCATATTTTCATACTCGCGCATTGAATCAAAATCTGATTCAATGCAAAAGTGCACCAGTAACGACGCAATATTCCTTCCGTGTTTTCCATCCTGGTGCTACTTGAATTGACTGACTATAGAATCGTGTCCAAAACTGGTATTTCCGCGCATCTCACAATTGTTTAGAGGGATTATCGGGTGTTTCGCGGCCGTGTCTGGTCAACTTGAACGTCATTGGCCTTTAGGAGCTTTTATTGTTGCTTCTTTGTGCCCTTTTTCGACTGCACTTCCATCCTTGTTTATCGTGTCTTTGCGTTTGTACGACGTTTTTGACAAAAAAACGACATTCCTTCGTCGAAACCGTTGCAAAGTTGTGGTTTACGGCCTTTGCAAAAAGTATCTTTACGAGTTTCAACGTGAAATAGCTAACTTTAACGAGTGTTTACACGCGCGTTTTCTGTATGTCGACTAACTGTACGTTTTTGAAGCACGTAAAGCCCTTCAAAAATGGCAGACGATCAAATAGCCGAGCTTGAAACAGACATTGGCGTCGATCTCGATGATGGGTTTTACTCGACGACGAGTTCGGGGGTCGTGCAAACACCTCGGCCAAATGACTTTTATCAGTTGACGTTCCCCGTCGACCTCGATGACTTGGATGACTATGACGACGGTATTCAGGATGTGCGTGGGAGGCAATCAGCTGGTTTTCAAAATGGGGCTTTCGTTGTGTTTTGATGGTGTAATTATATGCTGTACATTTTTCAGATCAACAATGATGGTAGCAGTGAAGCGTCGTCGTCGAGTGCCGCAGGTCTTCATGCCCGTGTCTTCTGCGATAACATGGTACAGATTAATAATTCCGAATCTTTTTTGCCTTCAAACCCGCCCGCTGATAGCACGCCTTTGTCCCGGCTTCCGCCAACCACGAATCCCGCCACAGATGCCGCAAAGAAGCACTCGCCCGGCATAGTTTCACGACTATTCTCCGGCGCGAGATGGCTGCTCTTGCCGCTATCTCTGCCCGTACTCTACCTTGGGTTTCTGTGGCTGTGGATTCGCACTGATTGCTTGTGGAGGTTCTCGCTTCCCGGCAGCATAGTCCTTTAGATGCGCTTTTCTTTGACTTCTCGTACTGTCGCCTAAGTTTCTGTTTAATTTATTTCACTTAACACACTTTCTTTTTAATTTTTTTGTTTTGAATGAGTTTGCGAGCCTCTTTGCAGTGCCATTTTACGGCTAATTTACTTTTGACATGCCATCCCCACTACTACCTACCCACCCCAAAGAGTATTGTTATTGAGAATTAATTTTATTGGTTGTTGTTATCATGTGCTGACGTGACAGTTTTTTTGCCATCGAAAAAATGTTCACGAAGTGATGACTTTTTTCTAATCAGCATAAATACGAAGATAAGATAGTTTGGTGTTGTGTTGTGGTGGTGTGTGTTTGTCCCTTTTGCTTTCCCTGCAAGACCTAAACTTTGAAACACCTTGAAAACATTGAAAATACCGTTGATCGGTTTCAGTTCCTGCAACAAACGGTGAATCGACAAGCCATGGAACTCAGCGAGCTCCGATCGCAACTTCGTGGATGGTCGGAGGATCTGACGGCCTCGCCTGGGGGTATGTAATGTCTTCTTACAATATCAAAGTAAAGTGAAATGTTTGTAGATCCGATCTCCGCCGCGACTGCCGCTGGGGATGGCACCGAAGTCCTCCGGCTCACAGCCCTTGACGCCAATTCGCATGCACATAGCGGCCTTCTCCATGTCTACAATGTGCCAGAATTTGCTAGAATCCTGATTTTCGAGCTTAAACCGCGTCTAGCCAAGCAGCTGACTCCCTGCCTTCCGGCGTACTTGTTGCTTGCTGCCTTCCGATTCTATGACCGTGAGAAGGATGACACTGCCATTACATCGCTGTTTGGTGCCGCCCACACTGTCCTCCGAACGATTGGAACCGATTCCAACGATCCAGACATTCTTTCCCTCTGGCTCGTCAATACCTGGCGCCTCTTCAACTTGCTCCGACAGTACTCTGGCGAGGAAAACGCAACCTGGCATGAGCAGAACACCGATAAGCAGAACAGCCATCAAATCGCGAACTTCAATTTGGAGCCATTGCGGAATCAGTTGAAGCTCCGTGTCGAAGTGCTCTATCAAAGCTACATGAAGAAGGCCATTGAGCCTTTGCTGTCGCCCAAGATCGTTCCTGGCATTCTGCAACACGATTCGACGCAACTTCTGGCTGGACCCTCTGGGCCTCCGCATGCTGGTCTTACCCGTCAGCCTTCGAAAGACATTGTGGCACGGGCATTGGATGATCTGCTTGAATTGTTGAATGTCGTCCACATGCGACTCTCGATGCATGGCGCCGATGAAGTTCTGATTGGACAGTGCTTCTGGCAGATAACGCAATGGATCTGTGCGCAGGCTTTGAACAACTTGATGTATCGGAAGGATTTATGCAAGTTTGAGAAGGCTATTCAGATCAAGTAAGTTTTATTTACATTTTGGATGGAAATTGAAGTTTAAATTTGCAGACATAATGTGTCGGAGATCCAAACCTGGCTGTTCAAACACGGTCTCGGCCATATCCGTGCCGTTCTGGAGCCCCTCGTCCAAGCCTGCCATCTGCTCCAATCCCGGAAAGACGAAGGCAATCTCGACACCCTTTGCGGCGAGATGACTTCAGCCTTAAATCCGAAGCAGGTCGTTTCCATCCTCCAGCACTACACGCCATCAGACAGCTTCGAGGAGGACCCGATTACCATCGATTTCCTCACCAAAGTCCAAGTTAAGCTCGTTGCTCGAGCTGTGGCCACGGCGGCGTCTGATGATACCGTAAGTCCCTTCACATTCTCATATTTAGCCATCTAAACCATCCAATTTCAGGACAAACTCCTCATTCCCGGCACCCTCCTCACGCCCTTCAATTCGGAACCATTTGTTTATTCGGACGTGGCCCTGGAGACGCTAACCCTGCCGACATGCCTTCACTTGGGATCAGTAGCCCGATTCGTATAATGTGCAATGTCATCTTTCATTTCTGGGTGCCTTTCTCTGAATAGTCTAATATTTATTCAAGTTTTACGTTTTTCTGGTCAGTCAGTTCCACGGCCACTGCAAGTCCGGTTCATTTTACACTTCCAGACGGCAGTTATATAGGCGGTCTGTTTCATCGAAGAAGCAAAAAGGTTTATGATTGTAAATGAAATCAAAGCAAACGAGGTTTTAATTAAAATTTATATTCATTTTGAGTGTTTCAACGAAAACAAACATTATTCTTGCAGTTTTGGTTGAGTGGTTTTAATAAATTATGCGTGTAAATGGTTTTCTTTGATTGTTGGTTGAAGTTTGGCGTTGATTTGACGGAATTTAGCGAAGTTTGACGGGATTCTGTCGCTTCGGCTGTTGAAGTTGAAGGTCGACGTCAGAAATGGCAGGTTGGACTGGCGGCTTCATTCCATGCGTCGTCGTCGAGACTTCCGTTGTCAGTCAGCCAGCGTCGGATTGACAAGCGCGCCGCGATTTGGCGGACAACCTGTCCTCCTCAGTTTTCAAACAGCTCTGGGATTTTGGGAGGGGATGGGGAACGACAGCCGACGTCGGAGGGACTGGAAAAAGTGAACAAGACAGAAAGTGAAGGGTTGTGGCAGAAGGCATTGGCCTGTCTGTCAGAATGCGAGAGGAGCACTGTCATCGTGGCGCGACCAAGGGCGGTCAATGCCAATTGAGCTGGGGCCTCAAATCAGAGGCGACGGATTCGAACAACGGCGTCACGTCAAATCAGGGATTGGCTCACATACAGCCAGTCGGGTTGCCGTTGTCAGCTGAGGCTGAGGTTGACAGACACATGAAAGAAGCAATGACAGCCAGGAAGCGGGTTAGGAAAAGGCGACAGGTTGAAATTTGTTTAAAAATGGGACTAAACTATCAAATTTGTAATTTCGATGTACTTTCTGACTGTCCAAAACGCCCAACTTTCCCAGCATTATCCCAAAAACGGCACTTCTGGCCCTAATCCCCCTCCAAATCCCATATTCCATCACTCTCAAGTGTTTTTCCGCCCTCGCCTAGAGCCTAATGCTCTTCATCACCTCGGTTCGGTCTGTTCCACCATTGCAACCCGATCCCTTGAGCTCATAGGTCAAGAGTCACCATCCCCTGGCATCTTCTACAGTCCGAAGATCCCAAAATCTTTGATTCGCTTCCATGATCCACTCACCTTCCGATTCACTGCCCATTTCCTTCGATCTGTTGCGCCGTCTCGTCACCGATGCCATGCATGCGCTGTCACCTGAACGGAGGATGTATCTGTCAAGACGGCCACCCTGCCCGCTACCTACTTACATACAAATTGGCGAAGGCGCGCAACTCGGCCAGCCAAATCGTAAATCCTGTACATATCCGATGGCTATCGGAACTCGCTCTGTTGATGTTCGCGAAAACCATTGTGAACGTAACCGAATGACAAGGGCAGCTTCCGGTCATTGCGTTGATGGCATCGTGTTCAACCCGTCTGCGTACAGTAATCAAGATAATTATGACAAAATGAATAAAAGTTGTACAAAAAGCATGAATCACCGCCAGAAGTCGCAGAATCTACTCAGAATCCAAAAGGACACCGTCAAAAAAAGACAATTTCAGAAAGCGTTTTGACTCGATGCTGTCGTCGGCCCGCCGGCGCGCTCAATCAAAGTTGATAGACAGTGACAAATTGTTGAACGACAGTGATTGAAACGGTCCCTCTCACCAACCGACAGACGTCCGAGTCGAGATCTCCGCGGAGCCGATGGCTTCGTATTTGAAATGGAGTCAAGTGTGCCTTAGGGCGGGTTTCATGCACTGGTGTTGCATTATTGAATGGGTTTCTTGGGTCTTTTCGTTGAAAATAGGTGAAAACGGCATAAAAGCCATTAGACAGTTGTATAATTTGTTTGTTACCCCCGACATGGCCATTTTTGTCTATGCCATAACAGAAAAAGAACACCTTTTGTTGCCTATTCATTGTTTCAAGCCCCAGACAGGTGCTATTCGAGTACCGGTGGGCGGCCGACGGCATAATTGCGACGGAACGGATTAGGTGTGAAGGCTCATGCCGAGATCGGGCTCTGTGGAGGTGTCTTTTCGCGTACCATGTTCGACATAGCTTTATCCCGGCAAAACGGGGATGCCTTTTTTGAAGTTATACTCGCAATGTGGCGACTTCCTGCTGTTCATACCCGCAGGGCTTGGGCCACCTGTGGTCAGTCATAATATTTGCATCAACACAGGATTATGCCTCGCTTTCCATGTCAAAACACGGGTCGCCGGCCTCATGAAAATACCGCCAAAATTTGGGTTCGCACCGTTAAGCCCTTCGCCTGAGGTCGGCACGGCATCTACACTCGTGTAAAAAATTTTGGGCATTTGGTAGGTTGTCTAGATGAGTATTCCTGAGTTTCACACCAATAGGTTGACTACGGCATTTTATATGATTTAAAACCCGACACAACCCGCAAACTTAAGGTGAAATTTTTGGTTAAGCCCTTCGCCTGAAGTTGGCACGGCACCTACAATTACGAAAAAAATCGGAGACGTGGCGACAAAGGTCTAGATGAGTATTCCTGAGTTTGAAGGCAGTTCGTTAACTTTTAAATTTTTGGCAAGCAAAAAACTGCCATTTTGTAACCGAAAAGTGCAACCGTTTGCGCATGCGAAGCATGCAAATTCGATAACGGACAAACAAAATTTTGGCGGTCGCCGGCGACCCGTGAAAAAGCTCTCTCTCGCAATTAGGCTCTGACAAATTTGCCGGAAACGCTTGTCCATTCTCCCTTTTTCCAAAGTCCGTAAGCTTGTTTGAAATTCAATCTCACCCCCAACAACCTCGACAACCTGTCTGTTTTCGCCTTGTCAACCGCGGTCCCCCGTCTCTCGCGGGCCTTCTGACTGACAGTCTCATCACAGTCATCATCACCATCATCATCATGCGTGGCCTCCGTGTCTTGTCACTCATCAGTAGCGAGGGAGGATGATGTTGAAAACTTTCAACGGCACACACCAAACGTGCGCGCAGCTGAGCCCCGGGTGTACCTAAACTTGTCGCCTGCAGGCGCTCCGCTTCCAATCAGGCCCCCAGGCCGTAGCTCAAGCCCTTCGCAGTGTTCGCTTTTCCGTCATGTCGTCGTCGAAGGGCCCCCAGCAATCTCTGTTTTTGACATTTTTGCAGTTTTGCCTTCCTGTCATTTGCCCTTGCGTAAATCGGATGGGAAGTCCTCTGTCGTCGTGCGCGTCTCGTCCTCCCCTTCTCGCGCCGTCAAACATGTATTCATTGAAACGGGAAGTGAAGCTAGGCTAATCCCGGCTGTACTCAGGTGGTTTTGACATTCCGTTGATTTGGCATGATGCTTCGTGGATTCTATTTTTCTATTTTTGTCTTCCCCAATACCGTCAAACCGTATCCCTACCATTTCCCTTGCCAATATTGCCAAACCAATCCAAACCCAGACCCAATAAAGGTCATGCCCACATTTTATATCCCTTTGCCACCTTTTACGACCACCCATTCAACCTGCCTGCGCGTGCCAACGATGGCATTTTAGCCGGTTATTATTTGTAATTATAATCTTACTCGTTTTCTTTGCATCTGCGCCCAAAGGTCACACATTTTAGTATCCGTTATTGTTTTTGGATCATAAAACTCCATACTGTATGTTACTGTATTGCCGGAATCGTAAATTGCCTCACGATCATCAACCTAAACCCCCCATTTGTATGCCAAAAGGTTAATCTTGACTGACAAGTTCATCCAACTTTCCGGAAGTTGTTGAAGTGTTTATCGCAGGAGATTAAGCTATCGCGCAGACAATGTTACTTCGCACAACACCGATTAGCCGTGCCAGAAGCACACGAGTTCTCACATTGGCGGTTCGTCCTGTCGATGTTGCATATTGCGTGCGTAGGTGCGTGAAAACAACCTTCCAGGGGATAAGAGTGTTTGCAGACATTGACGAAGCTTGGGTAAATATCTTGTCCCGCAATGTGATATCATTAGCAACAGGCAAGAGCAATATGGCTACTTTGGCGGCATTCTTTGAGGGGCGATCCCTGTGACCCATGTATCTTTTGTCGGTTGCCGGCGACACATGGGCGCGCGCGTCTTCGCTCACCTGTCGTGTCAATGTTCAAAGGATTGGAGGGTCATTCATGCGGAAAATGGGCACTTTGTTAGCGATGAGGATGCTTTTAGAGGGGGCTTTTATCTTATTAGACGCATATTTTCTCGATTTTGCCATCAAAACGGTGTCTGATGCCCCTTTTTTGAAAAAATATGCCTATTTTTTGCCAATTTACCGTGTTTTCTTATTTTGTATACCCTTTTATAGCTCTCAAAACTGTATATTGTTGTCTGATATTTCATTACTTTTGCCATTCTTTGATTAAAAACTTTTACGACACCCCAGCCAATTATACTTTACCCAAATTGAACCCCTTCAAGTCTTCTTTCTCCGATTTCTCCGAATCTGCGATTGTTTTCATCGCCGCCACTCAAAATTTTATATCTTTTTCGAAGCCAGCAGCTGAAAAAGAAATAAAAAACATAAAATTCGCGACTTTACCTCACTCCGTTGACGGACAGATGGCACTGCTTACCTAATCCCTCGATATCGCTTGCCTCCAGATGGGCTTTTTATGCAGTTTCTGCGCCATCAAAGTGCATTTTTTAAAGTTTTAAAGCAAATCCAACGCTGAAGCGTCTGCTTTCACCAATCTCAGCCAGCCGTTGAAATCATCAGGTCATCTGTGTCAACAATTGGGTCCTAATGACGGGCGGTTCAGGCTTTGTATGAGCCAGGCCAGCCAAGTGCCAGCTTTCGTTCTCATTAGCCCTTTAGCCTCGACGTCCCCCGGTCATCGTGTGTCATCAGATGAATGCGAAAGGGTGTGTCTTCGCAAACAGAACGTGCAACAAACATTGGCGGCGGCTTTTCTTCCCAAACTTCGCGCACTAGGTACCCATCACTCACATTTCGCGCACTTTCAATCACTTTCAATTTGTGATGGCACGTGTGCAGCATCCCCTTGTCAAAAGGGGATCCTAATTTGTCAGTTTTTGATTTAATGGGATTGAAAAGTTTCTCGTTTTGGGGGTACCACAATTTCATGTCTTCAATCTTACATTTTACATTGGGCTGGGTACTCATGTTGCCCTTCCACTTCCACTAGTCTAGAAAATAACAAGGCCCCCCTCAGAAACCCCCTTCTAACATCAGTATTGTTCATTAATATCCAGTTTTATGGGCTCCGGTCGCCCTTCCGTGCCGGACTTATTGCCAGTGAGCGTCGATAAGCCCGGCGGCTTTGCTTCCGCCCTTCCTGCCAGATGATCTCCTATGGTAGTTTTATGCGTTTTTGGGACGTCGTTCCAAGCTATTCACTACAAGATCCAACTGTCCTTCCGTGACTGGAGGGCTTCACATTCCAGGTTATCGAATTTCTTTTTCCTTAACTGCGAGTCTTTATAATTCCATGCCATTATGGCTTTCGTGGCTTTACTTTTGACGTTTCATTTTAATTTTTCCAATACTTTTTCAAATTTGTCTGTCTGTCAGCTTACATTTCCGGTAACCATGACAAACCGCGACAAATTGCAACATTTTGAAAACTGTGAAACGCGATTCCCGCTGTGCCATTTTGAGGGTGGCGGCGCGCGACCCGATGGTGATTTTGACTTTTTTCTGTTCTGTAAAAACAGAGAGAAAAAAGTGCCCCTGGGATGATGGGTTTTCTGCGCAGAGCTTCCGGAAGTGCAGTCAAACTTGGGCGGTTTTGATTGTCATCGATGAATGTATTACATCTACATCTGCGGTGATTGAATTTTGGTTGTCTTATTCAAATGAGACTAGACAGAGTACTGTAGGACCGGAAAAGGACATGCACATTGATTTTGAGTGTTCTGACGGATATGGGAGCATGTCCATTCCCAGCCTTCCGGATACAGTTCCCTGCTGGAACAACATCTGAATTTGTTAAGTGCATGTTCAACAACTTTTGTTTTGATCAAGTGTGTTTGCCGGGTATTAAAGCGCGTCAATCATGACCAAAGTGTGTGCAATGTCAGGGCCTGTGTTAGCTCATTGGCCGCGCGATCTGTGCCCACCGGGCCCACACAGTATGGCGCTAGGTGTGAAGATGTAATCGGGGTGTGGGATCTCACGGACTTTCACCTCCAGGGCACTAGCTGACATGACTTCCACACTCTGGACATGCTCCTGCCTACTGTCTGACATATTGGCATAATCCAATTATCGTAATCTGCATCTATCTTGCCCTTTCTTTATTATTCCAATTTTCCAATATGGTCATCTTGCCCTTTTCTAATTGTCCAATTCATATGTACTTTCCATCCGCATCACTTCCTCTCATTTGTAAACCACTTTCATCGGCATACAGTAACTACCCGCCGCGATCGGCACCCCACGCGTGTCTTGGCAGATTTACAATGTAGCGTTTCTTGACTTTCCTTAACCTCTACTGTTTATCCCCGACCCATATGTGCATGCCAACAGATGTTTTTTTCCACCGTTTTATGATGCCCCTTTTTCGGCACAGACACCGCATAGCAAAGCCCATTTCCGTCAGTCAATTTTTATCTCCCTCCTTGTGACAAACCTGCCAAAACGGAACAGTTTCAACTTTTGTCACAGTCACAAACATTTTCACATTGTCAATTTGATGAAAACGGCCTTTAGGTCCGTGACGAATGACCTGAAGTGCCTGGATGCGACAGGTCGAGTCAGTTGGCATTGGGATTTTGATCTGGATGGAGTTTTATTTCATTTTTCCACTGAAATAAGGCGTTTTATCGAGAAGCGCCGACGTCTTGTTGGATATTCGATCTGTCTGGCAGCCCCGGCCAGAGGCCCTGAAGCACTTTCGGCATCTTATTTGATCTCGGTCATTGTTTAGTTTCTCAGTCTTTGAAGAGGGTAAAAAACAACTGTGCCATTGGCGGCAACTTTTTCGCGCACGTTACCGAATGCCATTCAATGCTTTTCAAATGGGGTCGTTCAATGGCATTGCAAAGCTGAACTTTTTCGGTTTGTTCTCGCCGCGCGGTGCCGAAAGTCTATTTTATCGTAAATGTGGATGTAGTACAATCCCGGAAAGACAAAATAACTTCCTCAAAGTACCCCAGAATACTGGAAGCCCTTCTGTTTTCAGCGAACGACCCTTGTTCGTGTCTTCCGGCGTGTTTATCGCTCGCTCGTAACTCCCTGCCCCCTTCCGTCGCTCGCGTGGAATGGTCTTGTGTCCTCCAGTCGGCGCCGCAGCCGGCGGCGATCGCAAAACTTTTATGTCTCCAGTAGCCTTTTTGCTACAGAATGCCGCCGTCCTGCTGCCGTTTGGTCTTCAAGGCAGGAGTACGCATAAATGCGTAAAACTGGGAGGTGAAACAAGGCGGTCGGCGAGTTCCCGGCTTTGATCCGCCGATGGCATCGCCTCTGGGAACGATCGGATGGTGGGCTTATTGTGTGGGTATGTTGGGTGGTCTAATGCGGGAAAATGTGGCGGACGACATACTGTATGGATCAAAAAGATGTCTAAGTGGCTTTGGACTTCATTTTAGCCGTTTAGCAGTTTGCCTATATACACCTACCGTATACCAATCTAACATTTTCCAGCCATAACTACCCCAAACTAAACCTTTTAACCAGACGTCATTTTCAAAAGATCAATCCCCCACGTGGACTCCCCTTTCTGACACTATCACCATTTTGACCAGCTGATCTTGTCAATTCTGACACTTTCCAAATTCCATCTAAACTTTCACCCATTCAAAAAGCGTCTGACAATCTTACCATTACCTTCGAGCTTTCAATTAACCTCCCCTGACATATCTAACATCCATAAATCACCCACTAACTACGGCCATTCTCACCCATTAGCCGAAGCAAGCTCCACTGATCAAACATGTCTCACTGCCGATGTTTACATGCTGTCACCTTCGACTTCCGAACATTGATAGACATGTCTTTTAGCTGAACTTGAGTTAATTTTATTGCCTTGTTTAACGTTTTTTGACAGCTCGAAAAGGATTTCGCCTTTTTCATTGAACTGATAAGAATACCAGGGTTCATGATTACTTTTTTGCTTTCATTAGCTTTTTAACGCCCGAACATTGGGAGGTAGAAACAGCCAACGTATTGGTGGGTCTCCACTGATAAGAACTTTTTACCTTTATGCTTCCATTTCATTGACAAAGTTGGCTTGCGTGAGGTCCTTATCCGTATCGTGGAACCTTGTGACCGCCATAGTGGAAGTAAGCTCATTCCATTTGAGCAGAATGGGCCCACAGTCGAGAAGCGTAATGTTTTAGGACCTCTCGAAATGGCAGCCTTGTCTTTTCTTACCATACCGGTTGCATGTTGGCTGTTTTGTGGGCCCCTTGAGGCGCCAGAATGGAGTTTACACGGGTCTTTCTATTCCATTCCAGCCAAAATTGGACTTTTTCCATTTGGACCTCCATTTCCATTGCCGGCAGCCAATGTGGGATACTGTATCCACCCGACTCCCAGCAGTTGTCCTTTCCATCGGCGACACTGGTTCGCGCGCTTTTGAAACGACGAACGAGCCAGCCGGATCGAATGAATCGAATCCCCCGACTGATTTGATGGCATTTTCGTCGGCTCATTTGCACGGTCATTCTGTGATTCCGTCCGTGTGAAGGGAACAAACCATTGCCATTTGATCGGCCCCGACTGACGACGACGACGACGCGCACAACATACGTTCACAGCAGATTGAGCAATTTTATAGCTGCGATGTATAACGTAGATGAAGGAAAATAGCGAGTTTTATATTCCTTTTTTACAACCGAAAAGACAAGGGTTTTGATGTTGGTGATTTGAAAAGTTATGGGGTGTAGTAGCTGGCAACAACGCTAAAATTTGGAATTTTTTCCGTAACTTTTAAAAAATTAAGTTACTCAAGCCAGTTTAGTCTCAAAGGGTATGCATCTGCTGCCTTTTGTCGTCATGTAAAGCCTTTAGGGCGCTTTAGTCATGCTTCTTCGCCAGTCTGTGTCGCGTTAATTCGAAAGATGGGTCGTTGACAACCTCGTTAGTGGGGCGCTGGCATTGTGAATAGGCTCGCTGTGGTTTCACATTGCCATTTGGCTGTTTTTCAGCTTGCAATGGGCCCATGTGGCGAATCTTTTCAACAAATATGTACCGAATTTGCCTAAAACATCCGCCCGTTGACCCTGATCAGCGACCTCCATCTCCAAAACACATGCTTGCACACTTCCGCACATTTGTTCATGCAAAAATAATATGAACAACCATACCTTTTTTGGTTTCTTTTGACCCTGTTTTTCTTCCAAGTGATTTTGATTGAATGGTTTTTTGTTTACATCACCTTTCTTATGACCATCCAGCCTCAGATAGTCCTGATTGTGAGTTAAAAATGTTTACACCACTCTTTTGATCTGATCAAATTCAAACTTTGGTAGCTTCTAACATCATAGATTCACCATTTCACACCCACTTTTCATGTCTGACAAAGCCCATTTCCACTTTTTTGGTGATCAATGTATTCCGCCGACGTCATTAATTCGATGACTTTTCCCAGAAAGCTGTCACTCAAAACACCCCACCAACCCGAGGAATCATAACTTGGTGTTTCTGATTCGCCGTGACACTTATTACCGATCTCGTCTTTGAGCGCGAGAGCACCACCATCAATCACGTCAAATTTGGTCGAAACGCGCGGCTATCAGCCCGCCGACAGAGTTTGCTGATTCTGCATTTTTTGACACCTTTCCGTCTTCAGGATTGTGTTCATTCATGGCTGGCATGTATGAGCACATATATTAACAATAGGCGCTGATAGAATTGAAAGTTTTGGCTGACTTTGACATCAGCTGGGTTTAAAGTGATGTAAAAAGGGATGTCACTCAATTCTATTGGTCATATTTTTGATTCTTCTATTTTGATTGAAAGCTGTTCCCCCTTCAAGCGGATTACCTGTCGTCCACTATGAAAACAGGGGGGAAATACCTTCATGTTGACGGGCTCTTGAACTTTTGGTGTTAAACACAGCTGATAAAGGGCCGATTTTGCAGGAGTCTCTGGCCGCGCGCCATCTGGGGACTCCTGTCAGTCTGTTATTGTTGACAGTATTCGTGGAAAGACTTGAAACGTGTCAATCTCACGACTTTTGTCATTTAAATCACTCCCATTTCGTTGTAATTACCATTTTTCGACTTTCAGATCACCTCTGCCATGGCCGATGCCGACCCCTCCCCGTCGACATCGCAATCTTCCCCGGCATCCATCGAAAAGCTCAACGAAGACGCCCTTGCAGAGGTGCTGAAACACATCCGAAGCCATAATGACATCATCAGACTTCGAGGTGTTTCGAAAAAGTTTAAAAAAGTCATCCACTCTAGAGCTAATACTTTTGCCAGACCAAAAGTGGACGCATTACTGTAAGCCTACCTTTAAACTTTTAATTGGTATACTGTAGTTATAAAAAATACTTTTCTAGGCTGAGCGTCGAATATCCAGCTCCACCCTCTCACCAGATTGGCCGCTTTCGACCTTGGACAAACCCCTCGACGTATATTTTCAAAGTGTCACTGGCTAAGAAGACCCGGCAAACGCCATTCGTCCTGAATGCGATCACATTCGATGATGGATGCATATCGCCGATATCGATTAAAGATAATGTTTTCGATGTGGTGAAAAGTGCCTTGAGGCGATTTGTCATCGATGGCGAGCTGAAATTCAAAAATGTCGTCATTGATGAGGCGTTGCTGGGCTTATTTATGACGCCATTCGTGGATTTGGCAAAGATCAAGAAAATCCAGCTTACAAATTGCCGCGTGACAGCTTCTGTTGAGTTATTGGCAAAGTTTGTCGGCAAAACCGAATGCGAAGACCTCACTGTGGAGTACTGTAGCGGCGCTGAGCGGGTTATTTGCGACACTGTAATTTCGTCGACTATTTATTTGAAAAAACTCGTCGCTCTGCCCATCCCGGGGCAACGCTTCACCGCCCTCACCAATGCCGTTCTAAAACATTGGGAATGTGCTCAATCCATTCCGCCATTATCCGTCGAGCTTATCAATTGCGTGACTTCCTTCACCGCCGATGGCATTCACGCATTCCTACGGGTCCTTCAATTATTTTCTACAAACAGAAGCTTTTCTATTGTAATCTTCGATTTTGGCACAGTTCTAATGCATCCGGCAGACATCACCTACTTCGTCCGAGCTCTTAGTCGATTCAGCTTCAAACCTAAAGTCGATTTGGCCGCCGGCACATTTTCCATCGCCACAAATCTGCATCCGACGCTCATCGCAATGAGCTCCGATGCAGCTGATTTCATCAACAACCTCCTTGGTGGAAAACAGGTCAAAGCCAATCGTGTCAATCTCACCATGCAAGCCGTGCCCGAGGCAACGCCAGTCTTTCCGCATAAAGCCATCTACGGCAAAATGGGCCCACTTAGTCCATATGGGACACCTGTCGGGGTAAAATAAGGATTCAAAATGTTTTCAGTTTGCAATTTTCGTTCAAAGATACTCCATTTTATGTGTTTGTTTTTACATTGTTAAACAACCAGTAATTATAAATATTGAAAATAAATTCAATCAGCAGTGAAATATCAATGAGATTCCTCGTCTTGTACCATGATAGCGTCATTCAGCCAGTATGTCAAACAATCGCCCTTACCTTTGACCGTAATCGTTCCTCTTTTTTCCATGATGAACGGGTCTTTTCTACTTTGAACGGCAGCATGGAACTCTAATGACGTTTGGATGCGGCCAGGCTCGCCAGTGGACTCCATACGTGAGGCGACGTTTACCTGAAATTGTCGCTTCGTATATTTATAGGCTTAAAACTACTTTTATAGCTACCGGGCACTTCACAGACAGCCTAATCCCGTCAATTATCTACTTATATGCATAGTTTGAGTGCCGTGTGACTAACTTTTTCACTTCCTCACAAATTTCAAAGATGATGAAACCTACCGTATCCCCGAATAAGCAATATCTCGGCGCAATCAATCCGACAACACCAGCGGCGACTGGGCCGGTATGCAAGCCCCAACGGGCGTTCATCTTGTGATCTGGCATGTGCGGGAGCTTGTATTCGGATAGATAGATGCGCATTTTCAGAGCAATAGTGCCTATTACGTACACATTTTCAGTGCCGTTTTCGTTAGGAACCCCGGAGACGACCATGTAGGCATCGCCGATTGTTTCGACTTTGTAGGCATCTGTTTGGGATATAATTGCATCATAACCAGTGAATAAGTCGTTCAGAAAGCTGACAATTTCCATGGGCGTACTTTGGGAACAGATTGTCGTGAAGGAGACAATGTCAGTAAATAGGACGGAAGATGAAGCAAATCCGCGCGGGATGACAGGACGCCCGAGTTTGAGGTCACGAGCAATGTCTTTTGGGATCATCTGGGCGAGGAGACGGTCGGCACGGAGTTGGGCTTCTTCAAGGAGGCGGGTACGGTCACGGACTTGCTTTTCGAGACTGTTGGCGTGTTGGTCCATCATTTGGATGATGGAATCGACGAGGCCGCCTTTGACTTTGTAGACTGTGGAGAACAGTTTGCGAACACGTTTCAATGGAGGTCGGGACAGAGGGTCTTCGCTCCAGCAAGACTGCATCATCTGAATCATGGATGGATGGTGCTCTTTGCCAAGGGTTTTGGGGATGTTCGGGCGGATGATGTCACGTGAGGGGTAGCGGATTTTGGTAACGAGGGCTAAAATAAATTTTTTTATTGTTTGAAAGTTTAGAAAAATATGAACTTTTGAATTAAAAACTAAAAATTAAACACGTGGCACGCAACGACGATAAACTAACCTTCCAAAGTCATATTCCGATCAGCAAACGGTGGCGTCCGAAACAAAACCTCAAAAAACAATATTCCAAGGGAGTAAATATCGCCCATTCGACACATAATCTTTATCCGCAACTGCTCGTTTTTGCTCATTCTGATCAGTTTCGGCCTCACAGGCGGCAATCGTCTCAAAAACTCCGGAGCGCGATACAGCAAGTCATCGTTCAAGCTAATCGACTTCGAACCACCACTAACTTCCTTGTTATTATTCATTAAGTTGTTATTGTTGTTATTTATGGGTTCGCTGTCATCAGCATCTAAATCCTTTATCAATCCTTTTGCCTTCCAGTCATCAATCAGGTCCTCCATGCCGACTGCAACCAATTTCACGATGAAATTCGCGTCAATTACGCAGTTTGATGTTGTCAAATTGCCATGATAGCCTAGGGGTGCGTTGTGGAGGTAGTCAAGGCCCTGAAATAACATTTTATGTGTCAGCAATTACGCAGAGATGACACTTACATTGATAATATCCCTCAAAAAAGCCGTCTTAAACCTGCCATCAATACGCATTTCCGAGTTGTGGAGATAATCGCTAAGTGTGCCACGTGTGCAGTATTTTGATAAAACAAGCAATTCGTTAGTTGGATTGTTGTAACATAAGCCAACTATCGGGTTGATGTTGTCATGGACGAGCTGTTTGAGGGTCAAGAGGAATTGTGATTCAGTTGAGTCGAAATTGATGGGTTTGCATTGTTTAAATCGGCGGATTTTAACGAAATTATTGAAAACAATGGCCGTTTCGCCGTCGGCCATGCGTAGAAATGCTGATGTCGCAGACAATTCAGATTCGCTCTTGTCAGTGTGCAGATCATGCTTGACGATTTCAACCTTTTCCAGTGGCACCCGCCAGGATAGCGTTGCCACTTTGTTTGAGGATCCTCGAAGGCTGAAGCTGAAACGGCTCTTTTCAACAAAAGCATTCAGTTTCTGGAAACTAACCCATGTTTTCGAACCCAATAAGCCACCCCACCAGCAATAATGATCAAACAGATCCCTCCACTGATAAAATACCATTGCGAAAAGTTGCACTTATGCCCGCTGAATCCGCAAACCGGTTCTGTCACCATACTTTCGATACTTTCCATCGCTTCCGGTTGAAACGTAACCACAAACTTATAGGTATCATTCACCGATGCTTCTGGGATGACCTTTCCGACCTGAGTTGTATCATTTCCCTCGCCCGAAATAACTAAATCGATGCCATAAGTCGGGATTCTAGTCATATTCCTGTCCATTATAATCATGCCAGTTGCACCTTCAAAAGGATAACGCGGCATTTTTTCTTTAAACCAACTAGCATTAAATGGTGCAGTGGGCGGAAGTAGTGTATAGGTATCATTGAGCACTTTGGTAATGAGCAAGAGTGAATCGTACACAATGTAGTATTGATAGGCCCTCACATGCGAAGAAAAAGTTAATCCATGTTCGCTTAGAGCGTTATAGAACCTAGTTGTTACATTAGTTTCTTTCCGGTCACTGCCAATCTGCAAAGTTAAAACTTTAATAAGGTACATTGTAATTGCAACTTACAATGTAAGAACCCAAAAAAGCGTGTTTAACAGTTTCATTAAAGTATGAAAAAGAACTGTTATACGGGTCTGTGACTATCCATGGATACTCTTTTGAAGCGCCTTCAAACGTCCATGGCAGAAATATTGCGTATTTTTGCGATGTGATACCGTATGTGTTTAGCAATTTCAATGTTTCGGCGTTTTCTTCGAGGTCATTTCCCATTAGCATGATTATCACTAAACTGCCATTGTTTTATAAGGAAAAAATATGTAAAAACAAACCCCTGGCATTGGTCGAAATAAAATCAGTATCCACATTCCGTTGGAATTGCTCATTTGTCGGCGTATCTGTTGGCAACTCAAAACTTCTGACTTCAACATTCTTCTGACGCATCTTTTGGGTCAGTGAAGTCACTCTCGGCGGAATCTCGATGACATCAGAATTGTAAATCACAACGACTACAGATACTTTGAAGTTCTTTGTGATGACGACCAGGACGTCATCCAAGGTGTTATCCGTCGTGGGCGAGATGGAAGACACAATATTGCTGTTAATGACGGATAAATCGGTCGATGCCGCGGCATAGGTCACCGTCGGTAGGGACCACATCTCGGCCAATCTGGTCACACTGCTAATGTCTTAAAATACTTTTGTTAGGCGCTGACGGACAAAGTACAAAGGAACTTCTTTGAAGTGTTTTGAAATGATGAAAAGGAAAGGCTTTGTTTTTTGGAGACCCAAAATTTCAGACATTCGAAGTAAAGTTGATAATGACAAATTCAAAAAACAGTCTGCCAAAAAAAATTGAATTATAAACTAACCAGATGCGCAATTGGGACCAATGAGAATGGTAGAATTTTCAATAAAATGCAATTCAGAAGCAGCATTGATGCCTTCTGCCGGGTTTGAACATGTATCGCGATAAGCAAAACTGTAAAAACTTTCCTATGGAAAGACATTTCTTGTTTAAAACCCACGAATAATTGATGACAGGTTTGTAATTCCCATGAGACAAAATATCACTAAGCGCTATCTCCATCGTCTGTGATTCTTTCGCCGCTGTGCTGACGACACCAATTTTAATCTGGAAAATGTAAATTAATTATAAAAAAACCGCAATTTCAGAAGGCCTACATCAACTGCCTTTGCCAGAGATACCAGTTCTGTCACTATAAACCAGCTTATCCATAATATCCGCATTTCTGAAATACTTTACTTTAACTTTTAATAAAACGCCAAACTTAAAGCTGAGAAAATGGGCGAAAACAACGTAAAACCAAATGAAAACACTGAATAAGCCACACTTAAATGCCGTTAAAGTATTGGTACTACTTCGTGGCAGGTACAGAATTACGTGAAGTTCCAGCCCTACCTGGGTAAAGCGCGGCAGTGCCGTCAGTTGGATAATGTTCGCGCGGATAAGTGAGCCTTTCCGGTTTGTACGCCTCTTCCGGTCCATCGGACAAGCGTCTTCGGCGCTCCAGCTTCTCGTGATGTAGCTACAATTGCGGCATTTTTGTTTTCTTATGCTTAAATTTGACATGTTTGGAATGTTCTTTTTTATAAGCATTTAAAAGTTGCCTTTTTTGAGGTTGTTTTGAGATAGGACAGATTGTGTAGGCCGTTATTTTGGGTTGTTGAAGATAAAAGTATTATTGTTCTTTGTTAATAGCAAAATAAAGATCATTAGAAACTTGGAAAAACATTGAAACTGAAATAAAATATTACAAATCACGAAATCGTCGATGTTAATAGTACCAATGTACATGAAAGTCGCACAATATAACAGTTTAAAAAGGACGCTATTGAATCGATTCTCAAAAAAATGACGATGACATTCAAAGCGAGCGATGTGTGACGGCACAATGTACTGATAACCCTGATGTTCTTGTAGCCAGCGGCCTTGAAGGTAAGGATGAGCCGCTTCAAATTTAGCAGGTCGCAATGTTCTTCGCGTTCCACGAAGGTGGCACAAACGGTGTTTGGAGGAACATGTTTGGCAAACACTTTTATCGCTTTTTCCTTGTCATCGGAAAACTGTTCGGAAAAGGTGATTTTGTCATGTGTGACGCAGAAGCCCTTGTTTTCAGAGGTGAAAACTGCGATACGCGACATCGGGAAGATGGAGTTGAGGGGGTTTTGGATGGACTGGCGGAAGTGGACGATGGAGCGGGCCCAATCTGTAAAGGAAAGGTCAGAAAGAACGCTAACGATGCGTCCATCTCTTGGGAAGACGTCACACTGAATGAAAAACGGGAATACAAAACGGATAAAAAACAGACAGAGAACGTCAACAGCAATGGGTGCAGAGGTGTATTGATTGAAAATGGGGTGATGGTAAACCATGTCCGGCAAAACATTAATGTGATCAACTTCCGTACGAAAAGAGAAATTAGCATCCAATTTCGCAAAAGTCGTAAATGACTGAGCTTCGAAGCGACACGCATTGTTTCGAACTTTCAACAGCCGTCGGCGCGCACGGGTGGTTCACGACATTTCATAAATGATCGCGTGTGCTGCAGTTTTCAATCAATATCGAAGTAGTTGCTGCTCTTTCTGACAGCGCTTGTAAAACGACAAAGCTTCATGTTCTTCTATACTGTTTTGGCTCGCTTTTCGATCGATATCGTTTTTCGTTGTTTTTTCGAAGAATCCAAGTTTGAACCCTTGTCGTTTTAGCTGGCGTGCATTGCATCAACCGATGCACTTCTAATAGACCTGCTCAACACTTCCAAGAAGTCCCCCGATGTCCCGCATCGCTGTTTTCACTTCCGACAAAGTTGGCTTCTGTGTCACACGTGATAAAGTCACTCATACAAAGCTCTACGATGGCAACATCAACGAAGCGGTGAAGGCCTTCGCTAAAGACGTCCCTCCCGACAGTGTCTGCGCCACCTATGTTCAACGCGACGACCATTGCGAGCTTCCGACTCTGCGGAAACTTCTCCCTACCCTCAAGGCCGCTGGCTTCACCAATATCCATGTCTATCGAGCCTTATGCAGCAAAACATCGATCGCGTTGTATGTTGCCAATCTGAAGTGCAAAGTCGAAGACTCCGTTGCCGTGTTTCACGTCTTCTCAGCACAGCGAATTGCCCGTGGCGGGGTCGATGAACATTCCGACGGGGTCTTTGTCGAGAAGGTGCCCAATGGCTACGAGTTGTTACTAGTGTCGGACGTAAGTTTTATATAATGACTTTTCTAATTATTAGTAAATCGGTTTCTGTTGCAGGAAATTTCTGATTCTG
>KB455465.1:6062-21074 GCA_000341325.1 Panagrellus redivivus | reverse complement strand
CGGGGATATCCCCTTCGCATCCCTGGCCGTGAAGCGCGATGTTGAGGTCAAAAACAGATGTACCCTCACCGACATTGGAATTCGGATGCCACGTGGTATTCTTGTTCCCCAAGATGTCTGTTTGCTAATCGGCGGCATGTTGACCGTCAAACTTGTCGTTTTGATGTAGTTACAAGCGTGTTGTTAGTTTCAACCGTTCGAATATCATGTTCCTCAGAATGCCACGTCTGTAATCGGTGACATGTTGTGCATCAATCTTTATGTTTTTAGTTAGCCTTTTCTACAATTTTTTCCCAAAGCAAAATCTGTGGTGCATTTGTAACAAATAAAATTATGAAAAAACGTACTATTGTCTGTTGCCAACTAGCAAGATTCAGATATAAATAATTCAAAATTAAATCATAAATTATAACAGTAGCTTCACCTATAATTATTACCACAATTTTCGTTTCGTTGAGCGTTGGTGACACAGACACTGTCAGGAGGCACTCTTTGGTGAAGGCTATCGCGGCTTCTTCAATACTGCCATCATACACTTTGCAAAGGGAACGGCATCACGGGTGACGCATATTCCCCTTTTTCCGGAAGTGAAACGGCGATACACGACATCATGGAGGCCTGCGACTACAACACTACGAGACACGAAGCCTATGTGAGATGGAATGTTAATGAGATTTTTTCGCTGAATTTAACTACTGTGGCATGTTTTTGGCGAATAGTTACCCCGCATCTGTCCAATGTGAAACGGAACAAGTGTATTTGCAAACCGTTACCTCGGAACTAGTTGCAATTGGTCTATACACACCGCATCAAGCATGGCCCGACTTTACGGTAATTGGCTCTACAGTGATGGCAGCCATTTTTGGTGGGGACGCGGGAATCTATGAGAGCCAAACAATAGGGGAGGCAATGAATTTGGGGTATGGTTTCATCATAATATGAACGCTGTGGGTGGCACTAGGGTATAGTTCTTGAGCATTTTGTAAAAAACAGCTATTCCAAACACGGGTCCTTTGCGTGGTCCGAAATGGGATACATTGAAGTATAAAGAAATACTTTGTCACAGAGATGCCCTATCACATTGGAATCTGCGTTACCCAACATACGACGATCACTGGGTTATTGTTAAATCACCTAATGGCGTTTTCTGTTATGCGACGGTGGAAGCAAATATGCAGTTGATGCACAATAATTTCAACGACGAGCTATGCAATAACATTAGAAAGGCCAAGTTGCCTTCATTCCATCACGATATCCAAATAAGAGTTGCAAGAATGTCACCAACTGTCCTCGGTTGGTGACATTCTTTTGTCGCCGGGGCGTCTATAAAAACCGTCAATATCAATCGTCTGATAGCATGTCTACATCGTTGGTAAGTTGGCTATGAGCGGTTCCGAGGGGCATTAGTAGCATGCAAAGGTTTCCAATGATGTTAAATTTGGCACTTTTGACGCTGTCATCATCTCTCAAGCCACACCCGACAATTCTGACAAAAACACGACGCACTCCCCGCAAAGGTTTGATCGTTCTTTTGACTGACACTACGTTCGAAGACTCTTCGCAGTGTTCAAGGCTTGTGTGTATTTCGTAAATTACATCCTTTCCTTACAGCTTTTTTTGGCTATCCTTGTATTGTCTGAGTATACGTGCCAACATCTTCCGTCCATGATATCGGTACCATGTTTAACATCTAACTTTTAGTTTTTGTTTGATTGTTCGTGGACATTGGTCCGGGCCTCCAAACGTCAAAGGTTGTGAAATACCTTCTTGCGCGCCTGCAGCGGTTTTTCACGGCCATCTATGCTCTCGTAGAGTACATAACCAGAAAACACAGCCGATTACATGCACTGATCGCGTTTTTAACCGAGATACTTTTGTTTTCTCCGAACTTTCGCGATACTTTTTTCCGAACCCACATTACTTTCATTTTTCCAATTATACCCGTTCTTTTCTGTTTTAACCCGTCCGTCGATCATCAACCACGATGAAGCGGCTTCGCCAAAACTTCCTTCTCGCCCTTCACTTCAAGCGAATCGATGTTATCGGCTTGCCGGAATCGGGTAAAACGACGCTTGGCAAAGTTCTGAAGTCATACTACGGTTTTGAATCCATCGACAAGAAGAAACATACGAGCGTGATTCGTATCTCGCTTTGCCATGTCATCGACTGTCTGCTTCATGAATGCCCTATTGACACTGATGAATCGAAGATCTTCAAGGCCAACCTTCCCACTAACTTCAGGAACCATGGTTTGTTCATTTTGAAAAGGACTTATATATATAATACGTTAAACTTTTAGAAAAGACCAAGTGGTTCGGGTCAGCCCTGATGACTGCTATCCCGCCTCTGGCGACTCAACTTAAGGCGGTCCTCGGGGATGCCTGTGCTCAGCGTTTGGCGTGCATCGACGACAGTGCTGATTACATCTTCGAACACGCAGAAAAAATCTGTGACCCAACCTACAATGCCACCGAAAACGACTATTTGCATGCCAAGACCCACACCCTGAAGTGCATCTGGACCGTCGTCGAGCAGCAAGCGTTGAAGTAATCTTTAATATACTTAATTTCATATAATAACGCTTTTGCTTTTAGAGTTTATGATGGAGGATGGCCCACCCCCTCCACTTGGTTCAAGAAATTTCCTCGTGCTGCCGTTATTCTTACGGTAAACGCTACCGATTGGAACAAGGTATGTTCAAGTTTATTCTTACATTATGTGTCAAAGAAAACATTGCAGGACCACTTCAAGGAGGCTTTGTCGATGGTGAAACAAGTTGCCAATGCCACTCAGCGTACTCAAATTCCGATTCTAGTCGTCGTCACGAAAGCTGATCTCGTTCCACATTTGCCGACGTTTTCAAAACCAATCGACGTGTCAGCAAGTGCATCTTCGTCAATCTTTTTGACAAGTCAGCGGTCACAATTGCTATGCGTGGTATCATGGCCGAAATCTAGCGATTGCATTAAAGTCACCTCTGCTTGTAATGGAATTGAAAATTTTTCAAAATTTTGTTGTTATGTTAAACCGTTGTCACAGGACACCCATTGTGTTTTGTCTTGTTTCAGTGACTTATTCGTTTTCATTGATTTTCTTTGTTGTCAAATAAATAAGTTGACAAACATGCGTAAATATTTGCTATGTTCGGTGCGGCGCCGCTGAGCGGTCCATAAGATTTGCGGTGTAATACACCAAATGCTCAATTTCACAGTTTGAGATTCTCGCGAATACAACTTACATATTACAATTCATCCACTTGCTCACAATAGTCAGATTTGCAAAACCGACGAATTTTACTAAAAACAAGTCTTTTTGAGTTGTTGCACACCATCAATTTATAGAGATAACAAGCTTTACCACGTGTTTTCCCGTGGCGATCAGGGTTCGCCATGGATAAGCGAAAATTCAAACGATACGAAGATCTAAATCAGAGATCCCGACGCGCCGCTCACGGCATCGAGGCAAGACAATCTTTTGCGCACTTTGAGTGTTTGACATCGAAAATGGCTCAGAGAGAGGTTGCTGCGCAGCTTTTATGACCCACCCATCCTTTTATTGATTTGGTAGTCGGCCTTTTGGTTGCCCTGGCTTTCAGCTTCGGCCATTGCACGCAGTTTTGCCCCGTTGGCTTCATTTATGGTTCCCTCTCCGTTCGACTGTGTTTTTTCTTTTTGCCGAAAGCCTGTGGCCAAATATCCATTATCAAAGTTTTCGTATTCTTTCCGAAGTCGTCTCTTCGAATTAGCTACACTACAAGAATCATACAATATACAACTCGCCGATGTCGACCAGACCATAAACTTTCGTTTTGTAGTCAAGAAAGCGAACACGGTAAGAAAAATGTGCTACAATCAAAAAGAAAATTCTTTATATGTTTGTACTATTGGTGACAAAACAATTGAAGCCGATCAAATGACACTGTTTCACGCGTATGATCTTATTGTACTGTATGATGTGGATTCGTCAGTGTTTAGTCGCGTACTATTACGACAGTTTCGGTGTGCACCATGTACATTCAGAGTCGTTAATTCTACAATTGATGCTGCATTTTTAACTGAATATTGCCGTTTTTATCGCCTTTTAGAGCATCCTGATTGTATATTGAAACTAGAATTGTGCCAAATAACGGTGCCAAACATTTTCAAAGAATTAGCAAAACTAAACATGTTTGTTTACACTATTGGATTCAAGAAGTGTAACATTAATTGGCTTTATTCTCTGCTAAACTGTGAACAACCTTGTGTTGAACGCGTCAACTTACTTGGCAGTTTTGAGGAAATATTTTGCAACGTCGATGCTGACAGTTTTGAAAGGCTTTTTACGTTTCGGGATTGCGAGAGACCGTATCAGTTGAGAATAATCTTTGAACCTCGCGAACACGCTGAATGGATTGATATTAAAGATGATTTAAAAAAAATTCTCAAAAATAATTTTATTGAGTGTCTCACTGGCATAGACCCGCAGTATCCTGATGTGGAAATAGTAACACATTATGAACGCCATGTTTTTATTCATAAAAAATCGACTTATTGGAGTGACGGTTACAGTTCATTTAAAAAAACATATAGTGATTTTTAAATTTTGCACAATTGTTTTGCCTGTCTTAATGCAAATTGCGTGGTGCGTTTTCAATAAATATTTAACGGAAAATCGTACAACTGTCCACCGCGTAACATTTATAATATCATCACTATGATGTAGAAAAAAACTACAAAAGCAATATAATTGCCTTAAAAACAAACAGTAACTAACTAGTACATCAAAACATCCGATGTAAATGATGGTACAACAGCCTTTACTCTCAACCTCGCGCATCACGGCACTCACGAATGTCCCGAAACAGACGCGTCCTGGCTGAACTGGATGGTGGCTTTATTTTTCTTACCGCGAGAGGTTTGGAAGTGTCATGCTGGATAGGGACGGGTTGGATTAAAGTTAGGGGCAAATAAGCAATTAATGTCTAAAATATTATTGACAGTGATCTTCAATTCAATTCAGTTCAATTTATTCACTATATCAGGTTCTCACACAGCGATATTGATTGATTAAAAATGCCAACCGTAAACAACAGTCTCTGGATAAGTTTTGTAGCGATGTAAAGCCTGCCCTCGTTTGTTTTGAAGCAAACCCAGAGACAGTCGTTTACGGTAGGTTACTGTGACTTTATCAATTGCTAACTTCTATTTCGTCAGTGATTTCAGACGTTTACCGTTTCTTTACTCCTTCCCGACTTCGACCCCTGCCGTCCTGATCCATCTTGGCACTTCCAAACTGTCGCCAACGCCAACAACGAAACCGTCATCCGCATCGGCGGATCTGAAACGACACCGATCGGTTGTTTTGGAACGATCGTGAGTGCCTTGAAGCGATGTCGAAAGCAAGGGCAAGTGTATCCTTACCGACCTCGGAATCCGCATGCCGTTTGAATCACATGTTCCTCAGAATGCCACGTCTGTAATCGGTGCATGTTGAGCATCAAACTTCATGTTTTTAGTTAGACTTTTCTACAATTTTTTTCCAAAGCAAAGTCTGTGGTGCATTTGTAATAAATAAAATTTAAGGAAAAAACGTACTATTATCTGTTTCCAATTAGCGAGATGCAGATGTAATTCAAAATCGTAAAATATAACAGTGGCTTCACATTTAATTATTATCATGAAACGACCGTCTGCAAAACGAACGGCCAAATGAGAGCGTTTTTTGATATTTTAGGGATCATTAAAATTAATGCCTTTTTCAAAGTGGCTTAGTTGTTATAACTTATAAGAAGAAGCTTCGCGTCACATTCATAGAAGCATCATAACGATGCGGAGCGCTGTTACGGCATTCTTGTGGGCTTTCTTCGTTGTGAGTATTGTCAATTGTGAAGAATTTGAGGAGCGAAGCTTGGACTTTGATGGGAAACCATTTCCCTGTGCTACTAATGGTATACATTTTTGAAGACTATAAGCTAGAAAAACTAAAAAATCTTCAGCCACTTTAACAATTCAGGCAGCAATCTGCCCAGAAGTACTGTCAGATGTGAATCAATGGTACCTGTCCGACAACTATAAGAAGATCCCTCGTTGTTTCGGGATTCAACCCATCCCAGCAACACTCAAAAACCCTGAAGAATTGGTCGAAGTTTGTACAAGTAAACATCCTGATGCACGACCGGCATCGATTCACAGCGATGATGATATCAATTCTTTGCACTTCCGATCTATGTCAGGGAGTCTGACCGGTTTATACATTCCGACTTCACGCCCTTTTGCGGCCACAAATTTGAAAAACTTTGATGACACCCCGGTTGATTACACTCCCATATGTTTTCCGGGTGTAAACAACAACTCAAACGTGTTCGCTCTGAGAGGTGGCACTAATCCACTTCAACTGGAGCCAAAAAATTTTCAAGAATACATTGCAAAGGGCACTGCTAATGTAATCTGTGCATTGGACGCGACCCCGCGACTACCGAAATACTATCAATACCCTCCGAAGCCTATACTTAACATATCCAACTACGCTTGCGAAGGTGATGGATGGCAGCTGGTAGCACCATGTGGAGGCACCCCACATTGCTATCAACTTCTTCATTTAGGTCGTGTTGGAAATTTCAAAGACTTTTTCGCTGAATTCAACAACTGTGGCATGTTTTTGCCGAATAGTTACCCTGCTTCTGTCCAATGTGAAATGGAACAAGTGTATTTGCAAACCTTCACCTCGGCACCAGTTGGAATTGGTTTATACACACCGCATCGGGCATGGCCCCGACTTTACGGTAATTGGCTCTACAGTGATGGAAGCCCTTTTTGGTGGGGACGTGGGAATCCAGGAGAACCAAACAATCAAGCTGGCAACGAATTTAACGTATGGTTAAGTCCTAATATGAGAGACGACCCACCACAGTATGGTTCATATGCAATTTGCAAAAAAAGATCTATTCCAAAAACGGGACCATTGCCTGTGCCAAAGCAGGATACGTTCACGTACAAGGGTAAAGTTTGCCGTAAAGAAAAACCCTCACATTGGAATCATCGTTGCCCAACGGGCCACGATGATTGGATCATTATTGAGTCACCTAATGGAGTTTTCTGCTTTGCGGTGGTCGTTCCAGAATTGCAATTGACGCCATACAATTTTAACGACAAATTGTGCAAAAAGTTGCACAAACGTGCCAAATTAGCGTCATTCCATCATGATATTCAACTAGGCGTTGCGAGTAAGTCTAAAACTGGCTGATTACTGTACCTTGATTTGACTATAACTTTTTAGCAAGCTTTTTCGGCAGTGATTTCATCGTTGGATTTGTCTACAAAAACAATCAATATCAGTGGTCAGATGGCTCCCCCGTTAATGAAACCTTCTGGGCCCCAGACGAACCAAAACTCAACTCCAGCAATGCCGTGGCCATGCTTAAAACAATCGGCTACCCTGTTTCTGGGGCAAAGAATATAGATGCACACACTTATACGTTTACACGTGGCGCTCTTCAAACTTTCCTCATAGACACCCTACAGTCAAATCCACGCGTTGCCTGTAAGATCGATGCCGAGCCGGTAACACCTTGTGCTCCGCTGATCGAGTACAAACCCCAAAAGACACTCAACAACACTTACTGCGATGCCGATTGGATCAAACAACGATTCTGTGGCAACGTTTTCTGCTACAAACGCTACGACATTCCCGGTGGCTTACAAACTTTTAAGAATGCCATTGAAGATGATTTCTGCAAGACTGTTGCCCCGGGTTCACATTTGGCATCAATTCATTGTGTTGAGGAACACTATTTCGTCCAAACGTTCAATGAAAACACTCACATTGGGTTATACATACCAGAAGACCATGATTACGATGCTAAAAACTTCAGATGGACAGATGGCACACCAGTGGATTTCGTTGGATGGAATCGATTTTCGGAAGCACCTAACCCGACACGTCAGGAACCAATGAAAAAACAACCTGATGGACCGTCGTCAAAAGCTGTTCAGAATAAATATCTTGGTATGGTTTAATACAATAGTAAATTGTGCGTTGTAATATAGGACATTTTAGACCGAATGAGTGGGTGGTCGGTGAAGGGAAGAAATGATTTTAAAGCCGGACTTTGCAAGAAAGAGGCACAGCAATACACATGAAAGACGATTGGGATAATCATTGAACAAACCAAAAATAAAGTTGATAAATCAGTCAAACTGTGTTGATTAGTGCTGCTTCTAATAATAGCGTTTGTTCCAATTTGCATTTCCGTTTTTTGATCTCTTTGAACGAAAAACTGTTCACAACTCTACCGCGTCACTTGTTCATCAATCACAACCCCGAATTGCCAGAGGTGTAGCCAAGTATGAAGCCTTATGGCATAGTACATCCGTCTCATCTTCCCGTTATCTGCAGTCTTTTGAAAGTTAACAGGCCGGATGCAAGACCATTGCGTGCTCGAGTTTTCTTTTCCGGTTTACTCCCCCACATCCTCAAGGGGGCAAACAAGCAAAGCTAGAGCCTAAAAACCTGAAAGCCGGCTTTGAGGGGAGGGATGGGAGGGGATGGGATCTTCACGAGATCGATGAAAGCTACGACTGGTGGCTGCGCAACGTTGACGACGGACAAGTCATCGATGAAGGGGCGCAGAAGTGAAAGTGGATGGATGAATTTTTGACAGTCTCTGTATTTTTAGTGTCGCTTTTGCTTTAACTTTTGCTTTCAGACTGGGGGTATGGTTCTGGTCGCGGGGGCGATTTGAGTTATCTTGTTTCATTTGCTGTTTTTGTGCCTTTTTGTTGCACTTTTCGAATAGTTTAAGTAAATTTTGTTTGTAAAAGTTCAATTTGTTGAAATTAAAACACTTCTGCGATGAATCAACCCATAACAACTCCCACCCATCTGGCATTTCGTTATCCCAAAGTGCCGAAAACACTGTAAACATCCATACGCAAGCATCGTCTGACAGCCGCGAGATCTCGAACGCTTTCCAAATCCACGGGGTTCTCTAGATATCCGCGGCGCCTTCTCTCAGCCCGGCTAGTAGCTCCCTCCTCCTTCCAAAGCGTAGGTGTTTTCGTCTGTCCGGTAACCCCGATCACAACTGTCATAGCGGCTAACAACTGCCGGCTCACCCAAGCTTGTATGTCCCCAGAGGCATCCCACCCCGTTTTAATGGTGCGGTGCCGTCGGTGGTCACCCTGCCTGCGGGTCCGGACCCTTACAACCAGCCAAGCTTACCCATCCATCGACTGATCCGAGCTGTGCGTGTCTCACATATGCCCTGTGGCAAGGCAGGGACCGACTTAACGGCCATTAGTCTGAGCAGCTTGGGCTCGGGAAAAAGTTCTCGTCGTCGTCTTCGCGGATGGATAAACGACGACTACCAGGATGACTCGGACGACCGGGAGGATGGACGAGGAGGTTGCTTTGGGGATCTACAATCCTTGGTTTATTGGCCTAACTGTTCACTTTTCGAACTTAACTCATAAGTTTTCACAAAGCTGTTGTTAAGTTTAAGATTAGTCCTTTTTTTCGCTTTCAAGTTGCATTTCATGCAAATTTCTCCATCCCTCGGTATTATGTTTGATTTCAAATGCCTATTTTTCTATTTCAATGACCTCGTTTGTTGAAACCTCTTGATTCAACCCAAATGGCTAACCCGCATGCTTTCGTCATTGCCAGAGGCGTTGCTTTTCAGCGGGGGTTTAAAAACAACCTTTATCTATCGAACCTTTCTTTTCTTTGTTATGCGTTTCTTTAAGCTTTGAGTTAACTCGAGGTTTCTATTCTTCGTTAAGTTTAACGGCGGATTTTTGCTTTTTCTGTTTTATCAACGCCTTTTGTCGATTTTCGACAGTTGTGTTTTTGCTTCGATACCGTAATGCGCGTATTTGTTAAAGCTCTTAGTAAGCTGTAACCGTTAAGTTTTCAGTTTCGGGTCCATTGTCCAAATCTCTTTCCATTACGGTCCAAAATGGCTTCTGGTGTCAAGGTCGATTCCGTGTGCAAGCAGGCTTACGATGATCTGCACAACAAGCACCTGCACTCGTACCTCATCTTCCGTATCAGCGACGACAACACCACCATCATCGTTGAAAAGAAGGGCGAGAAGAACGCTCCCTACAGCGAATTCGTCGACGAACTCCGCAAGGTCGTCGGCAACGGCCAGGAATGCCGTTACGCCGCCGTCGATGTTGAGGTGTCTGTGCAGCGACAGGGTACCGATGGTGCTAGCACCTTCACCAAGGTCATCTTCATTCAATTGTAGGTTACCTCTTTAACTTAACTCACATTTGACATTACAAAAATCACATTTCAGCTGTCCCGATGAGGCCCCAGTCCGCCGACGCATGCTTTACGCTTCTTCCGTCCGTGCCTTGAAAGCCACCCTCGGTCTCGAATCCTTGATGCAAGTGCAGGCCTCCGATTTGTCCGACATTGACGAGAAGGTCATCAAGTCCGAGCTTATGAGCCACCAACGTCTCTAAATCAAACACTGGCTTTGAGCTTTGTCATTGTGCACGTCAAACTGATGCCACGTATGGTTTACATTGTGTTTTGTAAATCCGTCGACTATTTTCTGTCCGCCTCTCAAGTTGCCTTATCTTTTTACCCTTATTAATTGTATGTTTTGTTTAAAAGCATAATTTGATTTCAAGTTATAGCCTTATATTGGCATTCACTCAACTATTTTGTGCCTTTGGTTTCGGAGGTTTGAACCCCCTGGAAACGCAACAAATACTTGCTGAAGTATTCAAACGAATTGACTTGTTCATGTTGTAAGGTAATAATAAAGAGATTCAAATGCTCAGACAGATGTGCTATGCACAGCAACTTCTGCGGAAATGTTTTAAACCAAAATTGCAAAGACAACAAACACGGTCGTCTTGCAAGTGTGGTTTGAAGTATGTGCCGATAAACCTGAACCCTTAATGTTGTGTTTCTGCACTTATAAACCCAAAACAATTTGATGCCTACTCACCAAATTCAGGGCGTCAAATACTTTTGGGTACAAGATAGAACGCTTCCAAACATGTATCTGAGTACGACGAATAGAATCAGCTTGTAGCCGCCAATCATGGAGTCCACGTGAAAGGCTCCGTTAGGTGCGCGACGATGGACTGAAATCTCTGATAGTTCTGTGCTCAGACAACCCTCTCGGCGATCACCGCGTTCATATAAAAGGCATCGCGACGGCGGTTGAACCCATCAGTCAGCTCGACTCCCTCCACCACTTCCGACTTCCGTCTCCTTCGCTCAGCGTCGATTCAAACAAACAAAATGGCCTCCGTCCAGTGCACTTTTGCCGTTCTCATCCTTGCCGTCCTCATCGCCCTGTTCAGCAACACTGCCATGGCCTACCCTGCCTACGGCGAGTACTACAATGGCATCCAAGGCCCCTACTACAACCCCTATGGCGCCATCTCCGGCAACTTCGGCGGCTCTTCATGGGACTCCTCCGTCGTCAACCACGTCTTCTTCTAAATGACATTCACTTTGACGTCCGTTGCAATCAGCAATGATACTGTGCTTTATCTTGTACCCATGATCTCATTTCCTTGCTCAAATAAAGATTTAATTATGAAACTTGTGTGTACAACAAACAACAACAAAGCGTTGCAAACACACCAAACCCAAATAAACAAAGCAACTTTGCGTTGTATGATAAAAATATAAGGTACAAAAATGAAATTACAGTAATCCCTCTTGCTATCCCTAAAAACAAAGTACTTTACCTGTAACATCGCAGTCAAATAAACAAAGTCATACGGTAGCGAAATGAAGAAAACGTTGCCCTAAAAACTGCTCTTCAGTAATGTCTACACAACAATTCCTTAAAAAAAAGTATGCGTAAAGTGTGATCAAAATGGTACTTTGATTGAGCCATCTGTCTTACATAACACAGTTCTCAACCGTCATCAATGCAACTTTTTTGGTACTTTGCTCGCACATGACTTTTCAAAGTCGGTAAAGATACATCATGTGATGCCGGAAGTATCTTTAAAGAATACAACACTTTGTTCAGTATTGTGACTTTTTCAATTTTTTTAAACAGAAAATCGAAAAAGTTATGCAAGACTTGCACCAGTTTCAAATACCCTGTAGCTTTTTGGGATCAACATGGTAGAACATGAATATCTCTGAAACCGCTGCTCCCATTGAGTACTTTGGTTTGGATCCGTCTGGTTCAATGTGTTCACGTGAGTGTAATTGAGAACTTTGGTGCAAGAAAAATGATGGCATACGATAAGTCATAGCGGCGAAACGGTAAAACAACCGCACCCAGAGGAAGTCAACGCAGGACTTTTGAAATTGTTCACGTACATCTGTCTGATTTTCTGCACATTTTGTGACCATTGAAGAACAATGATACTGGCAGATTCCGTACTTTCATCCCTACGCTTCTCGGAGCCCGGATAGCGATGTTCTATTGTTTTGAGTTTAGTTTTTTGATACTGTACATTCCTATGATTTCAATTCCGTCTTCTGGTACTGTGCCGTTCTGTGATGTCAGAGTTGGAAAACACAAATGAGTAAAGTAATCGTTTTATTGTCAATTTAGCAATTTCAATGGGATATCAATGAGATCTGAACATAGTACGTGTAGAGCATCAGTATAAAAGGTATGGCATTGCTTCAGAAGAAGACGTGGTTGACGACGGAGGAATCCCATGAAGAGCCGCCGAAGTTGCCGGAGATGGCGCCGTAGGGGTTGTAGTATGGGCCTTGGATGCCATTGTAGTATTCGCCGTAGGCAGGGTAGGCCATGGCAGTGTTGCTGAACAGGGCGATGAGGACGGCAAGGATGAGAACGGCAAAAGTGCACTGGACGGAGGCCATTTTGTTTGTTTGAATCGACGCTGAGCGAAGGAGACTGAAGTCGGAAGTGGTGGAGGGAGTCGAGCTGACTGATGGGTTCAATCGCCGTCGCGATCGCCTTTTATATGGTTGCGATGATCGCCGAGAGGGTTGTCCGAGCACAGAACTATCAGAGATTTCAGTCCATCGTCGCGCACCTAACGGAGCCTTTCACGTGGACTCCATGAGAGGCGGCTACAATTGAATACTATGCGTTGTAGTCATCGGTTTCAGTCGTCGTGTCGTCATCAGATGAAAGTGCAATGTAACAGATAATCAAGTGCGCCAAACCACTGATCACAGATGTTGATCAACGGCTGCCAATGACGATGATACTCGTACACAAACCTCTTTCACGTAGTGTTATTGTGCTGGAGTACATAGGGCCCACGTTGTCGGACATTCTCACCCTCTTCCGCACATACTACACAAGACATCGGTTATCACGACAAGGATGCACTACATTGTAAAGACTACGTCACATGAACAATTACGACCCCTGTTTTGATGGCTGTTTCTTCATCATCAAATTCAGACATCACAATTTATTGTTGTAATCATAGTCATCGAATCAAGTGGTCAAAACTTTTGATCAAACAACACATGTTTCAATAAATTTAAGATAGAAAACGTTGTAGATTTAGGTGACCCGATGGTGAAATTATAAGTTAAAGTGTGCTTTTGACACTGGTAAGCAATATTAAGCCATTTAGTGTTGAATACATTTCTAACGCTAAATCTGTTTATTATATTGACGCTACACTGCATTTCGTTTTTCCAAACAGTGAATAATTGACGGTTGCTGGCACTTTTGTATCATGCAACGTTTTTGAAGGTGTTGTAGTCCGGTTGGCAAAAGTGTTTTTATGATCCCGTTTTATAGGAGGTCCGGCCTGTCCCGACCATGGCACTGCAATAGATTAGCATACAACTTTAGTGAGATAACGTGGGTGACACCAGGTGGCAACCTTGCAGCACCAGTAGGCTTCAAAGTCTATGTAAGAACGCTGCAAAATTGAAAGCGAAATGTAACAAATGTGGTGTTTCAATGTGGTTCGTAAATTCTTTATTTTGGTTTATGTTCACAAACTTGTTTACAACAAATCAACAAGTGTGATAGTTTTTCTTCCTTGTGTGCATTCAATAGCTGTTGTTGTTGAGAAAACGTGTATAAAATTGAACATGTTTATTTTGTACGAATCATATAAGTGAGATCAAATGTAAAAGGTAAAGCACAGTATCATTGCTGTTTGCAATGGGCGTCAAAATGAATGTCATTTAGAAGATAAGGTGGTTGACGACGGAGGCATCCCAAGAAGAGCCGCCGTAGTTGCCGGAGATGGCGCCATAGGGGTTGTAGTAGGGGCCTTGGATGCCATTGTAGTACTCGCCGTAGGCAGGGTAGGCCATGGCAGTGTTGCTGAACAGGGCGATGAGGACGGCAAGGATGAGAACGGCAAAAGTGCACTGGACGGAGGCCATTTTGTTTGTTTGAATCGACGCTGAGCGAAGGAGACTGAAGTCGGAAGTGGTGGAGGGAGTCGGGCTGACTGATGGGTTCAATCGTCGTCGCGATCGCCTTTTATATGGACGCGGTGATCGGGAGAGACGCCCCGTATCACAGAACTACCAGAGGTCTGATTTGATGAAGACTACGGGGGAGATGCACATGGACGTCGCATTCGTAGACTATGACCAAGACAGAATAGTTACACATAAATGACTCCAGTCTGTCATAAAATGCACCCATGAAGGAGCAAAGTTCCAATGCGGTTTCTATCCAGATGATTGGGACAGGCTCCCACGTGGCGATGATGGATTCTAACAGGGTCGGTACAATAAATGATTGTAATGCAGAGTTACTGTACGTACTGAAAACAACAACAACGGTTTCTAGTTACGCCGGTTCAGATAGAAGTAAAAAACCGTCAGAATCTAAGAAAGACAAACGTTTCAACAATCAGTAATTGCTTTATGACACGTTTGCAACAAGTCAAGGCTGCAGAAATCGAATACATAGGATTCTGCAGAGTTCGGCTTGCATTCGTTCACCTTCTCGAACCGAGAAGAATATGAAAACGGGTACAACGTCCTACAACGTTCAACTAAACCAAAAAATCAGTTTTACATCAGAGCGTTTAGTCAATACGACTGAATAGTGTATTTTTTAATTGTTTGATTAGTTGGAAACAA
>KB455464.1:29884-43489 GCA_000341325.1 Panagrellus redivivus | reverse complement strand
CATTGTGGACACGATGAATAAAACGCTTTACACGTTTATATTGGTCACTTTAATTGCGGCTTTGGAATCTGCAAAATATGAGGTAAAGTTGTCCGTTATGATTCTCAAAAACTTTTAAGTTTTTGAGAATCATATAGACTTTAAAAAGTACAACAAACTTTAGCCAAATTGGTCTTCCATCGACTCCCGCCCACTACCCCTCTGGTATGACGACGTCAAATTCGGTATTTTCAGTCATTGGGGCGTTTATTCGGTCCCGGCATTTCGATCAGAATGGCTTTGGTACTACTGGCGGGCCCAGAATAACACAGATGTTGTAAACTATCTGGATAAACATTTCCATGGACAAAGTTACGCAGATTTTGCACCACAATTCACGGCTGAGGACCTTGATCCGGCGCAATTTGCGGATATTGTGGCGGCTTCTGGGGCGAAGTACTTCGTTCTGACTTCGAAACATCATGAAGGGTTCACATTGTGGCCTAGCGATACATCGTTCAACTGGAATGCCGTTGATGTGGGGCCGAAACGGGATCTCGTCGGTAAGTGGATACCATTGAGTTCATTTAAATGGTAAATTGTGGATTTCAGGCACCCTCAAAGAAGCTTTTAACAAAACAGATGTTCACTTCGGGCTGTATTTCAGTCTTATGGACTGGTTCCAACCGCTGTTTCTTTCGGATAATTCAAACAATAAGACCGAATTCGTCGAAGTAAGTGTTTTTAGACAATTTTATAAAGTTAAGTTGATTTCTTTCGAGATGCAAATGTATGGTTCACATTATATCGAGACAACCTTTGAATGTTCAGTCAGTAATAAAATTTTTTAGCAAGTCTCCTATCTCCAACTGCTTGAAATAACCTCAAAATATGAGCCAGAAATCATCTGGAGTGACGGTGACTGGGACCGTAGCCCTGAATACTGGAAATCGAAAGAATTCTTGACATGGCTGTACAATGAAAGCCCTGTCAAAGACAAGGTTGTTGTGAACGATCGTTGGGGTCGGGGTACTATGGGTCATCATGGTGGCTATTTGACATACAGTGATCACTATGATCCGGGACAGCTTTTGCAGCGGAAATGGGAGAACTGCATGACGCTTGACAAGGAATCATGGGGTTATCGACGTAACATGAAGGTGATAAATCCAAAAGAAGCCTTTTCCATATAAAGTTTAACGAAATTCCAGGCTAGTGATGTCCACACGGTCAAGGAAGTGCTGGATCAGCTGGTTCGTGCCATTAGTTGCAATGGAAACTTGCTTCTGAACATCGGCCCTGATCGTTTTGGCCGAATTGTTCCCATCTTCGAAGACCGTCTTAGGGGTATTGGTAAATTTATCAAAGCCAACAGTGTTGCAGTGTACGGAACGAAGCCGTGGATCCATCAAAATGACACCAACACTTGGTTTGCTATTCGATTTTTGATACTTTGAATGTCAATATCGCTGTTGAAGGTACACATCGAGTGTCAGAAATGACGCGGGCCTCGATCCTCGACGCATCTTCAACCCTCAAGACCAAGAAAACACCATTATCTATGCGTGGATCTTTGACATCCCTGACAATGGCACCGTGAATCTGCCGTCAGTCAAGCCGACTGATAAGACAAACGTCACCGTCCTCGGCACAACCATTTCTGTGGCCCATAGTCCTGTCGGCACAGGCATTTCTGTTGACTTGCATGCTCTGCCCTTCCAAAAACTGCCCTCGACTGATGTCATCATCCTCAAGATCGAATACGCCGCAACTTCACATCACAACCCTCTTAAACCGGCACATCATCATAACCAAAGCCGTAATCAAAAGAAGAAGCTGAAGAAACTGTTGAAAGACTATCTTCGGAGCAATCAATACAACCGCCATTGATGCATGATATTGTATTCATAATAATGCTACGATTTTTTTAATCAACGTTACTGTCATCATCACCGGCAATTGTAACGATAAAAACTGCTAAAATATCGTGATTTAAAGCGTTTTACTGCTCACAATATATCGGGCACAGTTTGATGTCGCTGTTGGTGACTACTGGTTCGTGAAAAAAAGTCGTAATTTCATTAATATCAAATGCACGATATTTGTTTATAGCATGAGGAGGCTTGAAGAAGCATCGATCAAAGTCATAAATGTTTATGTGTTCTCATCTTCTTGAGATGAGGAAGCATCATTGTTGGGACATGATGCAACACTTGTAGCATTCAGCGTCTGACTGCTGTCTAGTTTCCTTCATAGTATATAAACAAATTGCTGTTAATCTGTACAGAACATTCAGATGAACACAATGAATAAAGCGTTTTGCATGTTCATATTGGTCACTTTGATTGCAGTTTTAGACGCTGCAAAATATGAGGTAAATTTGTTCAGCATAGTTTTTTGAAAAAATAAGTGGTTAAATTTAGCCAAATTGGTCTTCTATCGACTCGCGCCCGCTACCCTTATGGTACGACGACGTAAAATTTGGTATTTTCACTCATTGGGGCGTTTATTCGGTCACGGCATTCCATGACTGGATATGGTACTATTGGCGTGAAAAGAAGAATCCCGAAATTATAAGCTTTATCGACAAACACTTTCATGGACAGAGTTATGCCGACATTGCGACCCAGCTCACGGCTGAGTACTTCGATCCGGCGCAATTTGCCGACATTGTGGCGGCGTCTGGGGCGAAGTATTTTGTTTTGACGTCGAAACATCATGAAGGGTTCACTTTGTGGCCGAGCGATACGTCTTTCAATTGGAATGCAGTCGACGTGGGGCCGAAACGGGATCTTGTTGGTTAGTAATAAATAGGCAGCAGATAACATTCTTCGAAACAACAATGGGTGGATTTCAGGCACTCTTAAAGAAGCTTTCAACAAGACAGATATCCATTTCGGGCTGTATTTTAGTCTCATGGATTGGTTCCATCCACTGTATTTGTCGGACAAAGCGAATAACAAGTCAGAATTTGTCGACGTAAGTGTTTCAAATGTCCAGTCATTTTTTTATTCAGTTGATAAGCAGGTTTTTGTAGCAAGTGTCCTATCGCCAAATGCTTGGAATAACGTCAAAATATGAACCAGAAATCATATGGACCGACGGTGATTGGGATCGAACACCCGAATATTGGAAATCTAAAGAATTCTTGACATGGCTGTACAATGAAAGCCCTGTCAAAGACAAAGTTGTTGTCAATGATCGCTGGGGCTACGGTGCAATGGGTAAACATGGTGGCTACTTGACATACAGCGATAACTACGATCCGGGACAGCTCTTGCCACGGAAATGGGAGAACTGTATGACACTTGATAAGGAATCATGGGGTTATCGACGCAATATGAAGGTGACAAATCCAAAAAAAGGCATTCCCATATAAAGTCTTATGAAATTCTAGGCTAGTGATGTCAACACGGTCAAGGAAGTGCTCGATCAGCTAGTTCGTGCCATCAGTTGCAACGGAAACCTACTTTTAAACATTGGTCCTGACCGTTTTGGCCGGATTCCGCCCATCTTTGAGGAGCGTCTTCGGAGTATCGGCAAATTCATCAAGGCTAATAGTGTTGCAATTTACGGAACAAAGCCGTGGATTCATCAAAATGACACCACCATTTGGTTTGCTATTCCATTTTGACCACTTTGATTGTCATCATCGCTGTTGTAGGTACACATCGAGTGTCAGAAATGACGCAGGCCTCGATCCTCGACGCATCTTCAACCCCCAAGACCAAGAAAATACCATCGTTTATGCGTGGATTTTTGATATCCCTGACAATGGCACCGTGAATCTGCCATCTGTCAAGCCGACTGATAAGACAAACATCACCGTCCTTGGCACAACCATTTCCGTGGCCCATAGCTCTGCCGACCAAGGCATTTCTGTTGATTTGCATGTTCTGCCTTTCCAAAAACTGCCCTCAACTGATGTAATCATCCTCAAGATCGAATACGTTGCAACCTCGCATCACAATCCCATTAAGAAACGACACTAGACATAGTTCCGAAAATTTTCTCACTGCTTTTTGTTTCCAAACTTGTTTCAACCACGCTTTTTATTTAGAAGTTGGTAATATATAATATCAGTTCTCTATAATGACTTATTGTGTTCTTTTTGAATTGAAGCAAACACATTTGGCTATGCGGTAAATGCTTTTATCAGTCAATGATTTCCAAAAAAATCTGAGGAAAACAGTAAGGTCGTAAAACTATATGTCAAATGCATGAATTATCCGGTGTCAAAAGCGACTTTTAACAACATAAAAGATTTTTTTATTCGCAAAAAGGGAAGAAAACATTTAGCACGTTGAAAGGCCACGGTTTCGAGCTTTGAAAAAACAAGCATATAAGCCAAACAGGCAATTTGTTTTTGTACTTATCACTAATGAGCCAATTTCTGTTGCCTGTTCTGCTTCCTCTGTAAACAAAGTTTGTGAATCTGTATGGATCATCGTGTTGGACATGATGGATAAAATGTTTTGCTTGTTGATATTGGTCAGTTTGATTGTTGCTTTGACAGCCAAAAAGTATGAGGTATGTTTGCTATTACAATTTTTGAAAAGTTAAAGCAAAGTAAATTTAGCCAAACTGGTCTTCCATCGACTCCCGCCCCTTACCTCTATGGTATGACGACGTGAAGTTCGGCATATTTACCCATTGGGGTCTTTATTCGGTTCCGGCATTTAGCAATGAATGGCTATGGTACGACTGGAGAGGCCGAAAGAATCCAGAAATTGTAGCTTATCTGGATAAACACTTTCATGGACAGAGTTATGCCGATTTCGCGACCCAATTCACGGCTGAGGACCTTGATCCGGCGCAATTTGCTGACATTGTGGCGGCTTCTGGGGCGAAGTACTTTGTACTGACGTCGAAACATCATGAAGGATTCACACTGTGGCCGAGCAACACTACCTTTAACTGGAATGTCGTTGATGTTGGGCCGAAACAGGATCTCCTCGGTTGGTGGATATTAATATGAAACTTGAAACGATGCATTGTTGATTTCAGCTACCTTCAAAGACGCTTTCAAAAAGACAGATATCCATTTTGGGCTGTATCTCAGTCTTATGGATTGGTTCCATCCGCTGTTTTTGTCAGATAATGCTAATAATAAGACTGAGTTTGTCGATGTAAGTATGCAAGATCAACATTATCTATCTACCAGATCAATAACGAAAAACAGGTACAAACTTCAGGTTTTATTGAACATACATTCGTTTCAGAAAGTCTCCTACCTCCAAAGGCTCGAAATAGTTGAAAAGTACGAACCAGAAGTCTTTTGGAGCGATGGCGATTGGAACCTATCTCCCGAATATTGGAAGGCGAAGGAATTCTTGGCTTGGTTGTACAATGAAAGCCCAGTCAAAGACAAAATTGTTGTCAATGATCGGTGGGGCAACGGCACAATGGGCAAACATGGTGGCTATCTGACATTTCATGATCACTATGATCCGGGACAGATACTGGAACGGAAGTGGGAGAACTGTTTGACTCTTGACAGAAAGTCTTGGGGCTACCGACGCGGTATGACGGTAACAATACATCCAAAAAACCGTTTTACAGTAATGCGATTGATAATATTGTAGGCTGACGATGTCCGCACGGTTAAGGAAGTGCTCGATCAGCTAGTTCGTACCATCAGTTGCAATGGAAACTTGCTTTTGAACATTGGTCCTGACCGTTTTGGCCGGATTCCGCCAATCTTTGAGGAGCGTCTTCGGAGTATCGGCAAAATTATCAAGGCGAATAGTGTTGCAATTTACGGAACAAAGCCGTGGATTCATCAAAATGACACCAATATTTGGTTTGCTATTCCATTTTTAAGATTTTGCATGTAATCATCGCTGTTGTAGGTACACTTCGAGTGTCAGAAATGCCACCGGCCTCGATCCCAGACGCATTTTCAATCCCCAAGACCAAGAAAACACCATCGTCTATGCGTGGATCTTTGACATCCCAGACAATGGCACCGTGAATCTGCCGTCAGTCAAGCCGACTGATAAGACAAACATCACCGTTCTTGGCACAACCATTTCCGTGGCTCATAGTCCTGTCAGCACAGGCATTTCTGTTGATTTGCACGCTCTGCCCTTCCAAAAACTCCCCTCAACCGATGTCATCATCCTCAAGATCGAATACGCTGCAACTTCGCATCGCAACCCTCTCAAACGGGCACACCATCACCACCACCAAAACCGTACTCAAAAGAAGCTGTTCAAAGATTATCTGCAAAGCAATCAATTTAACCATGATTAGACTGACTCTAAAAGTCTAAATTAGTATTCTTCATAACAATTATGGCGCTTTCCACTATCGTTTTCGTCATCACTTTTATATGCTTGCTTCAAACAATGAACAGTATCAATATCACGTGATCACTTTTTGCCATTTCAAATTCAGACAACACAACTGATAAAAGAAGTGACCAATACAAAATTAGCCAACAAAAACAGCAAAAGTAGACCACTGGCGGAAACGCTAATAAGCTCAATTGACCCTTCTCATGAGTTTCCAATGACCAAAATGTTCAATGATCGGTCTGAGTCAACATGAATTGTTTAGAGCAAACTAAATAGACTGTCCGAAATTGGTGTTTTGCGCAGACTTCATTATGTATAAAATTTGAAAACTTGAGTTATTGTCATCTTTTTTACCGGGTGGCGCGAAAATGGACGGATATTGCCCTCTGAGAGATCATCACGCCTCGCATTTTCCTTCGAGGAGGCACGCTGGTCGCGTTGGTGGCGAGAGTCATGGCCGCTGCCAAAAACATGCGCGGTGCTGCCAGTCAGGCTCATTTCGAGTCAGTCGGCGATCTGGGAGGCGGTCGTTTGATCGGGTGGGTGGATTGGAGTGGCCTTTTTGGCACTGATTTGTAGCCTGTATTGTGTTGTTCTTGATTTGGTGTTGTTTGTGTGTGGCATCTGAATCCCCCTGTTTCTGTTTTGGGTGATTTGTTTCTTGGCGACTTGATTCGGTCCCATTTTTGATGCCGTCATCCAAAAGTTGATGATTTTACGTTTTTCACGTTTCGTCACCACTTTTTTTTCTTTTGATGACTTTTTCTAACTTATTATACATTCGAACACTTCCTTTGAGTGTTGGGATGCTACATTTCTCGCCCATTTGATTCCGTCCCAACTTATGATCCCGAATGACCCGCAGCTCGATCATTTTTACGTGTTTCGCGTTTTCTCATCCCTTTCTTTGGATCCCCTTTTCTACCGGACAGGATCAGAAGACTTTTCGTTGTGGCACCAGGCCTCCATCGATGCCGTTTTCGATGTTTTGCATCGCGTCTGTTTGAATCCGGCCTTTTTTCCGCAGCCGTATCACCTAAAGTCGACCTTTTTCACGTGTTTTACGCTTTGTCATCATTTTACTCGCTTCTTTGATCCCCTGTTCCCACTATGCCCTTATCCTTTGCAGGCCGCCATCACAATGAACGTGGTCCGCCGTTGGACACCGTCGTTCCTGACCGGGCTCCTTCTAACCATCCTCGTGGTCCAGTCCTCCATCACCGTCAGCCATGCTGTTCCGATCGGCATGGGCGACGTCTACGACACCGAATTCGGTGAGATGATGCAGCAGATGCAGACCAAACGTGCCCTCGTCGAACAAGTCGAAGCTGAAGGCTACATTGTAAGTTATTTTGACGCTTTGTTACACTTTTTGAATCAAAATTGATCATTTTGATGACTTTACTTATTCAATTCCACCTTTCAGCCCATTGACCGTAACTCCCGCGACACCTACGACTATGGTATCGTCAAGGAAGAGGACTCCATTGAAACCGGCCCCACATCTGGACGCAAGCGCGAGGTTGAGGGCCCGTACCGGCACGTCGGCATTGGTCTTGCCCAGGCGGAGGAACTCTTCAACGAAGGCGCTGAATCTGATGACTCGACGGCCGACACGACGACTACAGCTCCCGGTGTTCACGAAGGCGATGGCGATACTGTGCCGAAGGCTGGTGCCCGTCAAGTTCGGGAAGGACTCCCGGAAGATATAGTGAAAGGCCCTGAGGACTTGGCTTTTAACAATCCCGTCATTGATACCGATGTTGATGACGAAGAGCCTACAACTTCTGCCTCGCGTGTCGTCCGTGCTGATGCTCTCGTCGCCTTCGATCCCCATGGCACGGAACGCCTCTTCGCCAAGACCCAGGATGCTGATACCACCACCGATTCGACGACGACTACGACGACGGAAGCTGGCGTTCAAGAAGTCGATGGTGACACTGCTGAGGAAGCCAAAGCTGCTGCCGTCGAGGAATCTGGTCAACGTCAACCCCGCAAGATCAACGTCTACACTGAGAAGCCTGTGCGCGTGTATCGGGAGTCGGAGCCAGTCTCGGAAGCTCACCCCAACGACGAAGCTACGACCGAATATCCGGTTCGCGATGAGACCGTGACCCCTTACACTGGAGCTACGATTACCGTCCCTGGTAGGAATCCCGCTGTCCTCCCTAACTGTCACGGTGTCGGTTGTGACGGGTACATAAGGATTAACGAGTCTACTCAACGTCAGCCCCGCACTATCAACATGGACGACGCCGAGAAGCCTGGACGCGAGGATCGCGGATTGCAGCCAGTCTCCGACACTGAATTCGGGTCGTTCGGGCTTGTTACTCCTGTTACGCCGGTCAATGACACCGATGAAGTTGCTACCCCCGTTCGCGCGATTCGCAACCCCGTCAACATTGATGGCGACAAGCCCAAGGAGTACCCCGACGACAAGGCCGCCCAAGGCTGCAACTGCGACCATGATCCGAAGCCCACGACGACCACGACCACCGAAGCTCCCGTCACTGTCGAGCCTACTCCGGCCTTTGCCGATGAAGACATCATCGACGAAGAGGACTCCTCCGAGGAACCCGTCAACGTCCCGACGGTCCGTGCCAAGCGCTCCTGGTACTACTTCCCGTCGCGCGGCTAACCGCCTTCACCGATCTCACGCGGCCATGCTCATTCGTGATGCCGCTTTGCCTTACTCTCATTAACATACTCACCTTTTGTACTTACCCTCTTTAACATTTGTCTTTGTTGCACCATTTTTTGTTACTCAATGTTTGTTACATGCTTTGCGTATACTACTGATGTTTTGCAATAAATGAATCTCTCGTAAACCCATCGTCTTGAACTATACCAACCATCTATCTGTTTGATTGCTTTATAAATTCTGTTTTATGGCTTCAAAACTCGGATTTGAGGGTGCCCAGACATTTCGCCACCAGCAATTCCGCAAGCTATCAATAACTTTTTCCGAGAAGCCTTCTTTTAAAAAAGGTACCTTGACAATGACCATAAGCTTCAAAGGTGTCCAAATGATCCCGGTCTTTAGTCCGTTGGCAAGCCCTTTCCTATTTGTAGTGCCATTGAAAGCGTGCACGACACAATTGAGTGTTAATTTGGCCATTCTGAAGGTGAATAAAGGCCTTGAAGGTGGACAGCTATAAATAGAAAGCCGGAAGGAATCTTTCAAATTGGATTCTAATCGCTTTTTGCAGTTTGCAAACTGACAAAACACGTGTTGGGTGGCTTTTTTGCAGGGAAAAGTCATAATTGACTTCAAAATAGTGTCATCTAATGGCATTTTTGGTCAAAATTTGAAGTTGAATTACAGTAGTGGGTGTTTTTTGAAGGTTTTTGTATCAAAAAAAGTTGAGTTTTTGGTTAAATTGGTGGAACGGATCTGCCTAAAGATGTACTCGGCGTCATTTGCTCTTGTTTTGAACAAAAGCTGATGTACTTTGGTTGTTTTGAAGGACTATTTTTGGAAGTTTGATAGAATTCGAGGGCATTTGAAGATGAAAATCGGAAATAATACTATGAAATCTTCGTTTTTTGGTTTGCTGTAGTTTACATCCAGATTCCAAAGGGAACGGACATCCTAACTTCCGGCATTTGGGAACACAGTTCCGTGGTTACGTAAGCATGTTTCATTTACATTGGCAGGAGGTCATTTCAGCACTTACTTTGCTTATCTCTTTGTTGGTATCAGGTTTTGTTTGCAGATGGGATCTGGATTTCCGGATTTGTGTGACGGTAAAACATGCGACATTGACTTTTTTTTCGGATTTGGGATGTGTCGTCACAAATGACAGTCCTACTTCCGTCTAATTAGTTAATTGTAAAGTGTAACGACTCCAAACATCATTGCTTCCTTGCTTTAAAGCTCCGACGCATCACAGATCATAAACTTGTCGACCATAATCCAATAATAACCATTTTAATCCGGGAAGACTTCACGTTGTTTCCAGAATCACGTAGGTCAAAACAACCAGATGACAATTTGCGCTGTTTGGATAACTACTAATCCCCAGCCATTTCATTCACCATCCCCCAGCTATGATGGGATATAATCAGAATCAATGACGTCGCCCAGCCGCCCCCCTTTCGTCTGAAATCCCCCTCACTGATTCAGTGATATCAGTAAAGCCCATTGTTTGCAGGGTTCTAATCAGGAAAAGCCATCAAAGGGAGTGTCAATCCGAGGTAAACGTCTTCCTTTTTTACATTTGCATGCTTCACAATCACATTTCCTCGAATTGAATTTGTACAAACATACCGCCCCAAACAAATTGGACTTATAAAGATAGAACAAAAAGCTAATATTCAAAGCTCAAGGTTAGCACGGATCTGGACGGATATCTGGCCATTTATAGCATTCAAATTAAAAATTGCAGTTGTAAGCTTTCTAATTCCTTCTTTTTATTATAAGTAAGTGGACGCGCTTAAATTAACTTTCCTAAATTTCATTTACCTTATGTCGCATAGTCCATCGCCCCCACTCGGTTTAAGGGCATCTGCCGGAGGGCCATTGGGATGTCCAGGATGGGCTGGCAACCGTTTATGTTGGGTTTGCTTGCCCTTTTTTGCCCATTAAAAGTTAAACTCATTGTCCTTTGTGTCCTTTGGTTGTCAGACTGTGCCATCGGGAAAGGCTCGCTAAAAGGACAATGATACAACTCAGTATGTAATTTAAGCCTATCATCAAATATTGGGGGTGCGGTGGATGTCGAACATTGTAGCAAACATTGCAAGCTAAAAACACTTTAAAGAGTGCTTTTTCTCTTCTGGTAGTGTCGCAACTGTTTACAAAAAAGGCCTTCCTTCCGTATTCTCCAGTTCCAACGACGGAACGAAGCCCCCAGAAGGAAGGATTGAAGCCGATCTTCAGCCTCTGGGACCAATTTAAACCGGATTTTGTGGAAATTGGTTTGGAATTGGGATTTGCGCTTCCTTGTTTGATGCTTGTTTTGAACTTACATTACTTTTATGTTCACAATTTGTAAGTTTATAGTGTTTAGGTCTTTGAAGTTGGCATGCAGATGATGTAAAAGGTTTTTTAGTCCACGCTATCAAAAAAGTTCAAAAATCGCGACCCAATTTTAAATATATTTCCACCCGCAGTCAGCAAACTTTAACATCATTACAGTGCAATCATAAATTTAAAAATTGGACAAACTACATTTGATTTTTGCAGCGCCATGCAATAACACATTCATTGAAGCCGTTTTTGGTGTCTATAAATTTGCCAGACAAACTGCATTCTAATTTTTATGGTGTTTTTGCCATACAAATATGGTTTCTATTTATCTGTTTTTCAAAATATAAAATTGGCATTACCCTTATCATCAAAACACCCCATAACATTTCCCTGAACCCCTCGGAGGTTCCAAACCATGACCCTCGAAACTTCTGTCTCCCTTCATGCGTCATTGGAGAAACAGATTACTGTCGTCATCACCACCCTCAATCATGTTTACTTTCAAGCCGTCTCAATTGTAGCCCCCAATGACTTGGTCCTAGATTACGTCCATCTGCATCATCAATGCCATGTCTTTGCGGGTTGAATTGAAGTAACCTTTAGTCGGGGAATCCATCTGACGAGGTTTTTCTGGCCTCAGGGTGACACTGACCGCTGTGAAACACCTACATCAGGTGAGATGTAAGTACTTTGTTGATGCTTACAATGTACCTACATACGTTTCAAATTGTATTTGTACACATCTTTCGTGTCATTCATCGTCAATGGGATACTATAGTGCATTCAGCTAACCAAATATGGAAAGCCTATAAAGGCTTAGGATGGCAGGGATATAAAAGGACACCCACCATGTACAAATACACGTGTTGTTATTACTAGCTGTTTTGATAGCGGATGGATACATAGTTATATTCGTATTATACACGTGCGGGGGTATTAGCCGTTGTTATATTAATTTTAAGCGATCACAACTGAAAATATTGCCTTTGTGGGCTTCTTAAAATATAATGGCACCATTGTCACTGCAAGTTGACTTCAGAAACAGTGTGTGTTTTCTGAATGTTTTCAGTTTTTAGTGTCTTTTTCGTAGGATGTTTCTTATCTCATAATCGAATCGGGTATTCGTTTAACTGTTTTTTTGCTTTTTATGCGCAAAAGATGCCGAAAAGTAACCCCTAAAGGCCGCTACAACAAATTAACATTGTTTTTTGTTCATTACGTCTTTTAAAAACTGAACATTGAAAAACTGATGTGACTACAAACAACTTTTTTCAGCATTTTGGCATGCTAAACCCCCTGAAAATTTTTGTAAAATGTAATCAGAACAAATTTGAACAATTGAAACTATGCATTTTCAATTAAAAAATTTGTGTAGTGCAGCCCTTTCCGATTATGTTTTTCAAAGAACAGCCAATGACGTCCCCTAAAGATATTATCGTACCTGCATCACCGAGTAAACAAATTAGTCTCCAACTTTGCAGCCGGTTTGTTACGTCGTCCCACGCTGCTGAGATCAGGAGTAAATATTAACTGGTGCAGAATAATTTACTCGTAGTATTATGCCTTCAAACGTAGGACTGCATTTAGGCTTCTTTTTATGGAGCAGTTTAGGCTTTTAATTGCGTCAGGGTTGTTTGACAGGTGCAACGGTTTCTTTAAAGGTAAGAAGTTGCTTAACGTGGGAAATTTATAGTTTCACAAACTGTCGATGTTAAATAATTGTGAGGGTGGACAGTTTCACGTTTTCGTGGAACGGTTTGACTATTTTTTAATCATTTTTAATGAAATTGGGTTTGAGTTGATTATGGGTTACAGTATAATCTATGTGAAAGAGTTTTTAACGGAATTGAGCAAATTACAGTATTTTTGAGCATGTAGTTTTTGGAATTTTAGTACTTTTATTTGTTTGCTAGTTATCCTGGAACTTGAAAATTACTTACTTTCCGGAAACGTGCCATGAATACATAATCGAAACCCGTTTTCCGCCCTCTCGTTTGGCTGATTAATTAATTTAGTTCCATTTAACGTTAATTTAATCGTCCATGAGGGCATCCTGTTTATTAATCTTATGATTCCGTCTTCTTTTTGCCTTTCAAAACAGGTGCAATTTCCGTTTTCTCTCCCCCACAAAGGCAATTTACGTTGTGCATGTGTTCTACACATAATAGATTCCAACACAGACACATAGTTGTGTGTATTTCGGGTTGTCGGGGGACATGCTTTGACATAAGCCGACTTTGGATGTCGTCGGAGAGGGCGGGGAATACCGTAGGAGGGGTCGCTTGACTTGAAGTTAAACAAAGTGGGTTTATTTTCGGTTCCCTTTCAAGGTTAATTTGTCGTGAAATCTCATTT
>KB455464.1:2703-28392 GCA_000341325.1 Panagrellus redivivus | reverse complement strand
AAATTGGGGGTCGGCCTCTCCCCCTTGTTCCTAAAAAAGGTCGCGAACGCCGTGTTAAAAAACCGTCTGGATCCCATCCAAAACCATTTATTAATCTCTCATCGAAGAACAGTCTCTTAAATTAAGCCCGTAGTATCAATGATAAACCACCCCTGAGAATTTCCGGTTGCATCAAACCATATAAGCCCCTCTCTGTCTGCCCCTACAAGCATGAGACTCCTCCAATGTGTCAATCTGTGCCAACATTGTCATTTTGTATTCCATAATAATCGTCCCTACGTAACTTCATTACAACATTGTCTGTGCCAAAATGCCGCATCTACATCTAAATGCGCCCAACCAAGACGGTCATGCCTACATTACCGCTCGACAGCCCCCAAAAACCGATGTTTGCTCACTTTTTCGCGGGTCTCCACACTTTTAATATGCAAATCATGCCCTTTAAAAAGCACATCTACTTAACTTTAAGCCAGTGAAACACCGAAAAATGGGCCATTCGTGCCATGGCGTCACTGGCTGCCAATTTCATTGTTTTTCCGTGGGCCTTGGGAAGGGGGTTCCCTTTTGGCATTTCCATAATTTGCGATATTTTTTGAAATGTATTATTCTTCCGGAGGGGGTGGAACATTTATCTTTGTAAAAGTAGACAGTTTAAACCTACTTCCACATATACTTCAATCTCTGAGTTTATCAGAACAGGGTAATCACCATCAAAAACGCCCATTTTTAACCCTGCTTCCAGACAGAACGCCCTGACAACCCCAAATTTCCAATCCAGACCCCTTCATTTATGCATTTACATGAAAGCAGAGTGGCATTTAGGTGGTTGATAAATGTTGCTCACCTCCAGGTGGTTCTTTTTATAAAGGCTGCCGTTGACTGACCTTTTGAAGATTGCTGCAACGCAATTCCTTGGTTTCAAAGAATGGGCCGTCTCCGCCCTCAGCAGCTGGATTTGGCACCCTTTTTGTTTCGCTTTTTGCCAATACATACTTTTTTTTAAAGTTGGATTATTGCGTGCCAACGAGGGTGGCCATGGACATGGACATTGGATGTCCATGCAAACATGGCACCTTTAGAAGTTCACATTTCACAGCACATTTCCTGTAAATAAATGCACCAAACAATATCTCCTGTTTTTGTAGCCCTGTTTTCCGATCCCTGGAGCCTGGGTGTATTTCAACAATAATATCATTAACATTGGTGCCCAAAAACATTCTCATATCAACTTTCCCCAGTGACCGCGAATTCAATTCCGCCAAAGGGCACAGTTGGTAAAATTTCTTCGAGATAATCGTTTTCTGGACCCGTTGAAGCGGCTTCTCGCTTTTGGAAGTTCTTCGACGTCGTTGATTTTCCCATAAAAAGCCCATGAGAACCGCTATTACTCCCACAATGTGTTTTTGAACGCGGAATGTCGACGTGGAAGTTTTGCAGTGTTTGACAGTTGACAAATTTTTTGTTTTTCAGAAGTTAGAAAGCTCAAGCTTCAACAGGGTACTGTCAAAGATTCGAAAATGCTCGTATCAGTCGTCGTCGTAGCGATCGCGTGCTTTGTGCCGGCAAGTTGCAAATTGGTAGCGCCAACGGTGGCGAGTAGTGGTAATGATGTTGAATCTGGGAATGATTTGCCTAGTGAAGTTAGTTTTTTGAAGTTTTTTGCTAATTTTTTTAATTGGTTGCTTTCAGCTTACTGTAAACCAACTGGCCGACCTCATCCACACCCTTGTATCCCGCGACCTTGCAATCCGTGAACAAGTCGCTGAAATCGCCAACCCCCAGCCTTCTTCCATCTATGAAATTCCGTCAAACTTCGCCTTGGAATCGTCCGCGCCCGCGAAACGTGCCGCCTTCCAGTTCTATGGTGCCCGTGGCAAGAAGGCAGTCTTCGGTTCTGCTGATAAGAGGTAATTACCTTTCCCCAACCCCATCAAACCACTATTAACCCCGTCCCTTTCCAGATTCAGCTACATGCCATCCCGAGGCTAATCATCCAGCCTTCAACTCCCAACTTCGTAGGTGTGCTCTCGTCTTTTCGCACAAGCATCTCTGCCAGCCCGCCTACAGTATCTTCGAACACGTTCCTTACGCTCCCTCTGTGATCCAAGATCTCGAAAAACGCTCCTTCCCCGGTTACTTACGCAAACACGTTGTTTCCGTCTCTTACAATCTCATCTGATATAGACTCTATTTGACAGTGGTTAATGGAAAATGTGTATTCTGGCAAAAAAGGCAAAAATCGACTATTGTGCTGTGTTGGTATGTGTTGTCGGCCCTTCATCTGCTTGTAAAACGTATAAAAATAAAGTTTTGTTGTTTTTTGATTGTTGGAAATGAATCTGTGACGCTAAATGGTTTGGATTTTGACACAAACAAGCAAAATTTATCGAGAAACAGAAAAAAAAAGTCAATAAAAAGTGGCAAATTTGGTCAACAGCTGTGATCATATGCATTTCGACAACCTGGCTAACATAAAGAAAGTTCAAAACAACATCAATAACAGTCTATTTTACGCCAAAACTGGTAAAAGTGATTGTGGAAAGTATAAGTGAAAACGCTGCACGCAACATGCTAACCAAAGCCTGCCCGCAACATGCGCACACATCTCCGTCCAATTTGAGCGTTCCCATTTTTCGCTCGTTTCCGGAACTGATTCCATTTCCACCACAGTATGGCCATGAAACGCCCAAAATCCTCAATCCCGAAGAATGGCACGACCCCAAAGAAGTCTCGACTCACCCAGAAAGCTTCTCCAGCAGCCCCAGCAACTTCAGAGCATGAATCCGTCGACTTTTATAAAGCTCACTTTGAAACTGATCTCGAGGACCATGTCACCTTGAAACTTGGCCAAGGCGCTGATAAAACCCGAACGGAGCTGAAGGGAGCGACGAAGGAAGTCTTTGAAGGTTATTCGGTAACTGTAAATGGAACTGGTGCGAGAACTGTGGGTTTTTTATATATAAATTTTACGAATTTTAGTTGAAAATGCATTATTTTCAGCACGACACGGATGTCACCGATGTGAGGAGCATCTCCGAGTTTGGACTGGTCCCCAAGGTTGTGGAGAACTTTGAGAAGAAGCAGAAAAAGCCGGTTAGCCGTGAGCAGCTGGAATTGTTCCAAGCGATCGGGCGATACATGGATGTTTCATGTGTTTCGAAGCGGAGGGACTATTTGGTGGGTTTTTGGCTGTTTTTGAATGCTTAAACTGATGAGAAGGTTTTTTTAGCCTCTGATCTGTCTCCACATCGTCAACCACATGACTCGGACCCGTGAAACTATCGTCAAAAACAATGCACTTCTGGCAAAAGCCACCGCTTCCGTATGTTTCGCATGTTTTCAATGCCAACAAAACTGAGATTATATATTTTCAGAACACCCTCACTGAAGAAATCATCGACAGTTGCCGTGATCAAGGCTTGACCCGTCCCAGGATTCTCTATTTGGCCCCCATGATGAAGCATGCCCATGCTTTTGTCCATCAACTCGCAGCGACGGTCTTCGCCCCCGGCGAGCGTCATACATTGATGAATTTGAGCCGTTTCGAGGAGGAATTCGGCGATGATGGCAATGTGGCCTCTGCAAACCGACCGGTTGATTACCAGGAAGTCTTTTCCGGCAACATTGGCGACAACTTCCGCCTCGGAATCCAATTCGCGAAGAAGGCGCTGAAACTGTACCAAAAGTTCGACGAAGCCGACGTCCTGGTCGCGAGCCCGCTTGGATTGCGAATGATCATCGGCGAGGAGGGTGAAAAGAATCGCGAAATCGACTTTCTGTCTTCGATTGAGATCGTCGTTGTCGATTGGGCCCATGTCATTTCGATGCAGAATTGGGAACATTTGCAGGTTTGTTAATAATTATAAACTGTCTTTATCTCGTTATATTCTTCCAGTCAATCATGCAAGTCCTAAACGGCGTCCCATCCGCCCTGACTGTCGACATTTCTCGCGTTCGCAACTGGGCCACCCAGAATCTCGGCAAATTCTACCGACAAACACTGATCTTTAGCGAGCTCAACTTCACAGAATTGCAAGTCCTGTACGCCCAAAGCTGTTCGAACTATGCCGGAGGCGTGTCCATCGTGGAAAACCCGAAAAGTCTGCTTGAAAATGTAAGTTTTAAACTGCTTCGATATCTACATCAGTGATTTTTTACAGATCGAAAAGCCACTGACCCAAGAATTCCACCGATTCGAATGCGAACGTCCAGAAGATCAATCCGATTTGCGGTTCGAATACTTCACTCGGAACATTTTGCCGCATCTGGACAGCGGCACAATGATCTTCGTCCCGTCGTACTTCGATTTCATTCGGCTCCGGAACTACTTCAAGAAGGAGAATCTGTCCTTTTTGCAGTTGCACGAATACGCGAAGGATAAGAAGGTCCTCCGAGCCAGGAATATGTTCTACAAGCGGTACCGGAAGTTTATCGTCATGACTGAGCGGTGGGTTTTTGAGGGGTTTTGATAGAAAAGGACAGAATTGGGGTCAGATCTTTCTCAAAATGGGGTATTTGAACTTAAAAAAAAGGAAAACTGATACCAACTTCTGAAGTTTTGGGTCAAAAAACTGTCTTTTAAAGCGTCTAGCTCCATAAAACTGACATCCAAGAAAGGCATGGTTCACGATTTCATTTCAGATTCCACTTTTACAAGCGCTTCGTCATCAAAGGCGTCACTTCGCTCGTGTTCTACCAGCTCCCGACCAACCCCCACTTCTATCACGAGTTGATCAACTCCTCCACGGCCGAGACTCGACTAGATTCACGGGTCATCTTCAGCAAGTTCGATGTCATTCGGATGCAGGGGATCTTCGGCAAGCCCCAGACCAAGCAGATGATCAAGGCTGACGAGAAGTATCATGTTCTTGTTAGCGAATAAGTTTGTTTTCCCCACTTTTATGGCCTAATGCGCTTTGTATTAGCCAATTTTGTTGTTCCTTGTTGAGTTTTGTTTTGTTTTCCCAATAAATCTCAAGATTTATACACAACAGAACGAAAGGAATGAAATGTAACTTCAAATATGGCCCCAATTCAAGTAGATGGACGCAAGCCGGGAAAGTATAAGTTAAGCTTACATTAGTGGGACTCAATGTAAGAGACAGATTTGCCGGACTTGACAAGTGCCGCGAGGACCTCATCCTTGGGTAGGTCTGTCTTCACGGTGACACGGTTCGTTGCGACGTCAGTCTGGACATCGGTGACTTTATCTGAAGGGTTTACGATCAGTGGACCTACATAAAGCCTAATATCCAACCTCCGAGCTTGCCAATGAGCCTCTTCGCCGCCGCGGCGCAGTTTTCACATGTCATCGGGAACTCGAACACGTGGACTTGCTGCAAAATGGAGATTTTATATATAAATTTCGCTCAAATCCGTGAAAACTACTTACAGACATGATGTAAGACTGTCAACGAGGAACGTAATAGACGAAGCAACTGGTCTGAAAGAAAGTGATATGGCTTTTATCAATGGACAAGGGAAAACTGAATGGACGCGACGGTTATCAGTGGAAGCGTTTTTTGTCTGGAAAGAACAATCGCCAGCGGGCAGCCGGGCGACATGAGTCACGCAAAATTGAACGAAAGACGATGGAAAGGGGGTAAAACTGTTTTGTAAACCGATAGAACCATCCAGAAATGGTGGCTGAGCTGGCAGTCGTGAGCCATAGCCGCAAACTGCCGTGAGCGAGGGGCTGAGCCGCTGTCGGCTATTGATTGACGGTTTTTGACCACGCATTCCGTGTCTGGTCTCGCATTTCAGCGTTCATCGAGCATCCAATTTTCACGTTTGTAATTGGCTTCGATTTTGGTTTCCGTTGAAGTGACGTGTTCTTTGTAAATGAGAAATATGAAATTCTAGTTTCTTTCTTTCGACTACTTTCTCTACGGTCGCATTCATCAATTTCACAAGAAAGTTGTATCATTTTGTGTCAAATTAGTACCTCGTTCTCAACCTGGGACCTGTGGCAAACTGATAAAACTGATAAGGGAACAAAACTGGTTCAAACTGATAGGGAAAATGCAAATCCGTCCCGAACTTTGCGTCGAAAACAGCGCAGCCTCGCTGGAAACGAAAAAATGCGCTTGCTGTTGGAGACACTTCGCCAACACTCAGTCACATCGTTTGTTCACGGCCCCAGGCGATGCTTCATTTTCACCGCTTTTTCAAGCACTTTTCTCCATTTTTTCTTATCAAATCAGTTCCCAATATGCCAACAATCTCCTCTGAGCCATACAACTGCTACATATTACGGCCAAACGATCGGAATCTAACCCACTTCCTCTTTACACGCGCACACTGCCCCTAACCACGTCCCACCACGAACAGATCCTACAGTAGGGGGTGTGCGTCGCACTGCGTGCTCTTGCTCGGCTGGTCGTTCCTTTTTTCTACTTTTTCCACGTTTTTGCCGTCCTATTTTACTATTTTTGCTTTGTTTTTCGGTTTTCTGCGATTCCCATCATCACCGTTATCTTCCAGCACGATGCTCTACGGCTTTACGAACTTTTTGAGCCCATATTTTCCATTTTTGCGTGGTCATGTCCGAGTTCTTGTTGATTTTATATATAATCTTTATCTTTTCATTATCCATTATCCTTTCCAGGGTTTGACATGTCGAACGTTAAGGTCAAGGCCGCCGAACTTCGCTCGAAGAAGCGTGAGGAGCTCACCAAGGCCCTCGATGAGCAGAGGACCGAGCTTGCCAGCCTCCGCGTCGCTAAGGTTACCGGTGGTCAGGCTTCCAAGCTTTCCAAGATCAGCGTTGTTCGCAAGAACATCGCTCGCATCCTCACCGTCACCAACCAATTGCAAAAGGCCAATCTTCGCAAGTATTACAAGGTTAGTTAGTTTTTATATACGAGATTTGCACTTTTTCACTATCCCATTTCAACGGTTTCTTATCATTAACATTTTAGGGACGCCAATACAAGCCCCTTGACCTCCGTGTGAAGAAGACCCGCGCGATCCGACGAGAGCTTACCAAGGCTCAGCTCGCCAAGAAGACCGCCAAGCAGATCCACAAGGCCCAAAAGTTCCCCAAGCGCGTCTACGCTCTTAAGGCTTGAATTATGGTTGGAATTGTTTGATTGTTTTGTTTTATAATTAAAAATGTTTATCAAGTACGGTAAATGTTACCTGCTGTTGTTATACGACTTGTGACGAGCAAATGAGGTGGACTCACCTTATATATCTTATCAACTTTGGATTCATTCAAATGTGTGGAGTTCTAAATCAGCACATATTCTTAGCGTTTACGCTACTATAATTTCTACAACGACCTATCAGTTTTGGTCCAACTAAGTCCTGAGAATAAAGTCAGGCACTTCGATGAAAAGATGAATTCCCCGTCCCTTGTATCTAAGTTATAACCTCCCCATTTATCGCTGAACACTAACCATCAGTTTTTCAAATATGATACTGCCAGATATGAGGCGGTTCATTGGTGCAGCCGTTAAAGATGAATTCCCCGACCCTTGTATATAAGTTATAACCTGCCCCTTCGATATTACAAATCTGTACACTAACAATCAGTTTTTCCAAACACGATACTGCCAAATATGTGGCACTTGGCTCACTGCATCCATAAAGGATGGATTCCCCGACCCTTGTATATAAGGTCGATAATTTATCGATCAAAATACTAACCAACAGTTTTAAAAACACGATTCTTTCAAGCCCGCAAAAGGTAGTGACCGTTTGGCACTAATCGATTGACTATTGATTTATGAGTGAGTTTCCGAGTGATCCAGCCGATTGAAGTCGTTGACTTTATTAAATTCCACCATCATTGAAAGTGAAAACGATTTGTTCAAAGGCACATAATCAAAAACATTCAAAATGAACAAGCAAAGAAGCTATGCGGTCAGGTAAAGAGACGTGAGTTTGTTTAAATTTGGCATTGTTGAGTTTCCGGAAGTCGGTATCCATGGAGTCATTGGGTGTCAGTAATGTGGAGACGGATGAATTTCAGAAGATAAGGTTGTAAATTTACTCTTCCTGAAAGTCCGTCGATTAGATGGCCGGCCAGTTATGGCATGATGGCTGTTACAGTACCTCTTCCTCCTCATCTTCGTACTCTTCCTCCTCTTCGACCTCTTCCTCTTCGGCTTCCTCCTCGGCGGGGGCAGCCTCTTCTTCTTCCTCTTCCTCCTCCTCTTCTTCCTCGACGGCCTTCTCCTCGGGCTCTTCCTTCACGGGCGCAGCTTCGGTCTTGACGGCCTTGCTGCCGTCGTCTTCGGCTTCGCTCTGGGACTTGGCCGATTCACGCTCCTCGAACTTCTTCTTGTAGTGGCCGAAGGGATCGACAGAGGAAGCCGAGCCTGGGGGTCGGTTCTCTTCCCACTCCTTGAGGGCTGTTTCGTACTCCTCGATCCTGAAATGAACGCAGGTGTAAGTTATTACGATGGCGTCAGCTACAGTTTTCAATAAACCCACCATTCCTTCTTCCATCCAGCTTTCTGAATCGTGTTACGTGGTGTACCGAAGCCGGTCATGCCACGTTGGGAGGCCAGCTTGTTCGTGCCAGATTGGAGTGGCACAATACCCTCCGACTTCTGCTTCAGCTCTTCAGGGATGGCCTTACCGCCAGTGCTGTGGGGCAGGACATCACGGACCTTGAGGAAACCGCCGGTGCCGCTCTGGTTGGCGAACTTGTTCTGGCCCGAGTACCAGGGCGTGTATTCACTGCCACGGCGGAGGTTGTCCTCGCTGAAGCCGAGACCCTCGATTTCGGTCGTCGCCTGACGGACGGCACCGACTCCCGGGGGCGCCTTCATACCAAGTTGCGAGGCGAAGATGTTCGTGCCATACTGGTAGCACAGGACACCCTGCGAGCGACGATCATTGGGCATGCGACCGCTGATGTTGGGGACTTGGTTACGGTGGGCGCCCATACCGATGTTACCGGCCTGGGTGGCGTAGCCGAAATCACCAGCCTGCTTGGGCAGGATCTTCTCGCCCTCCTTGTCGAGGATGGTTTCCCAGTCCTTCTTATAGACGACCTTGGGGACCTGCATGCGGTTGGCGCCAATCGGGGTCTGACCGGCTTGTGTGGCGTAGAGGTTGGTACCGCATTGGGCACGGAGGATCTCCTCGGAACGACGATCGGGCTCCATGTAGCCATGCTTCTTGTCCTTGGTGATGTTCCAGCGAGGCATACCCGGCGCGGTCATGCCCTTCTGGGAGTCGTAACGGTTGGTCGCAGCCTGCATCGAGAGGAAGGTCTCGCCGCCGCGGAGCTTCTCGAGCGACCACTTGGGCTTGCGAGGCTTGTCATCGGAGGTTTCGTAGTCCTAGAAAGGTAACAGTGTACTTACGTGAAGCAGTTTAACAGATAAAACATGATAAAGTTAAAACATTGAAAGTTTAAGAAAAAACGTACCGCCATTGTTCTAGAAAATGTGTCTACAAAGTGATTGTCGTACTGCGCGTCGGCCTAGCTTGACTTGCTGACTGGCTGATCCCCGAGAATGCTAGCTGAGCTTCCGAGAGATGGAGAGATCCGTTAAGCACGTCGAAGTGAAAGTCTCCCCACTCAGCGAGGTGCTTTTGTTGAGCGCGGAAGTCGGCCTTGCCCGCCCTGTTATCACTTCTGCGCGGATGTGTGTAAGCCTTCCCCTTGCAGCGCCGCACCAACGTCGAGAAAAAAAAGATCTGCGGGGGTGTCAGTAAGCACTCTGATGCTATATCCTCTCTCGTGGAAACGCGACGGATGCGCTGTTGTCTCACCTCACTCTCGAAGTTCGAGGTCGAAGTCAACTATGCAGAGGCTTTTTACGCACGTAGCTTATTGCAACCAGCCAGGGGTCCGGAAGGCCGGATGGATCTGTCAATAGGGACGCTCGGATATCCGCGCAGACAATGTGTTCCGTCGCTGGCTGGGGAGATTTACAACTTGAGGACCTGAGGGATCCGGGGAAGGAGAAGTGCGGCCTACGCCTTGGGAACCAGGTTGCAGCGTGGCTTGCCCTTGGCTAATGCAACGTTGACAAACAGAATAAAGGGGGTCCAGAATTGCCGTCAGGAGGCTCACGTTGTTACACTTTGGGCATGGTGGAAGCTAGCTTGTGGAACTGGTTAGTTGGGGTAATTGTTGCAAAATGGACCATTAGATCTAGTCGTTAAAGAAGCAGTTTATAAAACCATCGTGTATCGTCGAGCTTTGACTTGGCTGACATCACTGTGCAGAAAGTCGATAAAATATCGATTGATTTGAATGCACGCATACGTTTGATTGCTGCAGTTTTTACCCATTAGCATTATCAAAATCGAAAACTAAAAGCGTATTTACCATTTTGCATGTCACTGTTGCTGCTGGCCATAACTTTGTTACTCCCGAAGTGTCAGAAGTGGTACAAAGTCTACCTCAAGCAAATGAGTACTGTGCTGCATTGAGACATTTCAACCAACTTTTCAAAAAAACATGGACCGTCACTGCCAGTTTTGCACAACCCCAAATATCAAATAACATCCCTCTGCGTCACCTCTCGGCATACTGTACCCCCAACTATCTTGACGTTGACACGTGAAAGTGATCACCGAGGTGTTTCCCCAAAATGTTTTTTCCAAAACGTCTCTTTCGGATGTTTTTCAACTTCGAGACTTTGACAGTCAATGTGTATTCGTCCGACTTGTACTATTTGCAATGTGAGGGCCTCCGTCGATGAAAGAATGAAGGATGAATGAGTCGTCGGCGGCGTCCCCGGATCCTCGGAGCCACGCTCGCAGATAAAAACGAACTCTGCGCGACCGCGATCGCGGGGATCCTTAAACCGGATACCTGTAAGCCTAAGGTTCTCAGCAAGCTGGGGAAGTTTGGAGCTCTGGTGATTGCTTACTGTTGCGTTGGGTTTAAGCCCTGTCTCGAGGGGCGAACACGCGCGGCTGCAAATAGTAACTGTAGGTTGCAACGGAGGTGGTGGTGGAATTGGTTGATGGGGGTGGATTGAAATAGATGCAGATAGAATTTGGGAATTATTGAATGTAGTGGCGTATTCGTTAATGCGGTTCTCAGAAGGCTGTTTATACTTGAATTACTTACCTACGTTCAGACGTACAGTCACGTCAATTGCAGTTGCTATTGATGACGCATTGTGGCTGACAAGGTTATACAAGAAAATTCGATAATCTTGTTTCATTTGGAAAAGGCAATATTAGTAATGTGATTTGGGGGTCGTTTTATCGAACAGCTGCGGCTATTGAAATTCAGCCCGAGCTCAAACAGACAGTTTTACATTGATAATTTTAACGATTGATTGAATATTGTTTTCCGATATTGCACATTCCTAATTTAGCAGATAATGCCTAGTTTAAACTTAAAACCTAACCGAGAGCAAATTTATTTCTGTCATTGGACCGGGACTACACAGCCTAGTATCCAGGGAACAGGCCTATTGTATTGGCAAAGCAAAAAGAGCAAAATTTGACGAACAACGCATCTATCATTTGTGGAAATGTTGGTTTTTAGTTCACAGTTGGGGGAGGATTGAAACACACACACAGATTACGGTATTGGAGCGATGTGGACGAGACACGATTCTATTAGAACATGCGCGGGAAGACGGATTGGAGTCGACGCAGCAGAAGATTGGGGTCATCGTTTTCGACTACGATGGGAAGTTCGTACTGAAACACAAATTTAACCAGTCAGTTTTTTAATTACAAATGTAGCGGAATCTTTAACTAGGAGCGAGCCGGTTTACTTACACGATCACCACCACTGGACGGAATTTCACCATTCAGCGCATTTTGAAGGTTGTTATTCGCATTGAATTGGGATCGTCCTGAACGGAACAGAGCACCACGAATGGCATGCGTCGGAGGGGCCGTTAGGACGAGTACAAAGGTGGCGACTGAAATTGAGGGTGGTTTAATAGGGCTAACGAAATTCGAATTGATAAGTCAGTTTGAAGATGTCAATGTGATACTCATCAAAACTCACCAAACACTACCTGCATCCACGATGGCGCCACCATAGTTGACTTTTGTTAAGGTTGCAAAACAAGTCTCAAGCGAGCTGTCTTTGGATTTACCGTATTTATATGCCAGTTCTCCGAGAATGGCACCCTTAAGGCTGTCTTAGAAGGCCCCGCCTTTATTAACTTATGCCAAATGCAGGTAAATGGGGTTAGTAGCAGTCGAAAAAACCGGTGCCATAGCGCTGCGAGCTATGACATAAACCAAATCGGCCGACAAATGGGTGGATAACAAAGTTACCTGTATACGTAAATCGAATGCATTGCATTGCGGGGCAGCTTTACCAACTTACTGTCCGGTGGCGAATCATTAGGCAAGCTTAATCTAATTTTGAATGGGGGAGCTATTTTTCCGCATTGGAATGGTTCGATTTGCGTAGGTAGGGTGAAAAAAGTGAACGTGATGTCAGGGAAGTTTTTCAAGCCGACATGATGCATACATTTAATCTTCTAAATATGCTATTTTTAGGAACCTTGGAATAAATTGATATAAAAAACAGTTTTTTAGTTTTCAAATAATGTCAACGGAAAAAGTTTGCAAAAATATTTTATAACACAGTCCCTGGAATTTGGAGAGACATTTTCTAGCTTACAGTTTTATGAATCACCCCGCAACTTCTGCCCCCGCCATAAAAGCCAATATGTCGAATTTTGTTTGCATAACGGTCAGTTACGCTGAAGAAGAATCAGTTTTGCAACAAGTTTTTTTACAGCTATGACGGCACTTCACACCTTTCTATCGAGCTCGTGCAAACCTTTTTTTAACCCATTTTGTTACGACTCAAAAATGGAGAAACAAACATGCTTCGAAGCTAGTCTTGAGATTCAGTTCAATCGCATAGCTCCACAGAAAAGCCTTGTTTGATGGATGACGCGCTCGAACTCGAAGTCTCACGCCGGAAGCAGCGTCAACGATTGCTCTATTTCGGGCGTATTGCCACGATCCTTATCATGATAGCGGTGCTCATCGGGATTTGTGCTGCTGTCTATGTCGTTTCCATGGCTATTGTAGGTTACTTTTGTTGAGTTGACATTAACTTTTATCGTTTTTAGATGAGTTGATATCATCATTAGCGGAAAGCAGTTTATGGGCATTCCGACGCCAACATAGAACGGCGTCAATTGAACGTCTACAGTACCCATCGTAATGAAAATCGCCCTTTGTATTTGGTTTTCAACTTTTTATGAGTATCTTATGATTCCCTCTTTTGTCTGTCATTAATTTTCCGCCAGAACCATGTATATAAAGCGGTTTTTGTGATCACGATACTGATAAGAACGGGCGTCGCCCGATGCAATGTAACCGCATTGCGGAAAGGAAGGAAGTGGCACACCCATTTTTGCTTTCTTTGAAGTTTCACCCGGCTAACAATAGTTTAAGCTACGTGGGGAATGTGTTCAAGTGTTTAAAGCTCTTTTTCAAAAATGAGTTAAGCACGGCCTAAAGGCGTGACACAATGACCGATTTGCAGCCAGCGCCGAAAGATAAAGGCGATGAATCAGCATGGTCCGAAGGTGCAAAGAAAATGTATCCACTTCGCAGGGCAGGGGTCAGTCCGCTTCGAATAAAGATACACAAAGGTGATCTCATGTTGAATGAGCATGCTTATCATGACCGTGGGGCCTGCTTCGGACAATACGCCTGACACCGGGGCCCATAAAATATGCAATGCGGGACCCTTCATTCCGCAGGTAATTGTCAGTTCGACCGCGATGGGGGTTAAAAAGTGTGATTATGCTGGCTGCCGCCGCCCTTTGCCAATGTATGTACATCCGAGAAAACTTTCAGGTTATATGTAACGATAAAAAAAATTGGGAGTTACCCTCTTTTTATGATTACCAGTCAGTTCGCCTAACGAGAGAAGTGAATCCTTATCAGTTGCACTTTGTGGGGGTAGTCGGCGCCACTGAAAGCGTTAGCGTGTTAGCCGTGCAGAACCTACCTTCCAAGCAGGAGGCTTACCCACAAGCTGTACGTCGACCGGGATGGCTGTGGGCTTTTTCTTTGCGGAAGATGCGCGAAATGCCTACACTGACAGTGATGCGACTTCGACCCGAAGTCGTCAAATCCATCGTCGTCATCGGAAGCTGTACATTGGCGTGTTTATCGCGGTCCTAGCAGCGATCGCCCTATCAGTAGGACTTATCCTGGCCACAACATTGACAGGGAACCACAAGCTTTCAGGCACTGTTCCAAGTTAGCTTTTTAATAATGTTACTTAACAACTATAACAGTTTAATTTTTAGTTACGCAATTGGTCATCAGTTTCTATGGCGAAAAGACTAAAAGTCGCAGAATCGCTCGAAGTAGCGACTTCGAAGCTAAAGATGATGTAAGGCTATTTACCAAATTTTATGTTAATATTTTTAATTTTTAGTATCCTTATCCAATGGAAAGTATAATGGGAGCTGTACAAATATGGAAAAATAAATTAGATACTGGAAAGTTAAAGATTAAATTTGCTCCTTACACTGACAGCATTGGAAGTCAATCTGAATGGTTAACAAATCAAACAGATATATTGAAGTTTATCAACGATTTCAAACCATCTACCTCACTCACTCCAAACCAAACACAAATGGCCCTAAATTTAACCGAAAAAGATGATCTTTCTCTTCAAATTATGCATTTTGCACCATTTAATTCAACATTTTATGCGTCGTAAGTTGTTCAACCACGTTTCAGATTTAATTTGTTCTTTTTAGAAAAGATTACGATAGCGATACAACAGAAGCGCTGGAGAGGTTTAATAACAAAAGTGTTGACTTCAAGAAGATTACGTTTGCTGATCCCTATAATACTAAATGTGCCACCTTTAAAAATCTGACGTGCATCAACGGAACTGATCCCAAGGCTATTGCCGGTGCATTGGGTATGTTGAACGCTATACTTTTTTGGTTAGATATCTCTTTCAGAATTCCCCGGTGATTCTGTGACGACCACTGCTGGTCCGAACACGACATCTACTACACCTGCGGCTAGTGAAACGACAGTGTCGTCACCTCAGCCAGGATCGTCGACGCCAACGGAAACGCCAAATCCTTCTACGAATCCGCATAATCATCTCACTTCAACAACAGTGATAACGCCATCTCCGACTGTGCCATCGACGCTGAGCTCAGTTCCGACGACCCAACCTGCAACGGTAGTCACAACACCGTCACCAAGTTCGGTTTCGACGACACCGGTGATTACTGTGCCTTCAACGACGCCGAGTACATTGCCGACGTCCCCTTTAACACCTGTAATTCCGTCAGTTCCGACGACAGTGTCAACACCGGCTTCGGAGCCAACAAGCACTACTGTAGTGACCCCGGCAGTCACAACACCATCGCCGGGTACGACTGTGCCAAATTTGGTGTCGACGACATCGCCGACAAATCCACCAGTAACGGTGATTCCTACGATTCCATCAACGGAGACGACACCGGCTTCGGAGCCAACAAGCTCCACTGTGGTGACCTCGCCGGTCACAACGCCAGTGCCAGGATCAACGCCGTCAAGTTCACCGACGACACCGGCCTCCTCGCCTTCTACAGTTCCGTCAACAACGGTGATAACAACAGCGCCATCATCCAGTTCAGTTCCAACTACGGTGCCAGGAACGACGCCATCAACGGTAGTGCCGAGTTCGACAACCGCAGGTTCAACGCCGATAGTTATTAGCTCGACGGTTGTGCCGACGACTGTACCATCGGTTGAACCCTCGACTTCGTCTTCATCAACAAATCCATCTGAACCAACGACGACTTCATTGCCTCCTAACACACCGCTGCCGGCCTCGATTTCGACTTCTCCGGCATCGACTCCCTCGACAAACCCGTCAGAACCGACAACAACCACGTTGCCTTCGAGTCCTGAGCCGAGCACGACCGTAACACCGCCCATTGTAACGGTGACAACACCAATGCCATCAATACCACCAGTTTCCAGTTCGACGGAAACGTCATCAACGACCCCATCGAATGAACCATCATCGACCACTGTGCCAGGGTCGACTACTTTGGTGACGACAGTGCCATCAACTGAGCCTTCGACACCATCGACAGTGATAACATCGACGTCTGGTCCGACAAGTACGACTGAACCATCGGAGCCATCAACTCCAATTTCGACAGTTCCGACAATTCCATCAACATCAAGTAGTACACCAGTGGCTTCTACATCTACTCCAAATACTGAAACTTCAACGTCGACACCTGTAACGGAGCCGTCATCGACGAGTGGTCCGACAACAGTTAGTACGACTATTGAAGTTTCTCCGACGACCGGAAGCTCGACACCGTCAACTCCGAGTAGCTCAAGCACCACAGTTCTACCGACAGAGCCATCAACGCCTTCATCGACTGAGCCTACGATAGAAACCAGTTCGATTAGTTCTACACTTGGGCCTACACCGACTGAGCCGACGATCCCGTCTTCAACGACTGAGCCAATCACGTCCACCCCTTCGACAGTTTCATCAAGCTCAAGTTGGTCTACATCGAGTGGCTCGACCGTGCCATCCGTATCTACTGGCCCAACTGAACCATCGACGTCACCTGGAACGGAACCAACGTCACCGAGTACAACAACCGAAGTCACACCACTGACTGGGTCGACAGAAACATCTCCCACCTTCAGTAGCACGACAGTGCAATCGACACCTTCGACGCCGACAGAATCGACACCAGTGACAGAGTCTACGGTAACTTCCCCAACATTGGGAAGTTCAACGACCCAACAGACACTTGCGAGTTCGACGGAAACACCAGCCACTAGCTCGACTGAACCTTCTTCGTCAAGTGGATCGACAGTGTCCGGTTCGACTAAAACTCGATCAACGCCAACAACACCGGGAACAGAACCTTCGACGCCAAGTGTATCGACAGTGTCAGGATCGACAGAGACTCCAGGTACTCCGACCTCGCCGGGAACAGAACCTTCGACTCCAAGCGGGCCGACGGCGTCAGGATCAACGGAGACTCCAGCAACGCCAACCTCACCGGGAACAGAACCTTCGACGTCAAGTGTATCGACAGTGTCAGGATCGACAGAGACTCCAGCAACGCCAACCTCACCTGGAACAGAACCGTCTACGTTGAGCTCTTCGTCAGTGCCAACAGAACCGTCATTACCCTCCAGTTCACCTGGCAGTTCGACGTCGGTGTCAACGGTCAGCCCTTCAACAGGCTCCTCACCGAGCACAGGTACAACTGAAACACCGCCGACTGAACCGACACAACCGAGTTCCCCGGAGACGTCACCGGCCAGTTCAACCACACCACAAACATCGGGTAGCACGTCAACTCCGACATTAGAGCCATCAACGTCGGTTGCAACGCCGGAGACATCCCCGACGAGCAGTACAATCACTTCAAGTTCTGATGGATTCACGACACCATCTAGCCCAACTGAACCCACGTCGCCGAATACTTCGCCAGAGTCGCCAAGCCCAAGTGGATCGTCAGTGCCTTCATCACCGATAACTTCAACGTTAACGTCGGTGGTGCCTTCTGAACCCACAACGCAGTCGAGCACAACCGTGGTTTCAACTGGATCTACTGAGGCGCCAAGGAATGCTACTTTCCACATTGTGTTCATCTTTGGTTCTTCTACGTTGAAAGCAAAGGTAACATTTTTAACACTAAATACCAATATTTTTTTTTAATCTTTTCAGCAATATGACAACGTTAACCAATCGATTCGTTATACGTTACCGACGGGTTATACCAATCTGTATTACTTTGGTGGTGTATTGGGGAAATCCTATCCTTCCAACGATTACGCATACGCTACTGACTTGACTTCCATGATTACATCTTTATATGATATGCCTCTCAATGATACTACCGTTACACTGGAAAGGTAAATTTAGACTAATTTTAAGTTACCGAACACATTGTTTCAGCACACTTGCAAAATCTCGTGATTTAATACTAAATAATAAAAATTATTCTGTGCAGCCGCAATATGGTGACAAGATTGCGTTTATTGTTTACTTAGAAAAGTAAGTAAAATTTCATTTTTTTGTTTACATTAAAACACTTTTCAGTGACCCTGATGACGATGCCGTTAACTATTCACTGAATTGCCTTACAAATCACAAAGTCAACATCATTGAAATACAGTTGACAAACACGACAATCAATGGTAGCCTTGCATACCCGTCTTCTAATTTTATCAAAATAAGTAATGATGATAGTTTTGTGTCCAATGTAACTACAATGTTTGACAACGTTAATGTTGCGACCCCACTAACCGATTGTTCAAGCAGTGGCAAAACTAATTTATTAGAGGATTTTGAGGAACAACTTCCAAGCCATGATTACAGTTTCTAACGGTTCTGTTCGATTTGTTTCGGAAATACTGCCATTTAGCTTGTATTTTTATCGATGTTGTATTTTGGTTTTACAAAAAAATAAAAGCTTTACATATAAAACACAAATGTAAATACTTTACCAAAAAAAGATGACGCACACCTTGTTCGTACCTAAAAGTCATTTCGAGGAATTCAACCTGTTCCTCCAAGTCTGAAATAATCCGTATGAAAATAGGTGATAATACAAGAACTCTAATCGCGGCGCCTTTTAAGGCGATTTAAAACGCCGCCACGGTGTCGTTTAACGTTTTTTTCCGTTCAAGTAATTTTTGGTGGAAATGAAATCTGACCACTCATCAGTAATTTCAACGTTGACTTCAAGGCGTGGCACACTCAGAGTGACGCCACAATAGGCTTACACAGTTCAGTCATGGTCGAATTCCGGGGCTCAAGCTTTGTACAATAGCCGATGCTTTGATTCTTTAGAGGTGTGCCGGACGTGGTTGAAGACTCTGGTGAGCCGTGGAAGCTGTAAAATAAGTGTTTATTTGCCTAAGGCATTCATTTTTTATTGATAGAGTAGATGACGAACATTTTTTGATAACTGTGTACTTGTTGTAAAAATACTTGCTTTCGTGTTTTTATATTTACATACCGGACCTACAAGAATATTCTTTGCAAGTACAGAAGGAAGACCGTGATGCTGATAGCATTTTTGCGTGAATCATTGGGTGGGAATTTGTATTTGCGATCAAAAAAGCTTTATCAATAAGGGATGAAATTGTCGCTATTATTTCAATTTTTCATTGATGGTCATTCATTGTGATTTTCGTGGACCGTCTCGAACAGCGGCACTTTTTACAGTAATAAGTTCACATTTTTAGTACCCATGTCTATGACTCAACCACTCGAGCCACCACGGCACTATCGAGACCCAGGAGAGAATTGGTCGCTAACCGAGTATCCGACGACTTTTACAAAACCTCGAAGTCGGAAGAAAACAATGTTAATTTTTCTAGGCATTTTGATACTTATTTTGGTGGCAATTGCGATAATTCTGGCCATTGTCTACTGTGTACGGGATCATAAGTCGTCATCAACATCAACTACGACATTGCCATCAACTTTAACAACTGTCCCATCATCAAATTCAAATTCGGAAATGATAACATTGGCATTTAACGTGGGATATAACAATAACACTGATCAAGATGCGTTGAAAAACACGGTAAAACATCAAATTAAGATTTGAATACAACCATTCGTGGCAGTTTTAGATCCGCGAAAACATCAACGAAATAATCAAGGATTTGCCGCCAAGCTCAACCCTGCCTTACAAGATTATCACGTACGCAAATGAGGCTATAACCACAGAGCCATTTACTGATGCCGGATATTTGGATAACTTTTTGAATTACACTTTGGAAGACAGGCTGGTCAGGTTGGAAGATGGGGTGGAGCCGAGTCAGCTAAAGTATGGATTTATTTGTTGATCTTGAGTTTATTTATTTGTTTCAGTGCGCTAAAGGCTCTCTATCCAAGCAACAGCCGCAGTAAACGAGCTGCCAACTTTGCTGATGCAAGTCAAATCCAGAAATATGCATTGTTTCCACCGCCTTTGGATGCGTATTCTGATGTTGCGGCGGCTGAAAAGGATGTCAAACGTTTGGTAGAGTATGCCAATACATCATCAAACTCGATTGAAAATTTGGTTTTGCTCAAAATAAACGATTCTGAATTGGATGACGCCTATAATGGACTACCGGATACGGTCAACGTGGCAAGTAATGTCTCTGGGGTGGTTACACATTTGAGTAAGTCGTTTGCAAACTTCAATTCAGTGTTAGATATAATTTTACAGGACCGTCATCAGTTTTGACCACTCTTCGAACAACTTTGAAACCGACGACTGTTGTTACGACGGCAGAAGTTGATGTCACTATGACGAAAGCAGTGGACACTGAAACGACAGTTGAAGTCGGCACTACTGAGAGCGGTTCTACGACACCCAATGTGCCGAATACACTCGCTCCACAAACAACGCCAGAAGAATCGACGACATCACAACCGATGCACTCGACTTTCAGTTTTACAACGCCGGTGATTCCGGTTGTTCCCACTGATGAAGCAACGACGACAGGGTATGAATCTTCGACGACGGTGGAAATTGCAAGCACGTCGAATCCGGCGACGGCAACGACAGAAGAGCTAGTTACAACTGAAAGTGCTTCGACTTTGAGCTCAAATAGCCCTGCCATCGGATCAACCATTGACGTTATAACAACGACACCCGAAACAGATACTACAATATACTCCTTGACGTCAGAAGCAGTAACGGAAACCTTAACATCAAACGAAATGCCTGTGACAACGGAACCAACACCCGTCACCACATATATAATAACAGAAACTAGTTTTTCGACATCTGAAACTTCGGTCACCCCATCAAATGTTCCGTTTTATCCAACAAGCGAAACCGAAACCACAACATCGGAAGTTTTTTCGACGACAGAAGGTGTAACCGTTCCAAATGGCTATTCTCAAACTACCGAAGCTGTGGTATCGGCAGAAACAGAACCGACGGTAGTGTCTGACACGACTGAAACTGCTTATACTGAAACTGAAACATCAGCTACATCAGTTACTGCACAGTTTACAACTTCTGAAGGATGGACAGAAACGTCCACGTCATCGACATCTCATGAACCAGAAGTTTCGAGCACTTTGTTAACGACTCCAAGTGATTCTGTTTACTCGACATCAGAAGAGCCATCGGTGGCAACGGTGACGGCATCAGAGATTCCGGATACTACGACCAATAAAGGCGATACATCTACGACTGAAGCCATTTCGAATGATGTTAGTGTATCAACGGAAACTTCTCCGACAGGTCAGACAGTTTTAACAACCGTTTCCGGCATACCAGAAGTTGTATCATCAACGACTGAACTTCCCGTCACTCAGTTTGAAATTTCGACCTTGTCGTCAGATGAGTCATCGGTGACTGTACCATCAACAACGCCTGAATCGATTTCTACTTCATCAAACACAGTGACGGAGGAAATCGTAACGATGACACCGTCTTTAGAAACGACCTCGGAAACAGCTGCGGTAACTTCTGGAGACTCAACAAGTACTCTATCACCAGAAGTCGTCACTGAAATTACGTATTTTGAGTCAACGACAGTTTTGGATACTACTGAAACAAGTGCTTCTAGTGAAACGGTGTCGACAATAGGATCCGCAGCAACCGAAACAGCTTTTACTGAAAGCGCAACATCAGAATCAGCTGTAACGCAGGGTGAAACTACGACTGAATATTCGGTGACCGTCTCAACAGTCATATCAACCGATTCTTCTGATATAACGGTAAATACGGTGACACAAGAACCATTTTCGTCGACGCCGTCGTCTGATTCCACGGTTGAACCATCTACGGTGACTTCAGAGAGCGTAACTACTGCTGAAACGTCGTCAACGTATTCTCTAAATCCAAATACCAATTTATTTACATTGACAACCGAAACAGTTTCTGAAATTACGGATACAGAATTGCCTGTCACTACTCAATTTACCACATTTGGTGAACCATCGACGCCGTCTTTTTCGACAGCGGAAACCTCTTTAGTTTCATCAGTGGCATCAACAGCGACAAATGAATCGCCACCAGCAACAATAGTTGCATCAACAGTTTCTCAAAACTACGAATCGACTTCATCAAGTAGTCCGACTGAAGGAATCAGCACAGAAACGACAAAACCCTCGACTGCACATTCACAATTGCCGGAAACAATGACGTCGACAACTTCAGAAGATGTGGCGTCAACAGTGACTGAAACTTTCTCAACGGCAACGGTTAACGTGAAGCCGACTGATATAAGTACAACAGCAACAGATGGAAGTGAAGGGACATCATTGTCAACTGATGCAAATTCACAGCCGTCAACAACACCCTCAGAAGCTACACCGACATCAAGTGAAAGTTCGTCTGGCACGAGAGAGGTTGTAACTGATTCCTACGCTACTGTGTCACCAGTTACGGAAGTTGGTACGTCAACAACAGTTACAGATGACGGAGTGACGACATCTGAATCTGCTCATACAGTTTCTGCTAATTACGTATCTTCAACTGCCACCGAAAAAGGGTTCACGTCGACCGATTACTCAACCTGGCCTTCGGATAAAACGTCACAAAGTACAATGAATCCGACTGTGGAAGCTACATCTGTTCAGCCGACTGACCTGGTGACTGAAACAAGTGCGACGCCATCGTCTGTGATTACAGAAACACCCGTCACAAAGTTACAAACGGTTTTTGACGTTAGCAGTACGGCGAGTGTGACTTCGAGTGTTCCGGAAGCTTATTCAACAGGACCGCCATCACCAGATACATCTGCCACGAAAGCTTCGACATTCCCTTCAGCATCTGATGTTACTGATTCCAGCTCTTACGAGACAGAAATTTCTCAGTTTTCAACATCCACAGTGACAAACTCAACCGAAGCGTACAGTGTTTTCTCATCATCCGAAGCAGTTTCCACAACAAACCCACAATCCGACAATCAGTCAACGGATACATCTACTGATGTAAATACACTCTCTTCTGACTCATCAGAAGCGACCAGTCAATCACCTGCTACGACAAACACAAACTCGACCCCTCATTCCGACCACATTCCAATCACAACTTCCGAGATTCCCGAAACATCATCCAACCCAGGACACTTTATTTAAAAACATGTTTTACGGGTCATAAAGTTATGCTCATTCTGATAAGTACTGTCATTCCATTCGTGTCATGCAGTAGCAACTGACCAAATAAAGCTAGTTGACTGTTTTTACGAGAACAAATTCCGCGTTTCATCACTGATAAGCCAAGAATTTTAACAGTATTCACACATTTTCATCGTACTACTGATAGATGTTCTGTGATATGATTAACCGGAAATGAACGTAACAAAAAAATGATCACCCTTCCTTATCACATTTTACATAAAAGCAAAACCAATGACCATCGACACGTGCTTATCAAGTTAACGTACTGTTGTAATCCAGTTATTTGATCAGTCGGCTAATGTGAGACAATCAAAGCACATTTTCTTACGTCAATGCTGTCCAGGTAAAGTGTGACCCAAAAGAAAGCATCTAAAACCATTAAAGTAGAAATTTTCTTTCTCGTGAGGCAAATCTGTCAGTCGCAAAAAGGGCGTGGTGCCCTATGACATTTACAGTTCCTCGGGTAATAAAAACAGTGAAGCTATACAATGCAAAAATTATGTTGCAAAATTGATATAAAAAAGTTAGCTTGGAAATTGCAGGCGGTATTTGTTTTGATGAAATTGAATCATTCAAGTGACTAAATCTCTGGGCCTGCTTTTAATAATGATAAATCAGTCACGTTCTTTTGGAATAGCGTTTTAGCACGTTGCGAGGGCGTTCGATCTTTTTAGTCCCGAAAGAACGCACCTTCAAGGGCAAACTTGTAGTGTTTGAATTGCTTTACTTGGAATGTAATGTAGCAATTGGTTTCAGAAGATTCATTTCGAGTTGTCCTATCCGTTAGAATCGTGCATTGTTGTAAAAATAGTCGTTTTAATCGATAGAAATCGCGCTGCAGTTTTGACAACCAAAAGTTGCAAAGTTGTAATATTGTTTTAGGAACCACAAATGCGCCATGAATCCGCAATGGCGCCACACTGTGGAGTCTCCAGGACCTCCGCCACTGTATCGCTATGAAGTCAGGGCAAAGCGAAGAAAGATAATTCTAATTGTTGGCGGTGTTTTGGCGTTGTGTGCACTTATTGTTGGTGTTACTGTTGCTATTGTGCTGGTAACTAGGCACAAGCATCATAAAACGGATGGTGAAACGACAACATCGCCGACAGAGACTCCAATTTTAGCGACAACGACGGCGATAGCACCGCCAAATTATGAACCCGAAGTCATTACATTGGCGGTTAATTTGGGTTGCAACGATCGAACGAATAAGACGTTACTTGCGAATACGGTAAGGGTTTAGAATTTCCGGTTGTGGTACTAGTTTGATTTACTTTTGGTCTCATGGTGTAATACGTTCTGAAGTGACCACTGCAGTTTTTTACCCCCTAATCTTTCTTCATTAAAAACGACCGTTCCAGATCTACAAAAATACCATGGAAATTACAAACAACCTCACAGTTAGTAACACTATCCAATATCACATCGTCACCTACGCTGACGAACCACATCTACCTCGAATTTTTAATGACAGCAACACCCTCAAAGCTTGGCTAAACGAAACACTTGTAAATATAGCGAATACCGAAAACGATCCAAGTCAATTTAAGTGAGTCATGATTTATTGCTTTTTTAACTTATAGACAATTGTTTTAGAGCATTGACAAACCTGTTTGCTCAGTATAACTTTAATTCGCGTAAGAAACGTTCAATCGATAACTTCGCGCAAAAAGTTAACATGAAGTCACTTATGTTTCCGCCACCGTTTGATGCTTACAGTAGCAAAAATAGCGCAGTTACCGACCTGGAAAACCTTGTTGCTTACATGAACAGCATTATCTTAGGCAATTTGCGTGTGATGAGAATGACGGAAGATCCAGATTTTGCAATTATCTATGACAAACTTCAAAACAATACGGATAATCTTTTGGATCCCGGAAATTGGACTTCTATTATTGATTGGTTGAGTAAGTAAAACTAGTGCTAAACCCCAGTGCTTCAGTTTATAATAACATCGCATTACAGGACCACCGATTGCACCGTTAACGACGCAGAGTCCCAACACGACAATTGTTCCAACGACAACAGTTCCCGTTAACATAATAACGACACCAAGAACAACGCCGTCTACAAGAAAAACAACAAGAATAAGTACACTTGTAACTGAACCAACAGACATCTTCGACAATTCTACAGTAGTCACGGATGAAACGACGACTATGTTTACGAACCGTCCAACTACAAATACGCACACGACGGAAGTAACGCCGGATGATTTTACGACGGCAACGAAAATACTTGATAGAAGTTCAACAATGAAACGAACAACAACAAGCGGATTCACGACCAGCAAAACTACGGTAGAAAAAACGACCTTATCAACAATAACTGAAATGCCGGTTACTAACAGTCAAACATTGATGACGACTACAGAAACAATAGGCAATGACAGTTCACCAACAAAAACAACAACCAGCAAAATGACAACCGAATCCAGCGGAACAACCGTATACACATCGGATAATACTAACACACCGTTAAGTTCAACTACGAAACACACTCCAGAATCAGGCTCGACGACCTCAGGCTCCACTCCGGAATTCGCCTCGACGACCTCAGGCAGTACGCCGGAACTCGCCTCGACAACCTCAGGCTCCACTCCGGAATTCGCCTCGACGACCTCAGGCTATACT
>KB455462.1:42673-57861 GCA_000341325.1 Panagrellus redivivus | reverse complement strand
CATCTACCAGAAGCCAATTTTGGCAAAAGTCGTCAAAAAATGCTTCTGGTAGTTTTGCTATCAGCCTAACTACGTATGCCAGCGCTGCCTAAGTAGTATTTCTGATATCGCCGTGTTTTAGAGGTGTCAACACACCCATTGAAAGCGATATAGCCTGAGGTTTTTGTACCTTCCGGCGCCAAAAACATCAAAAAACCACTGAAAATCGCAGTTCACGGCTGATAGTTTGCTGACTATTGATCCAATCGGGATTTCAGTTACATTTTTGAACTTTCCGTGCTCTCGTGGTTCAGAAACACCTATTCAAAGTGGTCTAGCTCACACTTTTTGCATCTACCAGAAGCCAATTTTGGAAAGTCGTCAAAAAATGCTTCTGGTAGTTTTGCTATCTGCCTAACTACGTATCCCAGCGCCGCCTAAGTAATATTTTTGACTTTGCCGTGTTTCAGAGGTGTCAGAATACCCATTGAATGCGATATAGCCTAAGGTCTTTTGCACCTTTCGGGGCCGAAAACCTCTAAAAAATGACCAAACAATCGCACTTATCGGGTGATAACTTGCCAACTGTTTATCCAAAGCCGGGCCTCCTCGGACGCGGGCGTACAGGGTGTGAGCGGATCAGATTGTTGTAGGTGAAATTCTCTCTGCATTTCGGCTTCGCAGACTTCAAACTAAACATCTTTTTGGCCTCTGCAGCGTTTCGGAAGCTTGGCACGTTGACAGTTGTGCCGCCATGGCGCCGTCTGCGATGACCACCAGGAGTGGACGTTCACGAAGCAGACATACCGGTACATCAGAAAATTGTTAACGCTCGGCTTCACAGCTTGGTACGCGTTTGCAGTAAAGCACGGCCACGAAGTCCATTTCCAGAAGAATGACTTGAAGGACAAAAGCGCTTTGAACAAGTTGACCGTGCCGGCACCCCCTGTGTCCGGTTCCGGCAAGGAAAGAAAGTAATGATTAAGGCTTGCTATCTTCGGTAACATTGTTATTCTTACTTATTTATTTCAATTGAATCAAAGTTGAAATTGAATCTTTATTTCAGTTCATTTTTGTCTGTTACTTTATCGCTACGTTTTTTTGATATCCTTTCAATGATAGACATTGTTTCGACGCTGATACTTTATTTTGCTTGGAATAATACAAATCATTGGTAACAATAAAGATCGGACTAGAAAAGTTTTGGAAATACCGACAGCGATACGGAGGAATTTATAAAAGCAATACATCCTGATATGGTTAATAAATTGTATTAAAAGAAATAATTCAGTGTTTCTTGGGAATCTTGAAGTCGCCCCAATGACTGGCATCTGGCTTAAATAGGCCTTTTTGAGGGCCGTTTCGTTTAGGTGGAGGCAGAAGAGCAGCCGGCGCTTTTCTCTTGACCGCTTTGGGTTTAGTGTGGTCAGCTTCTGACTTAATCGGCGAAAATGGCATCTCGTGGGGCATCTTCTTCCTGATACGACCGTGATTAAAGATTTCATCAGGCTTTAGCTTTATGGCAGCTGGCTTCTCGGGCTTGACATCCTTGAGCAAAGGTTTCGCTGAAGGTGGGGGTAGTGAGACCACGGTCTTTGTGGCATTTGTTTCTGAAGGCGCCGGTAGGTCTAAAGGAAGGGGAGTGTTGTAGACTGCTTCGGCTGCTCGGTTAATATTAGCTAGTGGCGGTCGACGAGGCTTCTGGGTGTCATCATCGCTAGATGAGGACAGCGATGACAAACTAGCATTGGATGAGTTGAAGGTTGATTCATCGTGCTTCGGTTGTGGAGTTGGATTCGGGGATTCTGCATGGGAAGTTGAAGTCGACGAATCCGTGACGCCACATGCCATTTTGCAAGGCTTTCGCTCCGCTGGCGTGAAAGCCAGTGCAGGCTGTTCCTTTAGCGCTTCTTTAAGGCTCTGCATTTCGGCCATGACAGTCCTCCTCGGGATGATGGTGACGCCGTCTTCTTGCAACAGTTTGGTGCCGGGCGGAAAAGCCATGGTTGCGGTTAGGAAAAGAAGTGAAGGAGCTGAAACAAAAGAGCGTAACGGATATAGAAACCAGGAACACAAAAAAAACGTTTTCGCGAATGTCGTTAACACTAAAGTATGCTACGAAACGGTAAAAGATATAAACAGAAGGGCAACAAAATAAAACTTGGAAGCAAATCAAAACCCGGCTAACGACGGTCAAACTACTGAAGGAACCGATTCTTAATTACATCAATGGCATCTTAGAACGGAGACTGAGAAGGCAATAGATGAGGAACTGACGGTTCGGAAGACTAGAGCGATCCTTAAATAGGCCAGTGCTTCCGCCGCCCATTTTGAACTGCGCAAGATGGCCATACACGCCTCGATCAGACCCTCTGCCTTGGCCATGCCTGCAGGGCATAGATAGAAGATGCTAAGAATGGGAAAATGCAAACCCTTGGCCTAGGTTGCGTGGTCTTGCCTTCGGCTTGAAATCCGGCATTATTGATTACCGAATGATTATTAGATCAGAGCCAAAAATATTACAATTTCTTTTTTATGCATGAAATTTTTAAAATGATAATTGAAATTTTTGAATGGGCAATTTCCTAAGCATAAGATTGAAATCGCACAATGATAAAACTTCCCAAAAATTTGTAAATTCAACGTTTACTGTTGACGTAAATTTGAGAATACGTCACATGCCGCGGTGTTAAAGTCATGGGTTCGCCAATTCACTTGAAACGACAAATTCAAAACAACTGACAATCATAAACTGCTGAATTGGAGTTCATCGTAAAATTCTACTGACAAAACAGTTTCACAATTTCTACCTTGATTGCTGATACTTACAGTATGCGCCCCACGTTATAAAAAAACGTTTTAAACATTCGAAATTTCTGTAAAAAAAGTTTGAAAGTATTAATCAAATAAATAGTTAAGCACTGGTGCCGAAATTGTTGGATAAGGATAAGCTGTGGATTTTTTTGTGCGCCTCCGCGCATACTGTCTTTCCTCGAAGTACCGTAGGGCGAACCGAACAAACACTTGGTATTTTCCAGGAGATAAGTTACGCACAATTGCGCGGGAATTGGTGCTCATAGAAGGCGGATCTTGTTTGTCGATCAACATAAATAGACCTAGAACGGAACCTCATTACCCAAACCAAGCTTCATTCAGCTTATTGTTTCTTATTCTTCTTTTATCATTCATCTGTAAAACATAATGATCCCTGTCACGACTACCATCTGCGTCTTTTGTTTGGATCTCCACGACCCGGTTAAATGCACCGCTTATTCTACTGTCACCACCCGCCAAAACCGACTAAATGCCCTTCGGCTCTGTTACCGGTGCTTCACGCCCGGCCACATCCCGACAAAATGCGTCGAAAAAGTGTGTTGCGACATCTGCGGCAAGGGCAGCCATCACACGGCATTGTGCTGCAAGAATCCTTTAACAAAGGATTCTGATGTCGTCCCTCAAAAGAAGGAATGGTGTGTGTTTTGCAACAAACATCTGAACTCCACGGATTGTCATGTTGTCAAAACCTTTTTGAAGCGTTTGAAGCATATTGACGCAATGAATTTGTGTATCACATGTTTGACACAGCATCCAAATGTGCCGTGCCCAGTTATGATGGCAGCATGTGAATACTGTGAGGAGACGGGCCATCACAAGGCGGTGTGCAGGGGTAATCCGTTTTTGGAAGGTAAGTGTTTTGAGTTGTCCGATCGCTGTCCATTGCAACTTTTTATTTTTTTCAGAAAATGCCAAAACCGATCCGACGAAAGGCGAGTGTATGTTCTGCTTCACACATAAGAAGCCATCAGAGTGCGCCATCGTCATACGCCTCCAAGATAGACTCTACATCCTGGCGCAACAGGGCCGATGCCAAAAGTGTCTCCATGAACATCCTACCGAGAAGTGCTACTATCGGTACAGATGCCAATTATGCCGGTCGTCGGAGCACAACTATGTCATTTGCCCGCTAGATCCGAGACTGGACAGGAACAGTGCCCCTTCGATGCCACCTTCTTCTCCGGTGCCCGGGCCTTTTTCGATGCCCTCATTGTGTCCGATGCCGTCGCCTTTGTCTTCTCCGATGCCATCGTCTTCTCCTAAGCCCAGCTTTACCAGTGAAGGTGATGTAAATTCGTTGTCTTCCGTCTTTACAACGTCTTCATCAACTATGAATGACACCTTTTCGGAACACTCTTTCGCATCGTTTGCCAGCGAGGATTCTGCCTACTCATACACGGCATCTCCTTCCCCACCATCAGCTGACGATCGCTGGGCCAAGCCTCACGTAGCAGCGCTGCTAAGAGGTTGCGGCATTGAAGAAGACCCTGAAGACCTCGACCACCTCAAATCACACGTCTATGACCCATCTCCCATGATCACCCACAATTCAACGAAATCATTTGTTACTTCGTACATGTCCAATTATCCGACATGGTACGCTCCTGGTTTTGATCCTAATGATCAAACCAATTACCAAGGATTGAATTCCTTCTACCCCGAATATTTGAAAGACATTGAATTGGACGACATTGATCGAAAAGTTCATGCTCTACTTTGGTCAGACAAGCCGATTATTGAAACCCTGCGTAAACTGAAGTGAATTGACTATTATCAACATTTTTTTTATAACGATGACTTTTGCAATAAAAATTAACAACAAGTGTGGTTTTATTTGACTTTTATTAGTACAAAGCAATCAACTTCGATGAAAGTTTTAGTTTTTAGCCAGCAATGAATAATGGAAAACAGCAACCGTGTTTTGCCTTCTCTTCGAATTAGTTTTGTTTCCGCGCCTTTATTGCTTAGTCATTAAACATCAGAACATTTATCGGATGTGCTTGAAACGCGTTTGTGCCTTCCATGAGTCAGTTTCGTCGGCACCCAAAAACAGTGTTTGGAAAATGGTGGTTTTCCTAATAACACGATTACAGAAGCGCTGATGCATTATCAAAGCAAAAAGATCAAAATGGACGATTATAAAATGCCAGATTGGAGCGTTCATTTGTACCATTTCACCGCTTGGAAATGAAAATTCTAACATTATTTCTCTGTTGCGTGTGGCTAGCTTTTGCCAATGTTGGAGCTTTTCAACTTCCTGCCAAATACAATGATTTTGAGAAGCTGCTTTTGAGTCGGATGAATTTCTCTATTGATCCATGTGACGACTTTTACAACTATGCCTGTGGCGGCAGTTCAGATAACTATGATGTAGAAATCTCACAACAAAATGCACGTATCCTGCAAAGTGGCTTGGAAGAGCTTCGCCATTCCGACCTCCACGATCACATGATGTCTTCTGAGGCGATTTCCAAGGTTGTCAAATACTATTCCGCGTGTGTCAATGAACAAAATGGAAGATACAATGTTGCTGAGTATACCCGACAGAAAGTAGATCTATTCATGAAAGAGTTCTTTCAATTTGTTTCATATCAATTCTTCAATGATGATGTAGCATTGGATCTGGATCGTGAGAATCTGTCAGGGCTTTTAAAATACGTCCATGACGAATTCCATGTGGAACCATTTTTCACGTCTTTATTTCAACCGGACTTCTCGACGGAAAGTCCGAGAGTGCTGGGTTTTCTGAATTTTACTGAAACTTCGCCCACTTTTGTCATGGAGTATGACTGTAAAGCGCAGAATAAGGTGTTGGATAAATTTGTCGCTGGTGTCCGGACAGTTATGACAACTATGCAGTTGAAGGCGTCGAAAAGTGAAGTGAAGGCAGTGGCGCGGGAATTGATGGAGTTTGAATTCAAGCTTTTGGGGTTGTGTCAAGAAAATAGTGATGATGGTGCAGAATCTGGGAAAGACGGCGCTGAAGACGTGGCTGACAACAATGAAGATGACGGTGAAAATGAATACGAAAATGAAGAATCTCATTCTACCGATGAAATGGATTTCACCGATGAAACCGAATCCACCGATGAATCTGATGAAGCTGAAATTACGGATGAAGCCGATGAAGCGGAGTCCACCAAAGAAACTGAATCTAGTAATGAAACCGATGAAGAAAATGACGATGAAAGCACTATTGAAACAACAACCTCAAGTGAACCAGAATCCGATGGCATTCGCTTTAAGAAACTTGAAGATTTGACATTTGAAACTTGGAATTTTGACTTCAATAACTACGTCAGAGTAGGTCATACGTTCCCATGAACAACTTCCTAACTCCCATTTTTCAGGAAATCATCGCCACTGGAGCCGGCTCCAACCTTATCGACTACGACAACCTGCAAGTCATCACCGAAATCGACCACCTTCCTGAAATTCTTGAATCCACATCCGACACTACCCTCCTTCGCTACATCTGCTTCCGAATCATCATGGCAAACGTTGTCGATGCTCCAAAGTGCCTGGATATTGTGTCAAACTTTCCTCTGATCAAAAATAGGATCTATACAGAATCCAAATATGCGTCCATCATGGAGCGAGAGTCGATGCGAAGCTTGATAACAACTATCATTGAAATGATCAAAACCACATTGAAAAATATGGTGACATCGATGCCGTGGATTCAGGCCGATAAAGAGGCATACCGTATTTTTGTGAAAAAGTTCAACAGAATGAAGTCCCATGTCGGGATTGAAGACGACTTTTTGAACAATACATGGATTGATACGTATTATGAACAAATACAATTCGGTGAAAGTGACACATTTTTAGACATGCATTCGACAGTGTTGAAGTTCAACTCATACTCTAAAGTGAGGTCATTGATTTATCCTGAAAATAATCTGGAAGTGGATACGACTGGGGATAATGCGATGTACAGTGCAGATGTAAGGACTTTTTAAAGATATTTTGGAATTGCGTGATTTCGTATTTTCAGTTGAACAAATTCGTAATCTTCGACGGCAACCTAGTCGCACCAAACTACCACAAGAAATACCCGTTATCCTACAATCTTGGCAACGTAGGCGGCACCATTGGCCATGAAATCGCGCATTCCATCGATCCCAATTTCATCGACTTTGACGAAAAAGCGGCCTACAATCCATTCCTCGGGGAAGCTGCCACAGAAGCGTACTCCGAGATGATAGATTGCCTAGTCAATCAATACAATGACATTCAATTACTTCCGGATCATTTCGAGACAAACAGGGTGAATGGTACCCTCACTGTCAGTGAAAATATGGCAGATATCAGTGGCATTGACGCTGCTTATCGTACTTTTAAGAAATTTGAACAGAAATATGGCAGAGAACGGCGATTGCGGCATCCGAAACTACGGGATTTGACGCAGGATCAGATTTTCTGGCTTGGTTTCGCTGGAGGGTTCTGTACGAAAGAAAGTGATGAGTTCGTGGAATTAACACTTATGACTGACGTTCACAGTCCGAAAAAGGCACGTGTTGAAGGAAGTTTGAAGAGTTTGCCAGCTTTTGGGAAAGCTTTCAAGTGTCCGGTGGGTTCTAAGTATCGTCCGGAGGAGTACTGTAAGGTTTGGACGCGTTGATGTTGTGAATTGTGGAGTTTTGGAATAAAGATGAGCAATTAAAATTTTGAAACTTACAGTATGTATCAATTGATAATGTTCAATTTTTGATTTTTGTTAACTTTGAAAACCAACTTCATTTCATCAAAAAAGCCATCAAATAAAACTTCATAAAAGTTGATAAAAACTCATTTCCTCCGGCTCCTCCGACTGCTCGTTCTGGAATCTTCGACTTTCGACCCTTCCACAAACTTGTTTTTGTCCATCTTATACCGCTTGGCTAGATAATAAATCGGAAAAGCGCTCAATGCAAGCTCTCTGATGTCCACATTTTCAAACAATTTGACAGCCCTTTTCCTGAAACTACATTTTTCACAATGCCGAATCATAAAGTTTCTTCAAACCGACCTCATTTCAATGATCAACTTCTTCTTGAAATCCAAGTCAAATCCATCCCACATCAGAGCACAATATAGTCCAGGAACGGACAACTTTGCAATCACGGGGTCATCGAGCCGGCCTTCGACACCTTTGAACACATCCGGATATGACATGGCGAAAAGCCGATAACTCGCGCTGGCCGGGATCCCGATGAAGTTGGCGTACTCCCAAACTTCATCAGTGGTGTCATTGCTGCCGTATTTGGCACTGTTTTTCAGCAGGCAAATATCCAGCTCGGCCGTCATTTGGTTCAGTGCCTCCAGGGCTTCATTGGCTGGGGCATGCAGGACGAGCTTTTCGAGTTTCGAGACATCGTGTACGACATCCATGTTCCATCGATTGGCGACGGCGGCCTGAATTTCGGGGTCGATTTGTCGCAATCGTTGGAAAGTGCACAGTACTGAATCTGTGATGGGCACGAGTTGGTCACGCTCTTCGGGGGCTAACTTTTTCTTCTTTTTAGGGGCTGGGGGTAGTGGTGGGGTCGCTTCTGGCGTGGATTCGGTGGACGATGGAGCCGGGTTTCCGATTTTGAGCTTTTCAATTGTTTCAGCCGATTGTGCGCTTTCATTTGATGGATTCGTGGTCTTTGATGCCGTTGTCGATGTTGCTTGACTAGGCGGCAACAAGGGTTGCGAGGTGGGTGTACCAGTAGATCGGCTTCGTTGCCGACGACGATTCAAGCAACGCCTTAGGCGAGGGTACACAACAAACTTGGAGATGATGGCTCCAATGATCAACAAAATCCTAAAATCCAGCCATAAAAACACTTCAAAAAACATAAACTCACAGTATCCCGGCAATAACGCCTCCAGCAATACCCCAGACGGCCATTGTCGACATCTTTGCAGTTGGCATTGTGGTTCCTGTCACATTGAGACCCATTTCTGTTGTTTCTATTGTTGTTGTGGTGCTGGTGCTGTCCTTCGCCGGCACCGGATCTGTCGCTCCGACCACCTTCACTTGACAGTCCGTTGGCAAAGCGGTAATCCGATAAGTATGATGGCTCTCAATGAAAGCAGGTGCGCAGTAGTCATCATCATTTTCGTCAAGAGTGAACTCTATCGCGTTGCCTATTATCTTGGCTTTTGCCGCATACGATTTCATTGTATGAACATCAATCTGCAAGGAGCAGTATCCGAAATCGCAGCCATGACCAAACATGCGTCTAAAAAGTAGTGTAATTGCAATTTTTGAAAGAGAAAACTATTAAAAACCAACTGTTCGACAGCCTTGTAGCAAATCCTTAAATCTCCGGAGCACTTTTTAACGTTGTCGATCTCTATTTTGATTGGATTTGGATCGTTTAAAGTTACCGTATCCGGCCGTAGCAGCAATGCGCCATTTTGAACGTATGCAATGCTGTTTTGGTGCGATAGAGCAATGAATTGTACCCAACAAATAAAAACAACATCGAGCGCGTACATCTATTTGCTATCCTACAAAGAAATGGTGATGCAAAGTGGCATTTTTTCACAAAATTTGAACAAAAGCACAAAAGAAATGTAAATTTAATCAATAATTTAGTCGTAATCAGTGTCCGAGGATCCTCCACTCTCACCATTTCGCGATGAAACCCCTCTGTTTATTACTGATAGCATTTACTCTAACAAAATCTGAAGTAGAGTACTACACAGGCCCCGGCGCTGTCAAATACGTCTCCGATGGCGCTATCATTACCAAGCCCGGGAAAGTCAAGCTGAAAAGCCCTGATCCTATGGTATTTGAAGTCGTGAATTACCAGAAATGCCAAGGATTGATAGGGCTATGCTACAAAGCTGTCGATAACACGTAAAGTTCTACATTAGTAATTACGTCTCACATAAGGTGAAAAACATATTTAGAGACAAATACGCCTTTTTCTGTGGTATGGATTACTGTTTCATCACGGTAAGTCATCGACGGAAAACTGCGGCCGGTTTTGACGAAGAATACTATGGTAGCAATCTGCGATTTATCAGAAATTACCAAAGTGATTTTTCGTGTGAACCCAATGTTGAAGACGGCTATCATCATTGGTTATTTTGGCATCTTCCAACTGATTGTGAAGTCAAAGTCATTGGAGCTATTGATCCAAACAAAGACGAATATGTGAAACTGAAACTCGCTATTTACGTGTTGTGCGGCATTGCTGCGGTTGTTATGTAAGTTTTTTGGATGTTTTGAGTTTATTAATAGGGGTTTCAGACTGATTGCAATTGGATCGGTTGCCTATTGTCTGTTTATCAGACCGAAATTCTTTGCATCGACTTCGAGAACGCTTGGAAGTGGTCAAATTGGTAGTGCGCAATGAACCGGTACTTCCCTGATCTCGCGTTATTCAAAGTTTATCTTTTTACTTATACAAAATGACATAATTTCATAAAATTTGAAAAAAGTATGCAAAAAAAATGCTAATTTAATCGATGTTTCAACCGTTATCAGTGTTCGAGGATCCTCTACTCATACTATTTTGCCATGAAACCCCTCTGTTTATTACTGTTAACATTTACTTTAATAGAACCCAAAATAGATTATTACATCGGCCCCGGTGCTGTCAAATACGTCCCTGATGGCGCCATTTTTACCAAGGCCGGGAAGGTCAAGCTGAAAAGCCCTGATCCTATGGTATTTGAAGTCGTGAATTACCAGAACTGCCAAGGATTGATAGGGCTTTGTTACAAAGCTGTCGAGAACAAGTAAAATTTTACATTAGTAATTACGTCTCACATAAACCAAATGAAAATTTAGAGACAGGGAGGCCTTCTTCTGTGGTCCCGATTACTGTTACATCACAATAAATCATAAACGTAAGATTGCGGCCGGTTTTACCGAAGAATATTTTGGCAGCATTTTGCGATTTACCAGAGATTACCAAAGTAGTTTTTCGTGTGAACCCAATGTTGAAGACGGCTATCATCATTGGATATTTTTCCATCTTCCAAATGGTTGTGAAATCAAAGTCGTTGGTGCTATTGATCCGGATAAAGACGAATATGCGAAACTGAAACTCGCCATTTACGTGTTGTGTGGCATTGCTGCGGTTGTTATGTAAGTTTTTTGGATGTTTTGAGTTTACTTATAGGCGGTTTCAGACTGATTGCAATTGGATCGGTTGCGTATTGTCTGTTTATCAGACCGAAATACTTTGCATCGACTTCGAGAACGCTGGGAAGTGGTCAAATTGGTAGTGCGCAGTGAACGTTGATAATGCCCAATGCTATCGCTTTGATGAAATTTGAGTATTGATTGACTTTTACTAACACTGACTGACAATTTAAGAGATAAAGCTATCATGATGAACTTAGTTGTCTCGCCATGGTGAAACTGTTTAGCCAAATTACCGTTTCCGCGTTTCGCAGCCTAATAGTCATCGAAATTGTGCGACATTCTCCGGAGCAAAATTGGTTGCAATATGCCCGGGAGGACTTGGAAGGACTAACAATGCTCAGTAGAGGTTTGGATAAAGGCGAATATGCAAAACCGAAACGTGCTTATAATGTGCTGTGTAACTCTGCTAGGATTGTTATACAAGGTTTTTGAGATTCTCTGCGGTTTTGAGTTCGTTAATTGGCGGTTTTAAACGGGTCACAATTGGATCGGTTGCATCTTGTTTGTCTTTAGAAGACAAAGCAGTATATTGTCACGCGGTACTTTAACTAATTAGCCAATTCATCGTTTCCGTGTTTAATGAGTATCGCAGCCACATCGCTGAATGAAGCTAACAAATTGTCTAATTTTAAAGTCCATTATGCAGTTTTCGGTCTTAAACATTGTCAAAAATTTCCAAGCAAATAACAGTATTCAAGACTTTATTTTCCATCTTTAAACCTTCGATTTGCAAAGTGAAAGATGCCTCGGGCTAATGTCGCCTGCTATATCGAACGTAGTGTATTCTTCTGGTGTGGTTATACGATGGGCGAATGTTGCAAAAAGCTTGTTATTTACGTAAAATTCGAAATATGACGGTGTGTTGGTAATCACCAGCTCAAACTCGTCGCCGGCAGTGAACGGAAAAGTGCCATTCTTTTCGTGTTCGCCCCATTTTCCATTCATTAATGCATTTCGGCTGACATATTTTTCCTTGTATCTCGGATAAAACGCCATTGGTATGCCACCTTTGTCGACTAGGTTGATAGAAAAATCGTTGGTCGCCACAGCTTGCAATATAATAGTATCCGCAAAATTGAAGCGACCATCGGGGAGAGGTACGGAGAACGGCATGTCGAATATTTGTCCGCCGATAAAGACCCTATCCAAGTCGACATCCTGTGCATTTTGATAGAGATAAGCATAATTCAAGCCTAATACATTCGTGTAATCAACTGAGAACTTTTTGTTAACTCGGATTTGGAATCGGTCTTGCATGCCATAGATACTGATATCAAATGGTTCGAAATAACTGAGTGGACTATTATCAATTGAAACGGTTGACCATTGACCGTCTTTCTTTGTTGACAAGTTAATAAAGCCTAACAGGTTATCCGGGCGCTGAAACGTAATTACAAATAGTATTTGAAAGTGACAACCGTTTTTTGCGAGAACTCACAAATCCAAACTGTATACGCAATAAGGTTTGACCCGCGCCTTCCATATCCACAGCTGTTCCAGCGAGAATGTTTACTTGAAAAAACCGCCGGAATCGTTTTATCTTGCCGCGAAAATACAGTGTTTGGCCTACTGCAAACTGGTGCCAATAACCATATGCCCATATATCACGGACGTACCTCCTAAAATCAAAAGTTTGTAAACAGTTAAGCCTAAAAGCAAATCTGACATTGCAGGAGTCAACGGCCCACTTCGTTCTTTGATAAACGTCCAAGCATTGGTATTGTTTGAAACGACATATGCGGGACCTGGACAAATGTGATCATCCAGCCTGTCTACAGCTAAAATTTTAGAATTTTAAACCTTTTTTGTCATATTTGTGCACCCACCTTCCGCATTGACGGAAGCAGTGAGCAGAACAGCGAAGAACAAAACTTCTAGGAGCGAAGCTTCCAGCCACTTCATTGTTTAGTGACGGTGAAAAGGATTGTTTCCACTGTATTTAAGTCACTCCTAGAGTAATGATGTGGATCTTTGCCACGTTTTTACGCTTTCAATTAACATTTAAATTGTTCAGTCTTGCCTTTTTGTTGGACAATCTGTTAAGCCAAACAAAGTCTGAAACTCAAAAAGCACTAAATTGTCTCATTTTGAAGTTCATTACGCAATTTCAGTCTTAAACAATGGGAGAAATTTCCAACCAAATAACAGTATCCAAACTTTATTTTCCACCTTCAAACCTTCGCTTTACAAATGGAAAGATGTCTTAGGCTAACTCTGCCTGTTATCTCCAGAGTACTGTAATATTCTATCGGATATAACTCAGCGCTTTTTGCGCGATGAATGAATGTTCCAAGATGTTTCCCATTCACAAAATATGTAAAAAATAACGGTGTATTGAAAATCTGAAGTTCAAACTCGTCGCCGGCAGTGAACGGAAAAGTGCCGTTCTTTTCGCGTTCGCCCCATTGTCCGGCGACTTTTGCATTTCGAATGACACATTTCTCGGCAAAATTGACGGAAAACTTTAGTGCTACATCGTTTCTTGCGTTGATTATGTTGATTGAAAAATCTTTCTCCGCGACAGCTTGCAGCATAATACTGTCCAAAAAGTTAAAGCGACCATCTGGAAAGGCAGCAGAGTACGGCATTTGGAATATTTGTCCGCCGATGAAAACCTTATCCAAGTCGACCTTTCTGGCGTTTTGATAGAGAAAGTAGTCCAAGCCTATTTGATACGTGTACTCAACTAAGAACTTTTTATTAAGTCGGATTTCGAATCGGTCCTCCATGGCATAGATACTGAGGTCAAAAAACTGGCGTGGTAGAAGTGGACTTTTATCAATTTGAACAGTGTTAGACCATTGACCGTTTTTCTTTGATGACAGCTTAATAAATCCTGTCCAATCCGGTCGCTGAAATGTGATTATAAATATTTGGAAATCTTTTCATTTTTTGCGAGCACTCACATATCCGAACTGCATACACAATAAGGTTTGACCCACGCCCTCCGTATCTACAGCCGCTCCTGCGAGAATGTTGAACTCAAACAAATGCGTTCCTGGTTGCATCTTGCCGCGAAAATACAGTGTTTGGCCTACTTGAAACGGGTGCCAATATGCGTATCCCCATACATTGTTTATATATCTCCTAAAGTCAGAAGTTATCAAAAAGTAATAAAAGAAAGTCGTACATTTCAGGAGTCAAAGGCCCACTTCGATCTTTGAAAAACGTCCAAACATTGGTATTGTTTGAAGCGACATATGCGGAACCTGGACAAATGTGATCATCCAGCCTGTCTACACCTAAAAAAGAAAAAAAATTAATCCTTTTTTATATTTGTGCACCCACTTTCCGCATCTACAGGAGCAGTGAGCAGAACAGCGATGAACAAAGCTTCTAATAGCGAAGCTTCCAACCACTTCATTGTTTCATTGTGTGGTGATTTTTGTTTTGTCTCCATTGTGAAAAAGTCACTGGTGGAGTAGTGATGTGAATTCTTGCCACGTTTTTACGTTTTCAATTGACATTTAAATTGTCCGATTTCATTGGACAATTTGTCTAGTCCAAAAATGACTGATTTTGTTTTAGAATTACGCGTTTGTTTTTCTAATTTTTTATACTTCTCACACCAACGCATTGATGTCAACTTTCATTAATATTGCCAAATTATATTTTATTTCCCGTGGGCCTTGAAAACCACTGGACGGCATTTTCACACACATTTCACAGTTTGATTTGTCCATCTTTTTATATGGTGGCAATTTGTGCCAATGTTAAGATACCTTCCTACAAATTGACAGTTACATTAAATTTTAAATGCATTTAGGTACCTACCAAATGCATAAGCCCACGTATCAGTTTTGTCCGTATAAACCTCGCCGTAGATAGTCATGCCAACTTGATAGGGTTTTCCTTTGATGACTTTGAAAACAGGGCCACCGCTGTCACCTTTGAAACTGCCTTCAGCTTTGCCGTAAGCACAAAACTCGTTTCGAGTTGCGCTGAAAATATATATTTAGATCCTGTGGTAGCTCAATGTACTCCCTACTTGCAGAATCCACTGTTTGGTTTGACCGTCAATGTACCGATAACATAACTTCGAGGTTTACGAATATCCGTTCCCACAACGTGTTTTCCAAAACCCGCAACCTGAAGTTTTTCGTTAAACGTTGTATTCCATCTTTTAAGCGGTATCGGCGCAGTTGTTTTATAATCAAATTCAATACTCTGATCCAACTTCAATAATATAAAGTCGACCGGTATATGGTGTTCCCGGCGGACGTAATAGTTTCGAACTTTG
>KB455461.1:431436-443959 GCA_000341325.1 Panagrellus redivivus | reverse complement strand
CTTTTGGATCCGGATCCCTCCTAAAGATCCGGGTCTTTTCTCCGGAGCTAACATCTCTGGTCAAAACCCGTCAAAAACAAAGCAATTCTGTCATAGATCATGTCACTTTAATCATATAACATCAAATACATGAGACGTTCGTCCCGTGAGCAACGATGGATCAGCAGCATCAAAATGTATCTTTATATATAATTCTCGGGTGTAAACCCGTAAAAATTGGAGTAATCTGGGCAAAAACTGATTTACTCACTTGAGAATACCATCTGGCAACAACAACAAGCAAAATGATAAGAATGCAGCGTCAGAAGGCGCTGAAAGTATGGGAGAAACTGATGGAACGGAACGAACTGTTCGCGAACAATGAGCGAAGCAGCAAACTTTTTGGGGTCAACAAATGCGAGGCTTCGACACACTTTGCCAACGTTCTAGAGGGGTGCCCAGAGGCGTCACTTTTAAGCTGAAACCATTTCATTTCCGTTTTTGAATGACATTTAGCAAAGCAAAACAGATGTACAAAAGTATATTTATTGGATCAAAAGCGCTGTTAAAACGATAAACCTCTCAAAACATAAAAATCGTACTTTTTTCCGAAAAAAAGAAAATCGGTAAGAAAATATTGCACAATCGTGTCTTAATCGTCAGTAAGTAAACATAAGTCATTAAACTGTCAATTAACAACAATTAATTGATCGATACAGAGACAAAAAACGCCGAAAAGAAGCATGTTGACAGTCAACAGCGCGTGCAAAACCGCCGTGCCCCAATAACACTCCCACCACGAAAAGGTGCGATCAGCGCAGCTTTTCGTAAATTTTGAGCGCAGTCAGTTTCACAATTTACGAAATCGTTTTTATCCGTAAAAAACCTCCCTTCCTTCCAGCCTTCATCGCGTTGTTTCCTTATCCTTTCTTACCTAGACTTTCAACCATTGTTTTGACAAACAAGATCAATCTAAACTTGGTTTTCAGATGGCTTCCAAGCTGGTCAAATTCTCCGTCGACTTGTCCGAAGCATTTGTCGACGATTTGGACGGCAATCAACGCTTCTTCAAGTACGAAGACTCCTTCAACAACTCAGACGGCTTGAGAACGTCCTTTCGGATGTACAAAAACCGGAGCGACGACTCCTTCCGTATCAGTCTCCGCGTTTATGGTGCGGTTTTCAACGTCAGTGGCATCATTCGAGTCGGCATTCTCGAAGAGTACGGTTGGTTTGTTTGTGGCTGAAGTTTGCTTTATATAAATTGACATTTTCAGACGTTCCACCAACCACAGTTACACCACTGAAAGAAAGAATTGTCGTCGATCGCGTCTTCGTAGAGGAAACGGAGACCATTTCCGTAAAAGTAAAGCTTGAAGTTGTCGTCGATGATGCCCTCTTTGATCTTGGTGGCCCGACTGCTGCGGAGTTGCTTGCCGATTCCACTGAAGACACAACAGATGTGACTATTGTCGTCGGAAATGACAGATTAAAGGTTTGTTTTTCTATTCCAAACTTCCCTATCAGAGTCAAATGCCTACAATTCCCGATTCCAGGTCCATCGTGGCTATCTGTCAATGATCTCCCCCGTCTTCTGCGCGATGTTCGCCCATGACTGTGCAGAAGCCAAATCCGGCGTCGTCAACATTACAGATTTCGACTTTGAAACCGTCAAAAACGCGTTGGAGTACTGCTACGGCAAGAATACCGGCGTCAAATCGACATTGGAGGTTGTTGGAATGCTCCGGTTTGCCGATAAATACAATATTCAGACTGTCATTGTGAGTTTGGATAGCTTTTTCGGCATTTTTGATAATAGTTTTCAGAAACGCTTCGAAAAGGCCCTTGCATCCAAGATCAACAACAAAAACTTCTGCGATGTCGTCCATTATGCCTGGGAATTGGGCAGGAAGAAGCTCATCTCGAAATGCATCGACTTTTTCCGGCAAGAACACTTCAATATCACTTTGACGCCGGCTTTTGTCAGGTTGCCGGTGGCTGTCAGGGAGGGGATCATCCAAGGGGCTGTTTCTGTCTAGTTTTTGCTTTTAATTGGTAATTTGATCAAATTGTATAAATTTTTTTATAAATTTGTTTCATTTACGCGGGATTTATGGTACTTTTGACCATTTCATACCTTTATAAGTTTGTTTATACCGTAATTTCGTCTAATTTACAACATTTTACCATTTCAGATGACCACCAAAAAGGTCTATGCCACTTTCCACGCGACCAAAGACTACATGTACAACGCTGAAAGAGATGGCCTGACGGGCGAATTACTCGTTTATTTCGATCTCTCTGAGCACATCTTTCCCGGCAACTCGTACTACACTTTGCGTATGTATAGCCCTGTTAAAGACGCGGATGAAACCTTTTACCTCAGCCTGGAAGTCCATGGATCGCCTGTTTTCGTGAGTGGTTATTTTTTCGTCAACTATGACCCGTCTGATCCATCTGATGTCGAGCGCGAGATCAAGAGAAAGAAATGTTGTGTGCTTCCCCCTGAACAGTATCATGACATTTTTTACGGTGACTTTGACGAGTTGTTCAAACACCGTGACACTGCTAACATCAAGATTCAATTGGTGTTGGAAACCATTCCCGACAAGTCTGTTATTGCTTTACCTTGTCCGACTGCCTATGAATTCGCTGCGCGCGACACGTTTGATGTCGCTTTTGCCGTGGATGGTGATAAAGTACCGGTATGTTGCTTTTTGAAGCCCCCGAATTGTGGATTACTGTAGTTTTTCAGGCGCATCGCGGCTTTCTGGCCATGATGTCCCCAGTTTTTCAAGCCATGTTCACCCACGACACGAAGGAATCCCAGACTGGGGTCATTGAAATCACCGACTTCGACTTGGCCACCGTCACCAACGCCATGAACCTCTGCTATGGCAATGACACAGGACCGAAGTCAGTTTTGGACGCGATTTCGATTTCGAGATTCGCTGACAAGTATGACATCCAATCTGCTATGGTAAGTCAAACCGTTTGCATTCTACTTCTGATCATTCTGCTTTCAGAAGCATTGTGACGAGGCCCTCGCTACCCATCTCACGAAGAAGAATTTTGCTCAGATTGCCAAACACGCTTGGGAATTCAACAAGGATGGCTTGAAGCAGCACTGTATCGCTTTCTTTAAAAAGCATACCGACGTTGTTCTTACGCCTGGATTTGCCGGTTTGTCAGCTGCCATTATGGAAGGTATTGTTCATGGGGCTGTTTCTGTTTAGTTTTTGTCCATATTTACGTTTGTTTTAATAAACTGTATTGTAAAAATGTTGCATTCGCGCGAACGTTGTGGTAGTTTTGACCATTTCATACTTTCATTGGTTAGTTTATACCGTAACTTTGTCTTATTTACAACTTTTTATCGTTCCAGATGGCTTCCAAACACATCTATGCCACCTTCAACCTTACCCTGGATTACATGTACAATGCTAAAACTGGTCCTATGACAGACAACGTGCGAACTTATTTCCGTTTCTCTGACTACAATAACACCGTAACCTACACCTTGCACATGTATAGTCTTGTTGAGGAAGCGGGCATCTTTCACATCAGCCTCAAAGTCACTGGATCGCCTGTTTTCGCGAGCGGAGTTCTCCATGTCAACCTAGGTTGTGTTTCTGAATCTGAACTCGCCATCGAAAAAAAGGCATGCCCCCCGGGAGAATCACACGACCTCCTGTCCGAAGTGTTTGACCTTTTGTTCATGCACCGTAACAATGCGGACATTGTGATTGAATTGGTGTTGGAACCGATTCCTGACAACTCTAGCTTCACTTTACCGTGTCCGACTGCCTATGAATTCGCTGCGCGTGACCCGGTTGATGTCGCTTTTGCCGTGGATGGTGATAAGTTGCCGGTATGTTGTTTTTTGACGTTCTGTGGATTACTGTAGGTTTACAGGCGCACCGCGGTTTCCTCTCCGGGCTGTCCCCGGTTTTTCGAGCCATGTTCACCCATGACACCGTCGAAGCCAGAACAGGCTTCATTGAAATCACCGACTTCGACATGGTCACCGTCACGAACGCGATCAACTTCTGCTATGGCAACGATACGGGACCGAAATCAGTTTCGGAAGTGCTTTCGATGTCGCGATTTGCTGACAAGTATGACATCCAACCGGTCGTTGTAAGTCGCCAGCCTACCCTTTCATGTTTTGAAAGCTTAATTTCAGAAGCGCTGCGAAAAGGCCCTTTCAACCCACATCACATTGGAGAACTTCTGTGACATTGCTGACTACGTTTGGACGTTGACTAGAGATGAATTGAAGTCGCCGTGCATCGAGTTCTTCCGCCAAAACCCCAAAATCGCTCTCACGCCATCATTTGCCAGATTGCCGCTTGCTGTCAGGGAAGGCATTATCCAGGAGGCTGTTATCGTCGAATAAGTGCCTTGTTTTTCTTTTCTGTTAGCTATCAGTTTTAATTAGCGACCACTTTTTGGGTACTTGATTTCGGATTTCCAGTTGTTACTGTTAACTTTTTTGATTCTTGCCCTTTTTTGAATGATAAAATGCCTAACTATCCGCCTTTTGAGGTGATTACTGTGGTTTTTTTGCCATAATGTACTTACCTAAGTTTGCATTTCAGGTTTATAAATGTAATTGTTCCATTTTAGACCGTTCACTCCTACCATGGTCACCAAACAGCTGAAACTCGAGTTCCAAATCTCCACGAGTGAATTGCACGAAGGTGGCGGCGAGTACTTCAACTACGCTGAACGGCTCAATGATGCCACCAATTCGATGTTCACTTTGAAGATGTACAACGAAGGCCTTCCTATTCCGGAGGACGTTGTTGTCACTGTCAAGTTCACAGGAGGATCCTACTACGTGAGTGGTATACTTCGCTCTGACAGCTACAAACTGATGGGTAATGGCGGCAATGAAGCGCAGAAAACGATGTGTAATCCCGGATGCCAGGTTTTCATTTTTTGTGAAAACTCTGATTTCCTGTTTCGAGACCGTTCCTACACTACGATCACCATCGACTTGACGCTTGAGCCCATCCTTGACAAGACAAAGTTCATGCTGCCGTGTCCGACTACCTTTGAGCTTGCTACCGATTCGAATCAGCCGCCGATCTTTGATGTTGCCTTTATCGTCGGCGGAAATAAGTTGCCTGTAATGCTCTTTTTGAGGGTTCTGAACTATGGATTACTGTAGTTTTTCAGGCCAATCGCGGGTTCCTGTCCATGATGTCCCCAGTTTTCCGAGCCATGTTTGCCCACAACACCCAAGATGACGAAAAAGGCACCATCGAAATCACCGACTTCGACTTTTACACCGTCTCCAATGTGATGAACTTCTGCTATGGCATGGATACCGGTGCTCGATCGGTTGTAGAAGTTATTCAGATGTTGCTGTTTGCAGACAAGTACGACATCCAAACTGTCATTGTAAGTCGCCAACCTTCCATTTCACGTTTTGAAGGCCCGATTTCAGAAGCGCTGCGACGAAGCCCTCTGCACCCACATCACGTCTGAGAACTTTTGTCACATTGCTGACTACGTTTGGACGATGAACAGAAGCGAATTGAAGCCGGTGTGCGTTGAGTTTTTCCGCCAGAACCATCCGAAGATCACCCTCACGCCCTCTTTTGCCGGACTGCCGTTTTTCGTCAGGGAAGGCATCATCCAGGAGGCCGTTCTCGTCGAATAATTACCATGTTTTTGGTTTTCGTTAGCTATTTGTGTTCATCTGCGACCACTTTTTAGGTCCCAAGAATCAATAATTTTTGTTTGTTGTTGACTTTTTTGTTTGATAAAGTTACTATTTACGAGCTTGTTGAGATTCTAATGTGGTTTTTTGCCATATTATATTTACCAAAATTTGTAACGCTAGTTTGTAATTTTAAATATTTGCATTTTAGAGCAATCTCTTGACTGATACTGTACCATGACCGCCAAACAGCTCAAAATTGAGTTTCAAATCTCAAGTACCTTCTTGCCCCGAGGTGCTCCCCATTACTTCAGTTACACTGAACATCTGAACGATCCGGAGGGTTCGACGTTCACTTTGACTCTGTCTCAGAATGACATGCCCGGATGGGAAGACGTCGACGTCGTTTGTCATGTCACTGGAAGATCGTATTATGTCAGTGGCAAGCTTCAGTCCGACGAGTGTAAGCCATTTGGTGACGGTGGCCTAGAAGTAAAGAAAACGGAATGCACGCCAGGAATGCCCCACACTGTTCTTTCCCTCGGATCCCAGTACCTGTTTCGCAACGACAATACTTCTACCGTCGCTATCGCTTTGACGCTCGAGCCCATGGCCGACATGGCGAAGTTCATCCTACCGTGTCCGACTGCCATTGAGCTGACTTCCGATTCGCACCAGGAGACGGTCTTTGATGTTGCCATTGTCGTTGGTGAAGACAAATTCCAAGTATGTACTTTTTGAAGCTTCTTGACTGTGGATTACTGTAGTTTTGCAGGCTCACCGCGGCTTTCTGGCCATGATGTCCCCAGTTTTTCGGGCCATGTTCACCCACGACACAAAAGAAGCCCAGACAGGCGTCGTCGACATCACCGATTTCGACTTTGCCACCGTCACGAACACCCTGAACTTTTGCTATGGCAAGGATACTGGTCCCAAAACGGAAGCAGAAGTTTGGCAGATGCTGTGTTTTGCCGACAAATACGACCTACAAACTGTCATCGTAAGTCCTCAATCTTTCCTTGCCAATCTGATCTCTGTTTTCAGAAGCGCTGTGACGAAGCCCTCGGCACCCACATCACGACAAAGAACTTCATTAGCATCGTTCAATACGCCTGGAAATCGAACAGAGAAGCTCTGAAGACCCATTGCGTCGAGTTCTTCCGCCGAAAATTTACCCACCTCACTCTGACTTCGGGCTTTGCTCTTCTCCCCCCGAACGTGAGTCACGAGATTATTCAACGAGCTGTCGCAATTCAGCAATGATGTTTCTAATTGCTCTTCTTTGTTTTGTTTGGCGCTTTTATCTGACTTTGTTTATTGTTCAACGTTTTGGTAAAAATTTGATTTTAAATACTTTCAAATGGCACTAACATTGCATAGATTGCACTTTAACGATAAAAAAGAGGTACAAAGAATAACGCAAACCTCAAGAGAGCAAGCGCATGTTTGTGTGTCATGAGAAACATTCGTATGCTATAAAAAGGCTACTGTAAAGCTGTCGTTGGGTTCGGTCTACCCAATGCTAGCCTAAACGCGCGCAATCGTTAGCCGCATTCAAGTTTATGTTTAGCTTGTTTCTCTCACAAGCCTGTATCCCCCCTTCTGTTTCGCCATAAACGTCCAAAGATGCCGTACCCTATTACCGAATTGGCCTACGGTCTACGTTTCCGCCTCAGTGATCTCGCCACTCCCGCGGAACGGTATCGCCTTCAAGAAGCCGCTGGCAACCAAACTATTTGTCCGCCAAAGCTTCAATCCATTCGCATAAAAGATGATGTCTTTCTGCAGCACGAAAATGGCAAACTTATCGCTTCTTACTATGATGATGAACACGATCTCTATCGTAAGCCGGTTCTTACTGATAAGGCCGACGATTTGGCGTATTGTCCAAGCATTATAATTAGATTAATGAAGGTTGAAAATATAAAGGGTGATCTGCTAAATCAGGTCATTCTTCGACCTCGTAAGCTCTTCCTAGAAGACGGCGACGACCTTTCACCGACCTTTTTTGAACTTTTACAGTCAAAGTTTCCAATCGCAGATGTGAGGTCACTGAAAGTCAGAATGATACTCAATGTTTTAAACCCTCTCGATCTGTTAAGTGTATTTACTTACTTACCGCGGCTCGAACATTTGGATATACTAGGCCTTGCTCCGAATACATGGATGTCCGACATTTTGAAATCGCAGAAACAAAAGCTATCGTCGCTGACTATAGACGTCTATTCCGACTCACTCGAAAATGGAGCAATCGAAAAGCTTGTGGATTTTATGAAGGTGACTTTTTATTGTATGGCATCACACAGTGGTAACTGATACGCATTATTTTATAGGCTCAAAAATCAAATTTCAATCTGACCATCCTTTTCGATCGTACGTTTCAATATTCTGTTGTGAAAACTAGAACTGATGAAATCGTGGACAAACTAAGTGAAATTATGGGTCATTGGTTTTGTACGGAGCAAAATTCGCCATTATCATCAAATCGATGTGTTACAATTAAAACTGATCATGTTTCTCATACTTTTTATGTGCCAAAAACGCGGACGATGCGATACCGCGTTGGTCGCCGAATTGGACGAAAGAATAGGTTGTAGTGTTCTGTTTTTAAGTTTCAGTATAAATAAATTACCATTTTCAATCGCCTCAAGAAATTAAACGCTAATTTATCGCTCTTAAACGCCATCAACGTATCACCACATTTGAAGGCAATCCCGACGGCATCGGATGCCAGTGTCTCAAATTTATATGATGTCATTGAGATGAGAGGACGACACAGGTTTTTGAAAACGACTGAATTCCAAACTGTGCTGCAAAGTCAGTCTTCCAGGCGGGCAATCACAAAATCGATAGTTTCGTCGATTGGCGATTTCCAATCTTGTTTAAGCACTTCGCAGTCGAGCACATCTGGCACTCGAATGATGGCTAACTGGGCTACAATGAAAAAACGGCATGTCGTTATTGTGGATGAGGTCATGTTAATTTGATATTGCAACGCCAAAAGCGTTCTCACGTGACAATGTTTTCGGACTTCGCCTGTCTGCCGAATGTGAATAACACCACGTTTGGGGATTTTAATCATGACGGATGGCGCGGATTAAAAGTCGGTGCGACAAAAAAAAGTCGATACGTGTCCCTCGTACCAAAGCGTCGCTTGTCACTAGATGAAGCATCGTTGGCAATGTACATGTCTTTGTTGCAGTTTCTTAGTGGATAACGGTTTTGCCGTTTTTAGTTCTATTTGGGCATCTAGGATCCTTCGAAAAGTTACACCCAAATAGGGCTTATCATACCACTTTCCTAAACCTAGAGTGTGTTATTGTGGCTTAGCTAATCTTATGTGATGTGTCAAATGAACCATTCTTTCTCATTCATTCATTCTAAACGATCCTGAGGGTTCGTACAACAAATGCATTTTGCCCAGCTGCTTGCACCAGTTCATTGCCCCAAACGGAAGAACCAGGACAGATGTTGTTATCTAACTGCTCGTCAGTGTCTGGCCAAGTCAGATTAGTGTTCCTATTGACTTGATTGCAAGCTAATGGTCAGGGGGAACACTAGTATAGCAGCTTTTCGATACATAAAAAAGTGGCCAGTACAGACTGTTTTTGCTCTATAGTGCGCGTCTTGTCAAACGTTGTTGTTCAAATGACACATGTTCCATCATTGTAACGTGCCATTTGAACATTTAAAATGTTGTTATGAATATGTATGCCTTTCAGATTTGTTACTACCAATATCTATATAAAGTTGGCCCTAATTCTGCAACTATTCGTCAAGCCCAAGTGAGATGGCACTGTAATTAGTAAATCTCACTTGGGCAACCACCTCAATGGTTGTTTCTTTACAATGGTGCATCATCCGGGATACCGCTGTAGTAAGATATCAAATGGCGATGCGATAATCACCATCGACTTCGCCCAAAAATTTTTACCGCATGGTTTAAGTAAAAAATACATTCAACAAACATTGTCACAAGATAATTTAATGATTGATGATCAATAAAGTTGGATAAAAATTCTTTGGGTTGGTTAACGCAATCGGCATATTAAAAGTAGTAATCTTTTCAGTCATCAAATCCTCAGCAACAAAACTTTCACAATACCTATTTATTCTTTACCAACAGCACGATGAAGCACACAAACATACTCAGAACCATCAAACAGGTCGTAAAACACGGGTTTGCCGTTTTCCTTGAAATCTTTGAAATAAAACTTGAACAGAGTTTCAAAGCCAATTTTGTGTGTGATCCTAGTTGAATAATTAGCGACGCCAATGGCAATTAAGTTGGTCACGCCCCTTTTTTCAATGATTTTTTCGCCGGCATTTGTTATAGCAGCACCGATTCCGTCCCTTAAAGTTTCTTATGAATGTAAAAAGTAGTTCAGCAATGAAATCTCACTTTTGCAATTCAGGATGAACAACGATGGCTTCAAAAATTCCGAGTTTCTCGACACCAGAAGGCAGAAATTTGCCTGTTTGGGATTGAACGGTGGTCAAGAGTGCAGCACAGCGGTTTACTTTCGGGGTGAACGGCATTGATGCAATGTCTGAAGTCACTTTTTATTGAATTTGACTACTTCTGAAGGCTTACCGTCGGCATAATCATCCTTGATTCGAAGAACGGGGTTCGGATTGCCGGGAAGTTCGTCACCAAAGAGCTCAGGAAACTCTGATGCGTCGTGATACAGAAGCAACTGAAATCAAAAACATACTAAAACACCTAAATTAATGAAGCCTCACAAAAGTAGACACGAGTCTATCGCCCCAAAACGCCATCAAAGCATCACCCTGCTTGAAAACCTTGTCAATTGTGGCGGATGCCATGGATTCAAAGTCGGGGTACGTGATCCCCAAATGACGGCACATATTGTTTGTCCGAATGAATTCCTCTGCCCAGAATTGTGATAGCATGTCGAAGTCTTTTGGGTGGGCAAGCACAAAATTGATGGTTTTGCCGGTTGGCGATTTCCAGTTTCGCTTAAACACTTCACGATCAAACACATCTGGCACCCGAATGTAGCCTTCAGGGCACTTTTCGACTTTGTTAATTCTTCGAAGATTTAGAAAAGGTGAGTTTGACTTTGAGAAAAGACAGCGTCGGAACTGGAGAACCGCCATGGCCATGGCTAGAAGCCTGTTTGACGAATTTGTGACTGTTATTTTCTTAAACTATGATTTTGTTGTTGTTTTCAAATGTAATACGGTTTTTTACATAAACGACCTTTTATGGTAGGTATAAAAATAATAGTTCCCCTTTCAAAAGGTGATTAATTAAAATGCTGATTTGTAAAATTGGAACTTCTGTTAGTGCCCTCATTAGGGACTGATGCCCTCGATATTGTGCACTTTGACCCTTGTCCAGGCTGATCAGGCATCAGCGTTCTGATGATTCGCAATTTCCGACCGATTTTAATGCTTTGTCGAATCGTAATACCGTGTCCGGTAGCGTAGCGTCAACAATCCAGATGCCCGCCCTGTACTGCACCGTTCCGTGATACGAAATCTCGCCGTAGTTGCAACATTGCCGAAATGCAGCCAAGAGTGGCGATTACAAAAACATAGCCGTGGTAAGAAGTTTCTTGAATGCGTTGTTATCTGATTAAAATGCGATTTTTTGCCTGTCCCTACCCCTTTGCTTTCAATGTTTGTTATTTGAATTGTATGTGTTTGGCATAGGTCACTTCGCAGCGCTTCAGTACCAACAAGACCTAACTTTTCCTCATCTCAAACTCTCCTCGCTGAATCTAATGTAGTGTTGGCCACTAACTTTACAGATGAACATTTAAGTGAACGCGTTTAGAACTTGGCACGCTGCCTAACTATGTATTCTGACCATTCTTCTAGGCTATAAGTCTAGTGGTTTTTTTCCATCTTTTTTGCTTGACCTATTTCTTATTTCCTATACTAGCACTGAAAACTAGATACGCTTCCCTTTGCACCAGAAAGCGTACGTTGACTCTAACGTGAAGAATAGCTTGCAGAACGCATATTGTGGTAGCGGTTTTTTAAGCACAACGTTTTTGTTTTCTTTCAGTTTTTAGTTGAAAACCTTTTGTTATGCTTATTTACATTATTTTAATCTTATACCTTTACGAAATACCTACTTCTGTTTAGAACTTTACTAACATAGATGTTTACGGCCTCATTACCAATATGATCTTTTCTTTTAAATAATGAATTTTGATCAGTCGCTAGCATTTGTCCATTGCCTCAGGCCACAAAAAAGAGACAAATGTTGTGGTAGACTGTTTGGTCGGTTTCGTGCTTTAATTCAGTTAATGAAAGTCAGTAAGCATTCCTGTTTTAGCCTCTTTTCATATCCTCCGTCTGCCCTGATTCGCTTTAATTTCGAGCTTGTCCTGCAAAACGTTTCATTTCAAAATATTTTTGTTTTATTCGAACACATTTTCAGCTTTAATCACATATTTGAGTTCGAACAAATCTGTATTCACTTTTCAAGCCCAAGTGACTTTTCGCCTTTTTTAAATCTTACTTAGGTGACCCATCCATCTCAATGAATGCTTTTAAGCAATGGTGCATCATCCGGGAAACAGTGCTAGATACGTTGAGGACGTGTGCTGTGTTCGAGCTAGTGTTTGTCGCCGTGCGGTAAGGCGCAATTATATATAAACTTAAGTTGAAACAACAAATTTCACATTTTAGAAAAATGAGTTTCGCTGTGTGGTTTTTTGTGAACTACATGCAGGAGAAAGCAAATGCATGCGACCGAAAGGATGGTCACATAAAAAATCGTGTTTGCGATTACGTCAACAAAAGGATGCACCATTGATAGTTGTACATTTTTAATCAAGTTGTTTCGGATTCATCTGTAGTTCATTATTAAATGCCAAATAAACCAAACAAAATTTG
>KB455461.1:392102-418798 GCA_000341325.1 Panagrellus redivivus | reverse complement strand
GGGAAATCCCCGGGGATATCCCCCGAATTGATTTCCCCCGGGGGATTTCGCATCCCTGAGCCAACACCATGTATTTACTCCCTCCAAAAAGATTCATCATTGTAGTCTCGACTTTTAACCCCATTTCTGACACTTGACATGAAACCACAACAATCGACTTGTTTCTTGGCCAGTAATAAACCCCATATAAACAATGTAGTTACAATGTTACAGCCTTTTGGTCCAGTCCAGTTGCAAAACTAGAGACCCGTGTTCCCGCAACAAAAACAAAAAACCCATTCTAGAAGCCCCATCAACTCGGCGAATCGTTTGCAGAATCTCAGGTTGTAAAGGCAGAATTAGTGACGCGCATTGAGTAAAGGGTCAAAAAACGATGGATAGGTAGACGTCGAAAAAGTTCACATCAGTTTCTGTGGTTGTTTTCCGGTTTTGCTCGATTCAAAGATGCACTTTTTCGAAATAGTGAAATAAAACGGGTAATGGATGTTGTTTAAAGTTGCAAAGGTTGGTTGATGGAAGTGATAAGAAAAATAAATAAGATCGGTGATCGTTAATCGTTGGAATTTTAGATGGGGGATGTAAAACTGTATTTTTTTTTTGTTTTTATTGAAACCAATTTGTTAAAAAGTGCGGTTTTTACGCTGTCCTAAGTTTTTTGATAAAATTTTGAAGTTCAAAAAGTTCAAAAAATGCATAAAGCGAAAAAACACATTGCACTCCCAAAATAGGTCCCACCACGAAAGTAACTCAAATCGCTTTCAAACTAGGCGGGAACAACGATTTACGCGTGCTTCGTTTTCGCGGACCGACTGCAGCTTTCAAATCACGCGAACCGAACTTTGTCCGTGTTTGGTTCCCGATCGATTGGATTCGATTGCCCAGGCTTCCTAGCTGCCTTACATTCCGTCTATCTACGAGCTTATTATTTGTAAACCTCTCTCGTCTCCGAGTCCTTCGAATCCATCCATCCCGACGTTAGCCATCCCTAAAATGTCGACAATGGCCTCCTCTCCACTCGCCAAGAAAGCCAGGCTCGCCATCGGCGACGACGACCACATCGAAGCCGCTTCTGGCAGCAATAGTTCCCAAGAATTGAAGGAGAACGATGTCGCTTCCCAGCCCGCTTCCCAGACGACGACAGATGCCGAGATAATGGTCGTCTCAGACGCTGACGATTCCGCCCGTGAAGGCCCCCGAACACCGCGAACTCCTGGCGGCAAGCGGAAGCTGGAAGATAAGAAGGCTGCCCGGGCACTTCGTGAAGCTCAGAAGCAGAAGGAACGCGAAGAGCGGGCCGCCGCGAAGCAACGGGAGAAGGAAGAACGGCAGCGGAAGGCTTTAGAGGAAAAGGAGTACGTTTTGAGGGGTTTTTATATATAAATTTTCTCAATTTGGATGAATTTTCAGAAAAATACGTCTCCAACGCGAAAAAGAAAATGAAGAACGCCGCCGCCGCAAACTCGAAGACGAGGAACTCGTCCGAAAGAAGCGGATTGAAACCCAACTTCAAAAGGAGGAGCTCAAGAAGGCCAAAGTCCAAGAAGAGCTGGAACGACTCGAGAAGAAGCGCCAGGAAGAGGCTGAGAAGCTGGAAAAGAAGCGCCAAGCTGAACAGGCGAAACGGGAAGAGGAGGAACGGAAGAATGAGGAGGCATTGGTGGGTTTTGGCTTCAAAGAAGAAGTTTATATATAAAATGCATGTTTCAGAAGAAAGAAAAGCTCCTCAAACGCCAATCCAACCTTCTGATGAACTTTGTCGTCAAAAAGGCCAAACCCGAACCGAAACTTCTTGCCGCTCCGAGTGACCATTGGCTCTTCCGACCTCTGGAGAAGAAGGAAAACATGGAAATGGCTCAGATTCATTCACGGCCTCCATTGACGGATGAAGAGAAGGAGAAATTGTTGACTACAAGGGTTGAGAAGTCTGATTATTTGGAGAAGTTGAAGCGGCCAAACTTTAAACGGTGGGAATTCTGCCTTTTTGAGCTGTTGTGAAGGTGTTTTTCAGGAATCCCGACAAAGTCAAGCTGTTCCAATTCCACGAAAACTACCGTCCACCATATTACGGTACTTGGAGGAAGACTTCGACTGTTATCACTGGTCGGAACCCATTTGCGACATTGGAACCGGTATGTTTGAGCCTCTTTTTTGATAATATATGTAATCGGCATCGTTTAAGTCCATCAACTACGAAGAAGACTCCGATGCCGAATGGGAAAACGACGAAGAAGGCGATGAATGCGTCTCTGAGGACGAGGAGGAGGACGATGGCGCCGCCAATTCCGACAATGAGGACGATGGCTTCATCGTCGAGCACGGATACCTTTCCAATGATGAAGGCCTCTCCGAAGACGAGAAGGAGCATCTGCCCGAGGAAACCGATGAGGAACGCAAAGTACGATTGGCGGAACGTGCCAAGCAATGGAAGGAAGAACAGCGCCAAAAGCAGCGTCGCCACAAAACCAAGGAATTGAAGCCGAACAATCTCGGTCCGATGTATCTGAGTGCCGTCCCGGAGGACTTCCCTCAACTTATCGAGGGGATCCATTTGACTTATGTTAATTGATGAGTGATAACTTTTTACAATGTTTTGAATAAGTTTTTGAATTACGCTAACTATTTTTGGAATTTTGAAGTTTGAACAGGTTTGTCTCTGTATGTAACGCTTGTTTATAACCGCTGAATGAAATTGGGTTGAATGGAAAGTGGAAATAACGTCAGAGTTGGGTTTTTTGACGCACAAAAAGAAGTGATAGGATGGACGCGTGCGCACACGCAAGTGACAAGATGAACGCGTGTACGCAGTTGGGTGACAAGTGCGTCACAGCCAAGTGACGGACGGATGTTGTGGGGTCGCCGGCGGGCTGGCTGGCTGGTTGCACGCGAAAACGAGAAGCTTTCTCGAGGCTCTCGTCGTGCCTACGCAACAGAACAGCCCCAGCCGATGCAGTAGTAAGCGAAACAACATACACAGGGCAGCCCAGGCTCACCCACCGCCACTGGCAGTCTTTCACGTTCATTTCCGGTCGTCGCGGTTGTCGTCAACGTTGTGCGAGAGTGAGCGAGAGTGCCATGGCCTTTCACCCCGCTTCTGCTTCTGTTTCGTGTGGCACTGGGTCCGAGAAGTCGGCCCATCTTTCTGAAGAAGGCTTCCGTCGCTAGCCTCAGGGCATCCATTCCATTGCCTGAGGGCGCGCTTTGGACAGGACCCATGCCTATGGCTTGCTTGCTTAATGTCCGGAAGTGGTTGTTGTTCTTCGCCTGCGCGTTGTTTTCCTTTTTTACGCTTAAAATATATATAAAAACATCCGTTTTAGCAACTTATCGCTACCGTATCACTAACTCATGCCATCCTCACTTTGATCTCCATCCCGCGGATCCCCATCCCATCCGAATCCATCCAACAATCTGTCCTCCCCCAAAGTCTGAATCACCGTCACGACGGTCGGGCTGCTCCGTAATCGCCACGGCGCCGGAGGACGTAGCAGCAGTGCCACGGTTGCGCGATCCCAATCCGCCGACGACGACACCGAACTGGCGCCTCCCTCGTCAGCCGCCGGCACCCCAACCACCGCGGACGCCGCGAGTGCCGGAGGCGGACCCGCTTCGGCACGTGAACAGCGCCAAATGACGGCGAAGTTGAGGCAGCATTCGCTTTCCAGCGTGCGCAAACTTCAGGAGGTCAGTTTGGGTCGTTTTTATATATAAATTGTGCCAAAATTGGCAAATGGTGACGTCCTTTGGATGCTAACTTCCGCCTTTGCAGCTCCTGCACGAATGCAACGTCCAATTAGCGACATTCCGCAGCGTTATCCAGGGCATTGGCGTCGCGGGTGATGGCCCGCAGCTTCGCAAGGAGATTGACAACAGTGCTCGGGCGTGTATACGAAGCTGTGAAGCCACCAAGAATTGTGTCTTGCCGCAGTTGAAGCATGAAGGTAGGCATCTTTTTGAGATCAATTTTGACTGAAAACAGTTTTGCAGACTTTGACCAACTGACCGGTGTCGAATTCACCCGCCACGCCTCCCAATTCATCGCCTGTGTCTCGTCCTGCGTCGTCGAAATGAAGCGCTGTGAAGCCCTGGAATCGACCTTCCCCTTTTCCGATGCCTCCACAACCAGCCCGCACATCGCCAACATGGAGGTCATGTTAGAAACTCTCGAAAACCTCATCACAGTCCATTACTCCACCTCGGAAGCCGCGCCCCAGGACAAGGTGGCCCCGCGACGACGGCGCGGCGCAACCTGTCGACCCCAATGCGTTTGCTCCAAGCTGAAGACGAGCTATGCCTGAGGCCCTGCCCGCCTCGAATCTCGCTTCCCACTGCCTCAGGCGACAACGATGACCAAACTTGAGTCCAGCTAGTCCTCCCCCGTCGATCCCTGCCCCGATTCGCCGCCAGCAAGCCACCTCGGAATCCACCGAAGTCAAAACCAACTTCTAATCCCAACAATCAACTCCACCAAAATCTCTGATATTTTCACTTTTTCTCTCTCGTAAACAAAAAAAAATAAATTATTTTTACAATTAAAAAAGTTTTTATAACAAAAAATGTCCAAGAGTGTTCAATGTCAAAAAAACTGCAAAAATAATAATTACGGAAACAAAAACAAACGTTGAGTAACATGTTCGAGATGCATCAGACTGTGCCCCGCAAGGGTTGTAGAAAAATAGAATGGATATCTCGGTTGATGTAAGGAGACAAAGGATTCGATGAGTGCAAGCAAAACAAGAAACCAAGAAACGAATCAACAAACAATCGGCGGGCCCTCACCGTGCATAATATGTTAAGATCAGCAAGAAGAAGTCGACAAAAGAGAATTGAGATACTGCTTATAGGTGTATTTTGGTTGGTAAATAAAGGGAGAGATTAGCGAAGTTGCTCGTGTTGCATGTACCTGCGGCCGGCTTCCGAGTTTCGCACGCTGTAATTACGCAAACTGAGTGAATTATAATCATAACTGTTGTAAGAAACAAAGCGGTTTGGTGGCATTGGAAAGCGTGAAGCTAAAACGTACCTTTGTTGCAGCATGTATTGCGCGGCCTGAATCTGGGGCTGGGTGCCGATGATCGTGATGACACGGTCTTCTGGGCCACTGGAACTCGCAATCTCGATCCGCGCTCCAGATTGTTGTCGAATACGGTTGATGCGTTCACCGCCCTTGCCGATGATGGTGCCACCGAGCTCGTTGGGGATCGTGACTTGTACTTGTTGGGGCGCTTGCATGTTGCCTCCACCCATCATGAAACCGGGACCGTTGGCCATGGGCGGGGGTGGCGGAGGCATCCGATTGCCATAGGGGCCCGGCGGTGGCGGCATGCCATAGCCGATCTCTGGAGGGACGCCCGGAGGCGGCATTCGGTGATGGAAGTCCATCGGAGGACCGCCCATACGTGGGCCACCACCCATCGGGCCAGGGGGTCCAGGAGGGCCGCCAGGGGGACCGGGACGATCACTGCCGAAACCGCCGTAGCTGTAGACCATTCGGTGATCGTAGCAGGCTGGGTCGTAGGGCTTCTGGTTGCCTTTGATCGGAATCTGAAAGAATCGAACTCAAACAATTCAAAACTGTCAAAGTTGGAAACCCACGTCTCGCATGAAATCAATCAACGTCTTCACAGCATTAGGCATCTTCTCCTGGGTCGTATTGATCTGCACAACTCGATCGGTCGAATTCGGGCAACACTCCTGATAAACCTTCAGCATCGATCCAGTCTGTTCACGGAGTTCCTTTATCTTCGAACCGCCACGACCAATGATAGCGCCAGCATGGCTGTGATGCACCAAGACACGGATATCGAGATCGGCAACCTTTTCCCGGCGTTGTTCCTGATCAAACGTCTCAAATAAAACCTTCGCTTCGAAATGTTCACCCCAAAACAGACTTACCTCAGCCAACTTGGCCAACACATCGGTGAAGCAGTCGACAATCTTCTCCAAACTGACGATCATGCCGAAAACGCTAAAATTGGACCAAAATTAGTATAAAGTTACCCTTTACGTGAAGGTCACAATCACAACAGCAAGTCGGAGTCCCTTCTTACGCCAGGGAACATCCTCCTCAACTTTGACTTTGGTCATTCGCATTCCCTACGGGCAAAGCTGGCAACTTTTCTGGTGATTTGGAGGAGGGAGGGGCGGAATGGGAGCAAGGAAGAAAGCATTTACCGTTCGGGCGTACTCCTATCAGGGACGGTCAGGCTGGCATCATACTAAAAAAGAAAGGGAGTAGGTCGACAATGACAAAGACACAATTTTAAAGGCAAAAAGTATAGGAATATAAATTCTGTCACACACTGTTCGAACCCTTCCTTCCTTTAGCTCGATGGGACGATTTCTACGCAGGTCGGGGCGCGGCCAGGTGTGGATTTTTGGAGAAAAGGCTTCGATGAAAAGCGTTGAAAAGTGGAAACGAACCTTCTCACGGACGGCTTTGATGTTTTCACCGCCTTTGCCAATGACAGCACCGGCAGATTTGTTGGGAATCAGCAGACGCAGCTCGAACTTGCCGTCGGCCAGGGCTTCATTGTAGGGATCGACTCGGTAACGTTTCGAACCGCCGGGATTGTTGCGGCTATTCGAATCAGAGCTATGGCGCTTCATGTCCTGCAAATGCAAAATTATATATAGAAAAAGGCAAAATGCGACTCACCATACGTCAGTTTGTTCGTGTTCACTGTTATTAACTGCTTGCGTGAGGTGAACACTGAAAAAAACGCGGTTTTATTGTTGCCAGGGAACGAGGGAAACACGCGGACGGCGAGAAAGGGCTATAAAAACGACTAAAAGCGGTGGGAAGGAGTACTTTAAAATGGTTAAAACTTGATGAAAACATGGCTAACAGCTGGAAGATATCGATGAGTGAAAAGCAGCTTGCATCAAGCAACAAAAAGCCATCAAAGATACGCCTTCAGCTTGCAAGCAACGAAGGGACGGGAGGAAAAAAAAGACGCGCGCGCACACGGGTTTGTCCAGCTCGAGCGCGCTCCGTTCCAATCAATGCGGTCCCACCGCGGGAAGTAGCCCCTCGCTACGGTAGGGCCGGCAGCTGCAACGTGCGACGAGAGCGCGAGTGTGTGCGCTGCGGTGGCCGACGGGTTTTGTTGTTGTTGTCGCTGGAAATGGCTTGTTTTTGCCGACGCTTTTGGTCATGCTACAATGGCAATTTCGCGCAGGACTTGCCAGAGGCTGCTCGAGAGGTTTGAGGATAAATTGAGCGAGAGTATGAGAGGGTTTGACCCGTGGTCATGGACATTGTTATGTTCGGACTATTTTTATATATCCAAAATCTTTCGCCTATCAGTTTATTATTAGCAGGCTTGACACGAGAACAGAAACAGTTTATATTATGCTTTGATGCTTCGTAAAGCTCTGACGATTGAAGCTTTTCATCACTATAATGTCCTTTGAAGATGCTCACGGCGACGTTGCCATATCTAAAGCATTCTGAACCACGGATCGGTGTTTTTTATCCGACTAAGCGTCCAAGCTGGCTATTTGAATTATTGTTGCCTTACAGGACGTGTCACACCAACCTCGTAAGAAAAAGGTTCTGGATGACTCATGGTGAAACGTCTTTAATGACAACTTTTATATATATTATCGGAATTTGTGAAAAGTAACGTTGAATAACCCTCTTTTGAAATAGGCGATCGGCCAGTTTTTATCTTTATTCTTGTTTTGAGCCTATCCGGTCCAACATTACTGAAATTCTCGGAGTCTCGTACCTGTTCAGACACATGTGTATTTGTTGACAATGGTCGCGAGCAGATGCTCTTGAAAGTGCTAAAAATACATGATGGGAAGACTATTTTTAGATGTTTCGTTTTCGTTGCATCGTAAATGAAAAAAACGTATGAATCATGAAGGTGAACAAAAGATGGGGGAGTCATGCTGATGGCTTTGTGGGGGTACTAAGTATTACGAGGCTATCAGCAAAAGTGTGTGAACCGAATTTTTACAAATCTCGCTTTTTAAAATGGCAGTTTTTCATAACTCACGGACACGGTACACTTCGGTAATGATGACGCTATCAATGCATACTTGAAAAAGAAATATAAGAAACATTCAATCAATATTTTAATTGATTACTTGACAGATGAAGTTCAGTTTTTTTTTTATTTAGTGAAGACTTAACCGACAACTGTATTTATTGTACTCATTTTATAATATTCACAATGGTTCCTAATTGCAATTCGAACTGTACAACTCCAATGTTTCAACTCTTAGCCTTTTGTCTAGACTTTACTTTATTTATTTCTTTTTTTTCGCTTTTCCCTCGAAAAACATACACAAATCGTACATGTGTTGTGTTGCAACGACCTGGGACACTCTCATGCATATTTGTTGTCAACGGGCGCGGCCGCATGGCTGGTCGTTGACGACGCAGCTAAAAATAAGCCCGAGTCCACAATCAATGCGCTATTTTTAGGCGCTATTTGGTTGTTGCTGGGTGTAAAAATAGTCAGTGTCTCACAGAAATAACGAAGGCTTATCCACGAAGCGCGTCTCGTGCTTGCTGCCTGCTATTATTGACTTTGCGTTACAAAAAGTCGCCATGAAAACGACCTTGAGCGAGACAATAGCAGCCTATCAGGGCCTAAAAGTCGGTCATTGAGCATGTGTCTACAGAGGCGGCAATGCCATGCTAATTTCGGCGGATTGTTCGGGGAAAATGTTGCCGTTTTATGGAGATGGACGTTTAAATAGAGACGTTGTCGATGTTTGTTTAACGGAACAAAGAACTCAAATTTTACAGCAGTTTATAAATTCATATCATGCAAGCGGCACCTGCGACAGATCTTTGAACAATCTTTGAAAAAATTTCAATTTGTATCCACCTGCAAAATTCTTGTTGATGTTGTGCTCCCAACCCGGAAGCACAGCCCCATCAGGTGAAACCAATGAACAAGAGTAACTTCCGGATTACCGATTTTATGATGCCATTGAACATAGAATGTGAGTTACGTGCACATCGTAAATGCGAAATGTCGAAAATCTCTACAAACCATTGCTAACTTTAGTCGCTTTCGACCTTTCACAATTGCATTACGGCTTCTGACACATTGTGTTATCAATTTTTATTTTTGGCATCTTTTTTATAAATAAACAAAAAATTTATTAAAATTATTACGGAAAGTAAAGTATACAATTGGGCAATATGAGGAAAGAAACAAGACAAGAATTCTTCTGCGACCGAAAAAAGGTTGAATCTCATGTCCTTGAAGTACACAGTTTGAAAATTGATACATTATCCGGGAGCATGACTACTCGAAGAGGACGCTTTTTCTCATCACCACGTTATTGACATTTTTACTAAGAATGCACACAATATGAGTGACTAGATTGAGTGTAGATTACAAAATTATTATTATTATTGTTTTATTGACTGATTATTTAGCGAAAAAAACATGACAAGAAAAAGGAGACCGTATTCGAATAGCTAATGGATTTGACAAACTGTGAAGAGGATGGGCTGATCGGCATGTCGGATGGAGGGCGACACGGATCACCTGCCAAGGAAAAGATTTTAGAATTAAAGAATTCAACCAGTTGACGCATGCGAATTGTTGTGGATTCGGGGCAAGCGAAGCGAAAATGATGTTAACTTTTTCGGTTTTGAATCAAGGCGATGCAAAAAAGCAGGGCGAGCGTTTAGGGTTTAAAATTTGGTTGTTATAGCGCAGTCTTTGGATTCACTCGGGAACAGTTATTATTGTACTTTTTTATGGGAAAGCCAAGCAGAAAACCCCCGTTTTAGAAACAGGGTGGTCATCGCTGTCTGGATTCGATTGTCGCCACGACTCACAACAAAATGAGATGGTAGGAGCATGTCGGTCAGACCGCGAGAAAGAAGCTGGGCAATGTGGACGATAACTTACTCTTTCTAATGTATAAGATCACAAAATACGGGTAAACGATTGAGTTTTTGTTTGGATGGTGGTTTGGAGCAAGGGAAGGGCGCCGCAAAGTATTCTACACAACATATTTAGTATCGCGCAGGTGTTAACAGGCGCGGATTGTTGTTTTGACAGAGCGAAAGTACGACTGTTTCTGAGAATGGTACAAAAAAGTTAGATTAGATAAACAATAATATACGTAATAGACTTTTCTTTTCGAGGACAAAATGCACCCGTGCGGTTCAAAACAGAACAGAAGAAACAACGCGCTTTCGGATCAGGGGGGATTTTCGGGGTAAGACAAAATCGGGGACGACTACGGCTCAGCCGAGGGCAGTTCGAAGTTTTTGGGAGAGGAGCTTGTGGTGATTGCAGAAGAAGGAGACGGGGATTTTCATAGGGCACACACTCGGGATGATTGGAGGCAGCGAATGGCGGGAGTTTGTAGGAATCACAGGGTTCTTGCTTGGTGTATTGAAGTTCGTGATGCGCTCCTGCTAAAGGAGTTCATACTGTCGCAGATGGATGCGTTGGATGATGTCACGACAGTCGTTGAAAACCCGTCGGATGTTCTCCGTGTCCACGGCACAAGTGAAGTGAGGATAGCAGTGATGGCGTCCATCACCACCAGCGGTTGAAATTCTCTGCAAATTTGTATTTTAGTCAATCACTGACTTTTATATTTAGCTATTTTACATCTTTTGCATGTAAAGTAACAACGTAGTACCCTCAGTTTTCAAACTTCCACATAGCCATATGATCTCTACCCTCTATCCCCTCAAATTGCAATTATCGAAAAGGCCCCTCTTTTCGCCGCCTAATGATGCAACCTCCCACTCACAAGCCTGTTGTCTGTATCATACACGAGGCCCCGGCCAACTACCCCAAGGCAGCATCAGTTTTCAAATCCCGTGTCCCTCAAAGCAGCATCAAAATACGCGTGTACATAGAACGTGTATATGCTTGGTGGCAACCGCATATGTACAGATTAGTCAAAAATGGGCGCGCTTTTCGCCAGCGGCAGCATTTTCCTTTCCCCTTCCTCGGTCATTGCCATCTCGTGTGGCTAAAAATACGCTAAGCACGACAATCAATGTGCTATTTTTGTCCCTTCGCAGCTTCGAGTAAAAAAGACCACGGTTTGCCTGCCGTTTCCTTTCCCCTTGAGGCTACTGGCCTGCGGATGCGTCCGTCCGTGGGGGTGCCCTGAGGCCAACTATCCACAACTAACTTTGTGTCTATGCCGCTGGGCCAAAAACGCATTGAAGAAAGGAGGGCAAAAAAACGGGCGTTGTAGCATGTGTGTTAAGGCAGTATGACTCGGTTCTGCACTACTTGAAGGGATTATTCATGGCCGCAGACAAGGCTTGTACGTTTGGGCCATTAATCGTTTCAAAGTTTAAGGCTATCGAGAAAAAGTTACTGAGATATCATGGGACATTGGTTTATTAAAAAATTGGGTAATGGTAAAAAGGTCAGCACGAAGACCACCCAGTTTAAAAAAATTAATAAAATCAATAAACTTACGAGGAATTCGGCTCGGATAAAATACTTGGCTCTGACAACGAGGGGGTCATCAGAAGACTCGTAGTTTGCGTCGGCTGGCAGCTGATATGCGGCAAATTCGGGGAAATAGGTTTCGAGCCGATGTCGACCCGCTTTGATCTTTTCAGCTAGCAAATCTTGCTTGTTCAAAAACAAAATGACCGAAATGGTCTTGAGCCATCGGTTGTTCCAGATGTTTTTAAACAGGGCAAGCGATTCTTTCAACCGATTTTGCGTCGCATCTTCCCATAAAACCAGGTTGTACGATGATGAGGCACATACGAAAATCTGAGCAAAACATGATTGCAGTTTTACAAAAATTACAGGCGCAAACAACTTACAATTGCTGTTACGTCGTTGAAACACTGAATCCACTTTCGCCTTTCATCCCGCTGGCCACCAACATCAAACATGCTGAAGGATTTTGAGGATTATGCCAGTTTAAAAAATACAAATACTTACTGAAATCTGACTTTGTCGACCTCGAATTTGGTCTCAAATATACCCGTCGTCATGACACGACACCTAAGAATATCCTGCTCACTCGGGTCACTGAAATTTGCGTGATTATTTGCTGGACTTTTAATGGTCAGAAAGCTAACTTACTAAGTATTTTCCCGAACTTCGTCTACTTTTTGTAGAAAACTGAAAATTATGTCAACATTATCGATTGCTTTAGTAACCGTGACGATGTTACTTACTATTTGGCACAATCAATCAGCTGGTACTCGTTGCTCCGTTCAAAGGCTGCTTGAACGCCCTTATCATTCCAACAGGTTATTACATGGTCGTAAAATACCTGCAAAGAAATCATTTGTACTTTGTTATTTAAGGTCAATCTAAACGTCGTTTTTGCGTTTTCCTCTACTGAAATGCTCAAGCACGACAAAAATGGTATATTGATAGCTCAGAGTGCTTTTTCAATGTGCTCTTTGCGTAAAAAGCTATAAATAGTTTGCTTTTTTGCTCGCTCTTTAATAAAAATGACGGTGAGAAAGTTGGTTGCATGATGTGAACTTTTTTCGAGGCCCCTCTAAGTACAGCCTTATACTTTGCGTGTTTCTCTCTTTTTGTGTTCGTTCTTTTTTCTTTTTAGGGTCCCTAGGAAGGATTCTGTTTTGTCATCGTAGTTGCTCCCTGCTCATTGTGGATTGGAATGACCCTGTGAATGAAGGCGAAGAGCGTACGGACGACGACCAAAGGATGGATGGATGTAAGGAGAGAAAAAGTTTTAATCGAAACCGAATTGGCCGCAATTTTTGGGGGTTGCAGCGACGACGAACCCCAGAGAGGATTGGTGCGTCTGTGTTTTGTCATCCGGAGACTTTGGGGCTTCTTTTTTCGTTTCCCCTTTTCGTTGGAAAGACAAGAAACTGGTCGTCGGATGGCGTCCAGGGTCCGATTAGGCGAGCGATCTGGGACTCCGCGAGCGATATTAGGCCAATTGTCAGGTCTTTTTTGTCGTCGCTCTCCCCGAAGGAAGATGATGATCGTCGCCCCCAACAATGATCGCCAACGCGGGCAGAAACGCCATCATTTTATGGATATTGCGAAATGAGTGAGGCACTCTGGTCATGATGCCTATTTTCGAGGAAATGATGACGATAAATCGTCCCGGATGGCGGGCCCCCGAGACATGACGAATCGCGGACGACGCTGACGGACTTACTGAGTCAGAGTCGTTCTCTCATTTTTGCTTTGAGAATCGCGTCAGAAGACCCTTACGCTAGGCTCGAGCTTCAGAAAGGCAAAACAACACTAACAAATCGGTGTGTGTTAGCAATAAGAGAAGCAAGAACGAACACACGCAGTAAGGAAAAAATCAACAGCAGGGGTGTCTGTTTTTTGAACATGCTCATAGGCACGCCAAAAGCTATTTTTAGCGATGCGAACGGCCTCGAGCGATCGCTCAACAAAATGGCACGTATTACGTGTGGCGGCGCCTAATCGCTCGGATCAGTACCACCAAGTTGGAAGGGATAGGGGAAAAGAAAATCCGGGGATTAACGAATACAAAAATAGTCGTCGTGAGCGTTGGAACGCTTAAAAACATGAAACAGAAAATCGCGGCGGGACTCACTTGAGGATAATCGAAATCAGGCGCTTGGGCGACTGTTCGAATGTATTCAGCCGAGGGCTCTGTGGCAGGATCGTCGAGGGTGACGGGTGGATCAATTTCGTCCATTGCTTTTAAGATCACCTGTAAGAAAGACATTGGTTTATTATCAGTTTTGCATTTTATTGGTAAACATTAATTTTGCTCATCCTTTTGTGGCTTTTGGCCTATTGGTTCAAAGTGCTTTTAAAAGTTTTTGTGCCTTAACCACGGGCACCAGGTAACAACTGACGATTAGCCTTGAGATATTGCAATCGCTGCCCTGTGGCGATGTGAGTCGTCGTCTCGAATCGACGAGAGCTAACGTCGACCGAAAAATAAGGCAGTGCCCTGGACAACGAAAAAAAACGAAAAAATCCGTGCCCGTGATAACGGCTCTCAAGGCACGAGATCGACATTCGACAGAGCGAAAATAATAAAACGAAAAAATGCGAAAAATTCTTTTAGAAATAAAATTGCAACAAGCTGTTAAAAACAAATTGAAACTTGGCAACTCGGCGCGGGAATAAATAAACAAAAGAAAAAAGAAACAAACGCACATGGATGGAGTCGCGCACGTTGCGTCGAATATCTTGAATCTTTTCCTTCTTTTCTTTCTCGTTGAACCCGTTGATGTGAAGAATGCGCATCTGCTTGACGATCGTTGATTTGCCGGATTCACCGGCGCCCAACAGCAGGAGGCGATGCGTCGCTCGTAGGACTTGCTTCTCCTTCTGGAGTTGCTCGTCGATCTGGCGATTGACCTTACGTTGTTCACGTTCCTCCTCGCCGAGGGCGCCCGAATGGCCGACCATGCATCCCATGAGGCGCATCGTGGCCGGCGCCAGACGGGGGCACCGGACGAGGTGCGACGGGAGGGGGCCGTCGGCTCCGGGAGTATCCGCGCGAAGTCTCGACGACGACGATGCGCTTGATCGGGGCGGAGTGAGCAGGCGACGCTGCGGGAGCTCAAGCGACACCGATGATAGGAGGTTGCGCTCTCTTTGCTGCGACGGCTGCTTCCCGTATCAGCTTAGATGGGGGTGGTCTTGGAAGGCGAACGACCAACGATGGCGTCTCGACGAAGTTTTGAGGATGTTGTCGTCTTCGGTGGTGGTCGTCGATGGGACGCGCACTCGCCACTCCGCTCGTTACACAGATCAATTCCGGAGGGTGGTGGCTGGTGTGGGGTGGGGGGCTGGTGGAGGAGGAGGCGAAGAAGACGACGAAGGCGCAGACGAAGGCGGAGGCGATGGGGAGGCGGAGGGCGGCGGCGGTTGCAGTGTCTCTCTCTGGAAGAAGGGGGGCAAGGGCGCACCACAGGCACTGTCACGGGCGGCAGCGGGGGTCTCGAGGCTTGCCGCTGCGAGAAACAAATGCCGCAGGCTCTCAGAGCTGACTAGGGCGGGCACAACCACACGGCCCCAGCGGCAAGGAACGGCCGCCTCAGGCGGCGACGGCAACAGCGTGCGGCGCACTCAGGGCCCTCGTGGAAGTCGGAGTTGGGTGGAAGGAAGGCGACTGAGCGCAGCGACAACGGGCCGAGATCGATCCTCGCTCTTGGCCGGGGGAACCCGTTGAAGCTGAGCTGGGCGCGGAATTGAGCTCAGAAGGCGCCTTCTCTCCTACAAACAACCACTCTCTAATCGCTGGGTGAAGTCTGAATGGCCGGTCCCGTTCGACGACCCCGTCGCCTCAGGGACCAACTGCCACGGCACGCACGCACATACTGGACACTTGGCCGGGGGAAAGAAGGAAGGGGAGGCTACACACGCTGTCGGGAAATGCCACAAGGCTTACTCGCCAGTCTCGAGAGACCCATCGTTGACGACCCACTGGCCGAGTGTCCTTCCCGCTGGCAGGACCCCGAAATAGCTGTGTGTGCCGGGGTGCATACCCCAAAAGCTTACAGGGATATCCGTTCCGCACCGTCGAGACTCTCGACCATCATGCTTGCGGCTGTCTTATAATAGGCCTTGTGCGGCCGTGTTTCGCGCCTCAATAAACACGCTTTTCCTTCGCCGACTGGCCAAGAGTATACGGTCGTTTGTCACAGCCCGGGGCTACGCACGTCGTACTTGTCCTAAGAGGGCCCACCATACATCGACCGGATGCCCGGACTGCCGACGGCGACGACAACAACCGCACCGACAGAACAATCTTAGTGTCTCTTTCTCTAATATCTACTTCGAGAACGGGAGAAGGACGCAACGCACAGGATGACTGTGCTCCATCGGGAGGGGCTGGCTGGTGGCAGTGTTGCACTTCGGTCGTTTTTCCTCCCTTTTGCGTCTGGATGGATCTCTCGTTTGGAGTCCTTCTCCTGCCTTGTTGACGGCCACAGGCGGGGTGTCGGATGATGTATGTTGCATTTTTGGGCCGACTCACTCTTGAACTGAGCTGCCCCCTGCAACAGGGACAACCGAACCTGGACTTGATTGAATGGTATTCACTCTCCTCCGGATATATCTATAACAAGGACAAAACGTCACAAATAATTGTTGTTTGGTGTGGTGGTTAGTTGTTTCAACCGCACCACGCCCGAAATGATAGCCCTCTTCGAATGGAAGGCGAAGTTAATCTGTTCCGGATTTAGTGGGATTTAGATCAAGGTGCACTTGGAGTTGGCCGTGATCGATGACCCTGGGTTAATTGACTTTGGTTTACGTTGTCACAAAGATAAATAACATCAAAACTACCGTAAACAGCAGCAGGAAATGGAGGTTGAACGTGCGACAGCGTTACCAGTTTTTACAAACAATACTTTTAAGTTATTTGGAATAAGGATCTTTTCACAGAAAATTTGAATATTGTATTTCCTGACGCACGGAATCTGGAAACAAGGTCCTTCAAAAAAATCAAAAGAATGGCACCATCAAGTCACGATACAATGTCAGTAAAACATATAGTAAAACATATTTGTTATACCAACGTAAGTATCAAAAAACTGTCATAAAAGTGAATCAAAAAGAATGGCAAAAGTTAGTTTCGAAATGCCACAAAGAACTTGAGTAATTTATTGTTTTGTTTATCTGGGTAAAGCATGTTGATGTTATTCTGCTTACAAAAACCTCAGATTTAGAACGTTACAATCAAAATAACAATACCTGTTTTTTGAAGAACTTTAGCTGATAATTAAAAGCATCTACAAAGTTGTTCCAGTCTAATGTTTGCATAAGCTGGCAAAAACATGAGTTAAAGATTACACGGTAGATTTAGAGAGAACGTTTGGCAAAGTTTGTGTAAAGAAAGACTTTCTTTTTATTCAAAACAGTGACAAATTACAATAATAAAGCAACGAAAACAACAGTTTATCACAAATTCTAAAAAAGATGTTGCTAAAAAGTTGTAAACAATATAAAAGCAACTTATTCTGTTTTCCAGTAAAATACCTTTAAGATTGTAATGTTTAACACTGAAATTGCCGTTTTCGAAACCTAAAATTGAATCAAATGTTGGCATCGTTTTGTAATCAATGAAGTTGAAAAAGCTTTGAGCTTTAAAGTTAGTCTGTGGGTAGTTGCTTTATAGGTCAAATGAGACAAAAAGCTATAATTAACAAAACTATACTCGATTTTCAGTTTAATACAACTTATAAAACAATGTCTGATCGATAAATCATCACAGCACATACGTTTTCTTGTTTTAACGTTTTAAAAGCTGGCAATGAAGCATCAAATTTTACACGGTAAACGTATACGACAAGAACACAGTTTTCGATTTACGGATTTGAATAAGTTTTCCAGAAAATCACACCTGGCTCCCACATAGCTATTATGCCGTCGCTTCGTTCTCACAAAACAGCTTTACAGAAAAATGTTGCAAAAACAAAGAAAATGTGTATTATTTTTTTTCGTATGCCAATCAATGTTGATTGTAGTTTATTTGTGAAAGATATACAAACAGAGCCCATTACCACCGTTGCCAGTTTAACCGAATTACCGTACCAGGGTTTTGACCAAAGTTTATTACTTTGAATATTGTTGTTATTGGAACATCCAGAGAATCTTTATGATAGTCACAAATAGCATCAAGACTTTGCAGTTTACTCTCGTCTATCGATAAAAGTTTCAAAAGCCAAATTTCGTCAAGAAAGTGTCGAAAGTGTATGTGTGCAATGTCCCTGAAGCGTCTTCCACTACGAAAAGGGCACTGCACATTGCGCGCAGCTGAACCCGACGATGCAGCCGGCCGGCCGACTGCGTGATTCGATTTTCGTCACCGCTCGCTCGCCACCCGCGTCATTTTCCTCGGTGATTCACCGCCTCAGGGTTTGTCCACCACCCTGTCAACCGATTCGAAATCGATGTCTATCAGTTAGTGGTGTTTCAGCTTCGTTTTACCCGGGTTTTCGTCAGTTGCGTGTCCCCGAAAAGCTGGCTTTTTCTGCGCTTTCAACGAGACTGTTGTTGTGTTTTTTGTGAACATCGATAACCCATTGCGTTTGTTCAGTTCTTCTACTTTCCGGCTGGATTGTTTTGCTTGATTATTCGTGCATTTCATCGGCGTTATCGTGTTTTACCTTGTTTTTGTAATTGTGTTGTGAAATGACGTGAAAAGTAAGCAGTTTCAGTCCTCTAACGTCTCCGCGTCGCTGCCAATTCAAGCATGGCAGAAACCCATCTCGCGAAGGCCATTGACATCATCAAGAAGGCCACGGAGGAAGATACCGCCAAGAATTACGTGGAAGCCCTTCGATTGTACGAGCACGGGTGCCAGTACTTTTTGCATGCCATCAAATGTAAGTTTTGAGTGCTAAATTATATATATTTATCTTAGGAAAACGTACACATCCTCCTTCTTGACAGTTTTATATAAATTTTGAAGGGATGCGATTTGCAGATGAGACCCAAGGCGAACGTCAACGCGATTCCATCCGTGAAAGAGTCCGTGGCTACTTGGATCGCGCCGAAAAGATCAAAGCCTATCTCGACGAGCAGCAGACGAATGCCCGGAAACCCGTCAAAGCCAGCGGCAATGGCAACAGCAAAGACTCGGATTCCGATGGTGAGGACGCTCAAACAAAGAAGTTGCAGGAATCCGTCAGCAAGGCCATCGTCGTCGAGAAGCCGAACGTCAGTTGGAACGACATTGCTGGCTTGGAAGGTGCCAAGACGGCGCTGAAGGAGGCTGTGATCATGCCGATTCGCTTCCCTCATCTTTTTACAGGTTGGTTGAGGTTTGGGATCCTTAAGTTTTGTAATTATTTTGCTGAGGACTACGTTGACAGTTTTTCTTCCATCTTTTCGGTGTTATTTTGTAATTCCTCTGCAAAAAAACACCAATTTAGCTTTTCATCGGGCCAGTTTCATATATTTTATTCCAACAAACAAATTGATAATGACAAATCTACACATTACTCACAGGGATTGATACTTATTTACATTACCAATCGATACCATGCTAACATATTTTACATTACAACAGTTTCACAAGTTAAATCCATGCTGTATGGGGTGATACGAATTCGCATTTGCTCCTTGCGTCGATTTCGTCGCCCTTTCAGTCAGCGCAATGTCTTCTTCTTTCATCTTTACTAGGCTCACTCCGTAAAGTATTGGCGAAACGAAAAGTTGGGTGAAACAAAGCGTTGTCGCAGCGACTGGGATGAAGGAATCGCCGCCGAAGTGCTTTGAACCGACGACTGAGATCCCGTAGAAGGGCAGTTGATAAAGTGGGCTGAAATTGGTCAGATTGATTTCCTGAAATGCAGCTCAGTTTATAGTTTAACTTACCCCAAAAGAAAAGCATAGACCAAAAACCGCGAACTGTATAGGCCCATGCTTTGAAAAACGATCGGTGAATGATATAGAATCTTGAGGACGCGGAAATAGGAGTAGTACATGAATCCCATGGGGATTAGAACTCCCAGGATGAAGAAATAGGTCAAAAATTTATAACTACTGTCACTACTGCCCCAGACACAGGTCCTCAGGACAGGGTCATAGATGACAATGTGACCATTAGTGATACATGGCAGTGCGATAGCGAAGGCGACGAGCCAGCTGAGACCACAGAGCTTTATGGCTTTTAGGCCGAATAGTTGGTCGTAGTGGATTCGGGCGAAGGTCAGAATATGGACGCCGGCGATGCAGAGGACCATGTAGTGGACGACTGACCAGATTGAGCAGAGGAGGAAGGCCTGGAAGTTGATCGTGTTTTACAAGACGTCATTTGCAGTTTTAATCACTTACCTGAATCCGGCACATGCCATTATTCTCTGCCCATGGATTATTGCCCGTCCAAAAACTGTAGGCTAACATTGGTGTCGTCACTAACAGACCACCAACATTTGTCAAACATAAATGCGCTATGAAGTGACTGCTAACAAAGTTTTTGTACAATTTGTTAATAATAATATAACCAAACAAGCTTAAATTAGCTATTATTGCCAATGCCGCCAAAACAGTGAGCACGATAGCGAATGCTGGCGTAGAGTATTCGTCCGCATTGTACGGAAACGGTGTAACCGCATGAGCAGCGAAGAATCCAGGATTTTCATCTTCCTCCGTGATATTTTGATTTATAGTGGCCATCGTGTCGTAGTCGTTGTTGTTGCCCGAGGTATCGAGATCACCAGTATGCGAAGAAGTGGCCGTCGTCGGCGTGAGGCTGTCGCCGCTGCCGCCGACGGCTCCAAACGGGTCGCGAAGGAAGGCGACGACGATGCGAAACAGCGCCAGGATGGGGCTGGTATCGGCCAGGATGTCCAGAGACGTCGTGAGTGGCGAGACACGGGATGCTGTTGCGGTTGGTGGTGGTGCGCCGAGGACAGCCACGACGATGATCCCGACAGCTGTAACGGACCCTATGGCTGGGAATGTGTTGAAGCACAGGAGGGGGAGATATAGAAGATCGCAAAGAAGGTTTTTGAAATCGAAGACGAAGGTCGTCGTGGTAGCCAGCCACGGGTACTCGGTGGACAAGAAGAGACTCAGGGGGCACAAGCTGGACGACGCGCTTGCTTTAGGCTGTCTCGTAGCTCGTATGCCTTGTTCGTTTTTCGTGTTGCCTGAGGGCACCCCAGCAAGACAGACAAGGCGGGAGAGGGGATAGCATAGAAAAACGATGACGCTGCTAACGGCCACAGGCACACAACCAAGGCGTGAGTTATTTTTCGGCTCGTTGTCGTGCCATGCCTGCCTTAACAGCTGGAATCGTTTTAGCCTGGCCAATACGTTTGTGCGTCGTCATTTTGCCGCAGGCTAAAGCCATGGGGGCAAGCTGGCCGCGTATGTACGACAACCAGAAGGAAGGGGAAACAAAAAGGAGTAGTTAATTTCCACGGAAGGTTCCACATTTATTCAGCTTATAGCTAGCCACAACCGAAAGAGAATGGCGCATTGACTGTTATTGCTTCTTGTCAAGGGTAAAGGCGAACATATGCATTTCCAACAGTATTGCTTCCCCGTCCTTCCGAGATCTCGTACTTAGTAGCAGCGCTTTTCCTCGTTTGCCTTCTGGCGTTTTAACCCCCCTCCAGAACCAACAAACATGTTCGTTGTGTTCGACACTATCTTGGCGTTTTCATCTCGCAGAACATAGAACATAAAACTTGCCAATGGCTATGAAAAATGAGCGAAATTCGTTAAAAACATGCAAAAGAGGAAAGTTGGTGACGTCAGACCTGACAGGTGTTGACTGAAGACTAAATTTATGCCCTGTTCGAAATTAAGTGCGCTGTTGGAAAATTGAAAAAGTTGTTGATCGAAAAAAATGCAAAGAAAAACGTAATTTGATGAATTTGTTTCAGGTAATCGCAAGCCATGGCGCGGAATCCTGCTGTTCGGCCCACCCGGTACCGGCAAATCGTACATTGCGAAGGCTGTCGCGACAGAAGCCGCAAACTCGACCTTCATCTCGATCTCGAGTTCGGACTTGGTGTCCAAGTGGCTCGGTGAATCCGAAAAGTGAGTTATTTGTCTCGCGGCGGTAACAGTTTACAATTAATTTGGGCAAAAAGTTGGCCTGGGGCAAAATCCGTTCGAGTTTGTCGACCGTTTTCGGTCGCTTCCATAGCTACACAAAGGCCCTTTGGCGCCTGCCTTGATGTATGCCCAAGCGCAACCGCGACGACATTCCACGTTCCACGAGACTAATGAGGGATGGCAGGTGCCGTTGTTGACGTCGTCACGACTCGACGACGAGGCTCCCCTCTCCGATTAGGAGCTCGTTTGACGCTGCCTGGTCTGCGCCCCACCAGGAAGCAAGCATTGGGGAGACGGTTGGTCGGACAATGGAGCTTACCGCCTCGAGGCTTTCTTCTTCTTTGTGGAAGCGCCCCCCAAAAGGCCCCCTTGTTTCGGGCTTTCCCCTCGGCTCCGGTAGTCGTGGTGTCACACTCGTTTTGTCGCACTTATTGGCACTTTTTTCGGGCCTACTCCTCGGTGGGTCCTACAGGGCGAAACATGTCCCGAATTGACGATGAAAGCCAAGGAGAAGTAAGGCGAGATGACACATTTGAAGGAAAGACAGCAACAAAAAAGTGGGGCGCTTTTTGACTAACTGACGCCTTGCGAATCTTTTATCCTGAGGAGAACAGTTTTAAGGATCAAAAATTGTTAACAATAAACAAGCAATCGAATTACGCCATGCTTTTCAGGCTCGTGAAGCAGCTCTTTGAGGTCGCCCGTAACAACAAGCCGTCCATCATTTTCATTGATGAAATCGATTCCCTGTGCAGTTCACGATCGGACAATGAATCCGAATCGGCACGACGCATCAAGACCGAGTTCCTGGTTCAGATGCAGGGCGTCGGCAACGATTCTGACGGCATCCTTGTCCTTGGCGCTACTAACATTCCATGGGTTTTGGATTCGGCCATTCGGCGTCGTTTTGAGGTGCGTTTTGAATGGTCTCTAATGACTCATTTGCAGTTTTACCCTTTTTAGAAACGCATTTACATTGCCCTCCCCGAAGAAAATGCCCGTAAAGACATGCTTCGGCTTCATCTCGGCACGACTCCCAACAGTCTGACGGATGCCGATATCAGGGAGCTGGCAAAGATGACAGATGGCTACTCCGGCAGTGATATCAGTATGGTTGTCCGTGATGCGTTAATGCAGCCCATCCGAAAGGTCCAGAATGCGACCCATTTCAAGAGGGTTTGTTTTTTCTCAAGTTTTTATAGCTGAATTCAGTTTATGCCCCCATTTAGATATCTGGCCCGTCCCCCAAGAATCCGGACATCATCGTCCATGACCTTCTGACCCCCTGCTCGCCAGGTGACCCTCAAGCCGTGCCCATGTCTTGGTTAGACATTGATAGCGATAAGCTTGCCGAGCCCGTCGTTTCCAAGGTTCGTTTTCGTTTCCATTTTTCATGCGTTGCGCTTTGACGCCCTTTTTGGCTGGATACCCTTGAGCTCCAGCGAGATAAATGCTTTTCAACGTTGCCATTTACCCATGCATGCAAAAAGGGTGGCTTGATTTGATTCGATTTACATAATTGGCTGGACATTCTGACGTATTGTTTATCCGGCATGCCATTTTCAGAGTGACATGCTCATTTCCCTACGTAACACGAAGCCGACCGTCAACGGAGCAGACCTCAAGAAACTCGAAGATTTCATGAATGATTTTGGACAGGAAGGATAAGCACCACTACCCCTCTAATGGCCCCATACTGTATCGAAAACGTAATTGTGATCTTGTCTCCCCCCTAAATTAACCAATTATTGCGTTGATCGTATGTATACCTATGTCTGTTGCACTGTTCCCACGATGTCTTGAGAATCTTGCACACTTTTTTGGACATTGTATTCTTTTGGGAATCTCTCTTCTCGCTCTCAAAAGTAATATCGTTAAAACATTGTAAACACGCGCGTTCCTTTATGTCTCTCTGATGTGTATATGTTTTCTTTTATCTCTCGGCTTTGTAGATATTTTTATCCGAAAAACTGTGGTCTTGTCGAAATGTGGTTAAAATGAATGAATGAACGCCAGAATTATGGAAAAGGGGTGCAATATGGGCAACGAGCTTTAAAACTGACAGTTTTACATGTGTTGAAATTGGTATCTGGGTGTTTGCCTGCGTCTCTGACATGGTGCCGTTTAGGATGGGGGGCTCGAATCGATGTAATGTCGAAAAGCCTTGAAAGAAGGCGGGGAATGCCATTCACATGGTTCGCGTGCCCTGAGGCGGTGCGGTATCGCTTGGCCCGGGTCTGGTTGGGTGCGTGAGGCCCAGCGAGAGTGACGAGAGAGCGAGTCGGCGCTGGCAAGAGAAACACGACAGCAAAAAGGGAGGCATTCACCAGTCGTCGTTCCCATCCATCCGTAGATAGCCGCCGTCGCGTGTCTGTACTACTTCTTCTTCCATGCCTGATGAGCATGCGCCGATGTCGATGTCATCGTCTTCGATGTCCAGATTGAATCGTGTGATGGGGCTTCTATGTATTCTCATGGCCATTATGGTCATGTTTGTGTCAATGCCAACAGCCAGTGCCCAGGACCTGTATGGAGCCCAATACGGCTACGCCAACCAGCCAGATGAAGCCCGTCCGAGGGTGCGACACCTGCAGGAAGCTGATGATTTGGGATATGGGCCAGGGCCAGCCGCAGTGCCGGGGCAGGATCCCGAGTCAAATTGTGGGGGCCAATTCCAATGGATGTGTGATAATGGCCAATGTATCGCGAGATATGATCGATGTGATGGATTCTTGCAGTGTGAGGATGGCAGTGATGAGAAGAATTGTCGGGGAAGGTGATTTTTTTTACTTTTGAAACTTCCAAGGACTTCATACAGTTTAAATTTGCGTTTTTATTGTTGTTTTGATCAAATTTCGGCGACGGTTTGGATCCAGTTTTCGTTTATTACTGTTTTTTGTTTAAGAAATTTTCGCAACGCTAGCAGTTTTTGCTTTATCACCACTATTAGTACCCAAAATTTGAAACTTCCGATAGTATCCCATCTAAAAGTTGGGATTTCTGTTAGTTAGAGTGCAAAAATGGGTGTCAAATGACCGTATGGCTTACACACAGCAGTTTACAACCATGACCGAGCTACCGTATTGCGTTCAAACCCGCATCTATGTTCAGTTTTCACCCCTCTAACCCACCCCATTCCAGATTCGCTCCCCATGAAGGCAACAACCCCCACCCTGTCAAGCACCCCGCCCCAGCCGCCACCACGAAACCGCCAGCCTCCACCAACGCCACCACCATTCCCGTGCCCTCCAAACCCGAATCCGAATCCCTCCTCTTGCCATTGAAGTTCGTCCTCGGCGGTGCGGCCGCCCTGATTCTCGTCGCTGGCCTCGTGAATTTCATCGTGAAACGGCGCCAAGCCCTCCGAAGCAACATCCGGAACTACCGTAAAGGCCAGAGCCTCGTCGACGATGAAGATGACCTCCTCATTTCGCAGATGTACAGCTAGCTCCCACCTCCAGCCATATATTATATTTTATGTATTTATAATACAGTATCCTCGACTTTGACCACATCCTATCGGCACGGCTTCTTTCCCCTCGCTCTATCAAACTTGTGAATTCCACCATTGACAAACCGGTTAAGGTTGTTGCGTTCTTCTCAGTGTTACATTGTGACTTTGTGTTTTGAGTTTTCAAATACAGTATATATTATTCACAAAACAAGACAGGGTGCAGTTTAACTCATTGCAAATCAATCAAAAACCTGTGATATGGCCTTAAATGGCACCCGCTTCAGCCAGCTTCTTCTCCAGAAGTCCATTCTGAGCGCCAGCGGCAGTGTCATCGCCGCCACCAAAGAATTTGCCGTTTATGAAGACGCGGGGGACGGATCTGAAAGAACGTCAAACATGTGATGTCAGTTTTGAAACCCTAAATCGACCAACCTGGCACCAGTAATCGTCTGAAGATAGTCCTGGATGTCATTGCAATCGTCCCGTTTGTCCAATTCCACGACGTAGTACGCGTCCGGACGGAGTTTGAAGCCTTCCAAAGCTGTTTTGGCCTTTGTGCAATAAGGACAATAGGTTTTCGAGAAAACTGCCACTTTGTATTGCTTGAGAATGCCGTCGACGAAGGTCTTGGCCACAGACATGTCGACTTCGCGGGGAGACGGCTGAAACATATCGAAGTTGACGAAAACAGTTTAAAAAACAGAATAACACACGGAAGTCGGCGAAGACGCCGTCGCAATGGACCTCACAGCCCGAATCAGTGAAACCCGCAACATGCGTTTCCGATACCCAAGATAATTTATCAGGGTGATCATGCTTGTGGTGAGGTGTGAGACGACTGATAGGCGTTGATAAACTTTGTTGTTGTAGACAAGCCGCCAACCAGTTTAATATAACCAGCGCAGAAGAACAATGATGCAAACTTGGACAATCACACAATCATAGCCCAAAAAACGCAGGTATGTTCCAGGCAGTTTCAAATAAGCCAGCACAAAATGCGAAATATGGAATGCAGAGTGGAGACAAACGTGGATACGGAATGGATAGAATAAATATATAAAAGTGGAGTGCAAAAAAAGAAAAGTGGGGCTATGGATAGACGAAAGCGGAAAGAAAGACAGCAAAGTGCAGCCACGACGACGCAGGACTGCCGGCGGCGGCGGCAGCGCAGTCGCTTTTTCGCTGGAGGGTTGCACGCGAGCGACACCTGAGGTGTTTCTTTGACTTTCAAAAGTGCAATTTGACTTTTCGAGAGCAATATAGATAAGCGGCGCAGTTTTATCCAAAAAAATTTGAATAACTAATTAAGTTTTACCGCTTACCTAATTCGAAAAGATTTGCATATATTTGTAATTGTCACAGATTAACCAGTTTAAAATTAAATGTTCAAAACAACAAAAAAATTGACTTACATAATGTGGAAATTGTAAAGATGTATATAAAAGTTAACAAAACTAAAATCTACAGGGTGACCCAAAATTACTGCAACACTACTTTTGTTACCATAACTCCCGTACAACTTAACCTTTCACTATCCAACAAAAAAAGATCGATACTATACCCCATTTGTGATGTGAGGTTTAAACGGTTTCCAGGTAGCTTGAGTTAGCGATCCTACAGAACCCAAAACGTGTCGCAGAAAAAATGGTCTGTAAGCCGCACCTTTTTTCCAGACATTCGAAGACCACCCGGGCGTCACGATTTTTGTAGCGTCTTAAAATTTTGGCGTTAGTTAGTACAGACCCTTAGCTCAAAAATTGAGCACAGACTGA
>KB455461.1:360468-382128 GCA_000341325.1 Panagrellus redivivus | reverse complement strand
AGATGTACGGGAGTTATGTCGGCAAAACCGTGTTGCATTATTTTTGGGTCACCCTGTATTTTTGATGTTGTACAAAGTCATAACAAAGGCATCAATATGCCTTTAAGTGCAGTTTATATCATGTAAAACTCTTTCGAAAATTCTGCAAACGAATTATTAATATCGCATAATGCGTATGGGAGTTCCATATTACAACAGTTTATACTTTTTAACCCCGAATTTGTTCGAGTAGCGCGTACTACCGTACTCCCTTGCAACTAATCCTATTTTTAAACGACGTCACGAGATCAAGTCCAGTTTAACATAAAAAACAAAAATATTTTCCAAAAATCACCATACACATGACCACCACAACGAAGAGCTTCTTTCGCAACACAACCTCAAGAATTTTAGTGACTCACAAACTTTTGAAAATGAGAGAAAACGCAAAAGTGAAAATCATAATTTCGTGAAGAATGTCGTTCATTTACAGGTTTTAATTGGCGCGGCACCGGACGTCATAAAGCAAGTTCAAGCGTCTGGTACGCAACATAACTCCCGGGCTGTGATTCACAACACCGCGCTTTGTGACTACGTGTCTATGCACTTTTTCACTGATCTCCATTGCCGAAACAGTATAAATATACGGTGCCACCACCAAAACACATGTGTTCATTCGACATCATTGCAACGATGTCGCATCCAATCATGATGGCGTTGTTACTGTTCTATGTCGGACTGATTTGTGTTTATGCTGATCCTGGTGGTTTTGATTTCGAGGCGATGCGTCAGGAAGTCGCAAAAAAGTTAGCCGTGCTTCGAAAACTCGAAGCTCAAGACTTGACCAAGGCCAAGGTTGAGCCTCCAATGGTAAATTATGATAAAAAGGAGGAGAATCTTTTCGTTTCTGATGCAAATCGGAAACCTGAAACGTTGGAACCTAAATGGAAAAGTAGGGTAGCCAACTCCTACAGCGATATTGCAACAATCACCAAGGTTAACGAGAACTTCACTGACTTCCTTTACGATGGCGACATTTTTCTGATGCCTGAAAAACTTGATGAAATGATTGCCGAACGCTCTGGAAAGGTACAAAAACGTCAGATATACCCACAATATGGAAGTTGGAATAAACACGAAATTCCCTATTTTTTTGACCGTTCTTTTCGTAAGTCTTATTGCTATTGTCAATTATTGGTTACTAATAATCTTCTAAAGATCCTGCGTACTTTTCAATAGTTCGATGGGCATTCGCCGAATACGAACGCCTTACATGTCTCAGATTCAAAGAAATCTCTGGATATCCTTATGTCATTCCTCCTGGCCAAACATATCTACAAATTGTAAGCTCTTTTGGTTGTTTTAGTAATAGTATAGGCCGTGATGCTAATCAACACCATATAATTTCACTTGGTTCGGGCTGTATAAACGTGGGTTAAGAATATTCCATTTAAAGGTACAGCATGCTTTTATGATGACGTTTTAGCAACGCACAATATTGCACGAAATTGGTCATGCTCTGGGTTTCATTCATACGCATAATCGGCCTGATCGGGAAAAATATGTCACTGTTTATTCCAACAATGCAAATATTAGTTACCAAGATCAGTTTGATATGATCAAAGATTACTCTTATGATAATATGTACCCCTATGACTACATGAGCATTATGCACTACCATGATAGTAAGCTGTTGATAGTATATTTTTAACAATATTGCATCAAATTTTAGCTGCTTTTTCACCAGATGATAAGTTTATTACGATACAAGCGAATAATTTAATTTATCAAAAAATCATGGGACGCGATCCTAATTTAAGTTTCTTGGATATCTCAATGTTGAACAATTATTATCAGTGTGACGGTATGTCGATTTGGTACTATATTTTGCAAAGTTTAAGCCTTAAATTGCAGACCAATGCACGACGCAGCTTGCATGCCAATACGGCGGATATCGAACTTCAGGAAGCTGCGATCGATGCTTTTGCCCCAGCGGTTTTGGCGGTCCAACTTGTGAAATCCGTGCTGGTTCCGATCGTCAAGATGATTGTGGAGATACTTTGAAAGCAACGTCGAAATGGCGGACGATCAGTAGCGGTGGTGCCGAAAATTGTACCTGGTATATCGTAGCCAGTGAAAATAAACAGGTCGAAGTTAAATTCACAAAGCTGAAGGGCTTTCATTATTCTGGATACAAATGTTCGATGGGTGTTGTTGAAGTCAAACTGGACCATCCATTTGTGAAAGGATTCAAGTAAATTTTTGGAAAAGGTTTAAAATATATTTTAGTATACTGTATAGTTTCGATCGGTCGACTCAAATTCTGAACGTTCCATCGTTAGTACATTTTAAAAACTGGACTTTTTACAGGGCCTGTCCAGGCTACAGACAAGTTGAAATGGACACATATGTGAGCAAATACCGTACAGCTGTTATCAACAAATGGAACGTTGGATATCCACTATTATTCCAACTTCAATATCGTGAAAGTAATTTTCGACTATCCTACAAACGACCAGTTTTCAAAATGACATATATTTCAGTTGACTCCTAACCACGTGAACACTGCTAAGCATCAATCATGACAGCAGTTTATAATCAAATCTACAACCGATACAGAACTGATAATCCGTACTCAAATAAACAATATCAAGCATGCGTGAGGATAAAAGCTAAAATTGATAACACTTTTCAAGTAAAAAAGTAATAAAGATGGAAAACAAAACGTTAACGGAAGCTGCATTTATTCATCATGTGATCCAGGTGCCCTTAGGATCTTCGACGGGGCCCTTTTTTGCGAAATCCATGGGGCCACGGAGCGTCTTCAGGAAGCTTTCATTCTTCTAAAAGACGTATAGTACAGTTTAACTAACCAAAACAAAGAAACGTCTTTCGGAACACGACCTCAAGAATTTCCGTGATTCACAAACATTTGAAAACGAGAGAAAATACAAAAGTGGAAAATTTTAATTTTGTAAAGAATGTTGTTCATTTACACGTCTTAATTGGTGCGGCACTCAACGTCACAAAGCAAGTTCAAGCGTCTGGTAAGCAACATAACTCCCGGGCTGTGAATCATAGCACCGCGCTTTGTGACTACGTGTCTATGCACTTTTCACTGATCTCCATTGCTGAAACGGTATAAAATACGGTGCCACCACCAAAACACATGTGTTGATTAGGCATCATTGCAACGATGTCGCATTCAGTCATGATGGCGTTGTTACTGTTCTATGTCGGACTGATTTGTGTTTTTGCTATTCCTGGCAATCGCGATCTTGAAGCTCCACGTGAAGTAACGGCGGCGAAGTTGGAACGAATTCGCAAACTTCAAGCTGAGAGGCTGGCTAGAGAAGGAAAGGATCAAATCGCTGAAAACCTCATTCAAAAACTCATTCGTCCCCGGAAATTCTCGCCGAAATTCTATGCCAAATCCAGTACCCCTTCAATCCCCATGATTAACGAGAAATACACTGACGTTCTTTACGATGGTGACATTCGGCTAACAAACCAGCAACTCGATGAAATGATTAACGAACTGGACGGAGGCCGCAAGTTTCAAAACCGTGGGCAAATAAAATATCCATATTACATGTGGAACAAGGCTATGATACCGTATTATTTTGATGAAAGCCTTCCTGACTCCGAAGCGCGAGATGCAGTCCGACAGGCCATCAAATACTACGAAGAGCACACATGTCTTCGATTTAAGGAACTGGATTATCCAGTTAATGGTCTTGCAATGATCGAGTTCGGCAACGACGACACAGGGTGTAACAGTTTGGTTGGACGTTGGTATTATATTGGAGCACAAAGAATTAATCTTGGTATATATTGTCGTTCGGTAAGTTGACTGTGGATATCAGTTTTCTCAAGGATAACTTTTAAGCAAGATATTATATTGCATGAAATTGGTCATGCTCTTGGTTTTGTTCACACACAAATGCGCCCTGATAGTGGAAGCTATGTGAAACCTTTAGATGACAATCTGAGAGCTAGATATTCTTATGCGTTTAGACCGAAGTTTCATACAATTGATCAAAATTACTCGTATGATTACATGAGCATTATGCACTATCCTGAAAGTAATATCGATTTTAAAGTTTATTAAGCTTCATAGCCAAGTTTTAGCTGCATTTCAAACTAAATCGGCACGTCGACAGAATCTTCCAACTTTATATGCATTAATCCCATACTATCAACACCTTATGGGAACCACCACAGAACCGAGTTTTATCGATCTTGCGATGTTGAATAAGTTTTATCGATGTGAAGGTTAGTATGACTGTATATCGACAACACCAACAGTTTGAAGTTTAGAATCATGCCCAAGGAAACTGGCCTGCTCCAACGGCGGATACCAAAACTACAAAAAATGCGACGAATGCGTTTGCGCTACTGGCTTTACCGGTCCACATTGCAGAAAGCGAGCTGGTTCAGAGAACAAAGAAACTGATTGTGGAGGGTATTTTCAGGCAGTACCACAATGGACAACTTTGGAAAGCAATGTTACATCGAAATGCACTTGGTGGATTATAGCAGATGAGAACAAGTATATCCAAGTTCAATTCCAACAGTATACGGGTGCTTATTCAACAAACTGTTTAAAAGGCGGGCTTGAACTCCGATTCGCCGATAGATTGGTCGAAGGATTTAGGTAAGAGTTCCTTTTTAACGAATTGGCAGTTTAAAATGATACAAATTCAGAATTTGCCAAATGCCTTCAACTCCAACGTATGTTAGCTTTAAGAGAACGGTCATTATCAATGGATACGCTGAAGATCAGCCGCAATACTTCCGTCTTCGTTTCCGACAAGGTAATTTACGAAAGTGGCCCCAAGTTCTATGAACAAACAGTTTCAGTCGATACTACAACGACCCGAACCGATACGCTCCCAACGTTCCAAAACAACCACTGATGTTTATTAAGAGCATGAAATCGAGCAACTGATAACATAATCGTACCCAAATAAACAATATCAAGCACACATGCGATCCGTATATAACGCTAATAATATTTAATAATAAAAAGAAAGAGTGGGTTGTAAAAAGAGGAAACAAAAAATTAACAGTTAACAAAAACTAGAGCGGTTCATTGTGGTTTTGATTATCAACTTCCGTATCCATCGGAGTTGAATGAGCATCATCTTGTTGCTTGTGAATGTCGAGAACCCGTGGAATGATGCTCATAAAGTGGTCTCCCTCTTTGTCGGCCCGGGTTTGTGAAACTTCGGCGACAACATCCGCATCCTCGGCGACCATGGGCGTGAGTCGGGTGTAGAAGTGGATGCCTTTGGGGTCTTCGACGGGGCCCTTCTTCGCGAAATCGATCATGTGGCCACGGAGCGTTCTCAGGAAGCTTTCATTCTTCTGCACACGGCGGAGACGTTTGCTTTCTTGATCCACGATGCCTAAACGATATGACGTATACCACAGTTTTACTTTTAAACCTGAGAACTTCATCTTTGGAGGCGTAAGCTCAAAAGTATTCCAGTTTTACATTCGCATTAATATAATGAAACCAAAACCCAGTGTTGATGCTAGTCACATCATTGATTGGCCACACTTGCGGATCGAGATATCACAATCATACTCGAAAACCGATAGACTAGCGGATCAATGAGATGACAGCCGGAAAACACAACCAATCGATAACAGTGATCGATCAATGTGAGTGATAAAAAAACCTACTTGTAGCCTTCTGGAACGCCTTTTGTCCTTGCCGCATCAGGCGCATGGTTTGCTTGTTTTGGATGCCGTAGAGACGCATGATGGTACCGTACTTTTCGAGCTGAAAATAAACACTCATGGACAGTTTTCAAAACCATAAACTTACATGAGGATACAAGATCTGAAGCATCTGCTGGGCTGCCTTCTGTTTGCCATCTATCACATTGCGCGCAGTTACACTGACCTCCTTGTCATCGGCAACTTTGAGGATGACTTCGATCTTTGAGTGGCCCATCTTGTTCGTTTTGACTTCAAGATTCGTTTTCGCGAAAGTTTTGCACTTTTCAAGACATGACTGCAATACCGTATAGGGCATCGGCTGCCCGAGGCGATGACTAAAGCCAGCGATTCGAGTGTCGGTGATGGATAGGAGGTCAAAGATTTCCAATTCGTCTTCGGTCTTTTTGCTGGAAAATGTATCACGTGGTAACGTACGCAGACCTTACAGTTTAAAGTTTAAAATTAGTATCAAAACATACACATTTTCGTCGGCAACGCCCTGAGGGTTGAAAGTCAGCTCGGGGATCAGAATTTCCAACGCATTCACTGCTGCCGACATTCTGGACGCCTTTTTAGCGGCACCTTTGCCTTGCCCTACGACAACGACTCCTTGGATGGTTTGGCCAATGTCGACATCACTTCGGCCTTCGGATTTGAGACGCTTTTCGTATTCGGCTTGGATGATGACCAGGCGTTCGCGAAGGGTTAGGCCGGCCATGACGGATTGGCCCTGAGGCGAAATGCGGATCTTGGCGATGGTGTAGAAGTGGTTGTTGGCGTCCCTGCAATACGATACCGGAAACAATCCAGTTTTCGAACAAAATCAGTGAAAAAGTAACTCACGTAGCCCCCTCATCTGGCGGCACATCGAATATATCGTATTCTACCGTCGATTTCAGCACCTTTTGAGCGTATTCATGCAAAATGGCCAAAGCTGTCTTTCCCTTCGGATTCAGAGCAAAGTCCTTTGAATATGGCTTGTTTTTCTCCCGGGAAGGAATGGTTATCAGCTTGGCATCGGATGGTAGCGCTAAATCATACATCAACTATGAGCAGTTTAAACAAAAAAACCCAAAACTCACTTGGCCGTTGTACAGTACTCGCCAAATTGGCCTTATCTGACGTCATTCGCTTGAGCTCTTTGAAGTGTTGGCGAGCTTTGTTCCATTCCTTGTATCTCCGGAAGGTTATTTTCTCGAATTCGAAGGCCTTTGCCGCGTATTCGTGGAGATCGGAGGGGGCGAGATCTTTGGAGCGTTGGGTTCCGGCGTCCTGAAAAGTGAGTGTGATTGAGCTTAGGATCAGAAGAAGAGGAAAATTAAGCAGTTTATCTTACCACAATTTTGATCAGCGGCGCATTGACAGAACTCAACAAAGTGGTACTGTTATCGCTGGCGCTGGCTAGCTTTTCTTCGTGTTCTTTTTGGGCCTGTTTGTTGACCGCATCCTCTTCGGCGAGCTTTTTCTGGTAGAGGCAGGGGATTGCCGACGGCGGTACAGCGTGATGGCGGGCTGAACCTGGGCCGAGGAAGTATGGGCGGCCGAAGGTGCAGACTCGGGTTGGCTTGTGCTATAAATCGAAACGATTTATCCGGGCCGTCAGTTTATATACCGTAAAACCTACCAAATAGACGACCAAACCACTGTCGTGAATTACCTCGACCCAGCTATCCGGCAATTCATTGAAAAGGTCCTTCGGTTGTCGTTTGAGAATGATCTTCTCGTAGACATTGTACTCGCCACGCTCCTTCGCAACTGCTTCATCGACGTCGGCTTCGAGGATTTCGTCAATATCCAAGTCGCTGCAAAAAGAAGGTTCACACAGTTTAAAGTTTTTCAAACATTTTCGACCACATCGGCTAAAAAACCAAAATATCACACCAGTTTAACAAATCTCACCTATTAGCGCCAGCATCGCCACTATCGTCCCGATTCAAAGTCCCGTCAGAAGCCGAAATGTCGCTATTAGGATCGCCGGAATCCATGCTGATTTCGGTTTTGACGTTGAGATCCTCCGGAGGAATGATATTCGAAGTGTCCGATACCAGTTTATCACCATCATTACTAGCAGGGGCAAGGTTGTTGCGATTGAGGAGTTTATCGATCTTTGCGCGTTTGGATGCCCTGCAAATTCAAAATACACTTCCATTTAAAGAATCAGTTTAAAACCAACTTACGATGCATAGGGACAACCTCCCTGGTCAGCCAGGCGCTTCAAGGATGAATCGGCATTATCACCCATGATTAAAGTTCGTGTAGGATATGGAGCGGACCGAAAAGAGGGATTTGCGACTGAAAATGGAGGGTAAAGCTAGCGTTGTTGCAGGCCGGACACGGTTTGGCGTTGTGGGTCGAAGCCTATCAAGGGGAAATTCCGGGGAGTATGAACTGAGATGGGCTTTATCGATTGGCTGTTGTTACTAGGAGGTGATTAGCAATAGCGAGAGAAACATATGGTAGCAGTTTACAGAAAAAGAAGCCATAAAAGGCGAAGACAAATCGATGTTGTAGGTGAATTCGTGGTGAAAAAATGTTATTGAAACACGTTGCTCAACTACACCAGTTTATGATTTTTGTTAATTTTGAGTTTCGTTGATTTACTTACAGAAAAAGTATAATTTTAATGTTGAATAATTACTACAGTTTTATACAAACTTCTAACAAAACGAAATTGATGTTGATTAGAAGTAGAAAGACTTCTTTGTAATTGAAAGGCAACAAAGCGCATGAAAAAGTGTCGCGTTTTCACACAAGTGGGCGACCTTTCATTGTTGCCCGCAATGTGCGTGTCCGTCCATTTCCATGGGCTGGAAAGTGTTCGATTTTTCGATGCTTCAACTCAGTTGTTGTTAGCTTACGCGTTTTTGGCCTTCCTTCCGCAAAAACCGCTTTCATTGAACCAGTTTCCTCAATCCAATCCCTTCCAGCCACCCCTCCACCATGTCCCCGGCGCCCTTCGACGTGAACAAGCCGATCACGGCGGCGCAAACCGCCCTCATCCGCAACTACAACACCCAGCCCCGTTTGACGTACAAAACCGTCACCGGCGTCAACGGCCCCCTGGTCATCCTGAGCGATGTCAAGTTTCCGCAATACTCGGAGATTGTCCGCATCACCCTGCCGGATGGCACGAAGCGGACGGGCCAAGTCCTGGAAGTCACGAAGAACAAGGCTGTTGTCCAGGTTTTCGAGGGAACTTCCGGCATTGACGCGAAGAACACCGTCTGTGAGTTTACTGGCGACATTCTTCGGACTCCGGTGAGCGAGGACATGCTGGGACGAGTGTTCAATGGGTCCGGGAAGCCGATTGACAAGGGCCCCCCGGTCATGGCCGAGGATTTCTTGGATATCAACGGACAGGCCATCAATCCGTGGTCCCGTATCTACCCCGAGGAGATGATTCAGACAGGGATCTCGGCGATTGATGTCATGAACACGATCGCTCGCGGGCAGAAGATTCCGATTTTCTCGGCTGCTGGCTTGCCGCATAATGAAATTGCGGCCCAGATTGTGCGTCAGGGCGGTTTGGTCAAACTTCCGGTGAGGTTTTTTGCCAAAATATTGGATAATACGCAGTTTAAACTATGTTTGAAGTGTTATGATAGCTAAATTTGAAAAATTTATATATAAAATGTCTTCCAGGGCCGCAAACTCGACGAAGCCGAGAGCAACTTCGCCATCGTCTTCGCGGCCATGGGCGTCAACATGGAAACGGCCCGTTTCTTCAAGCAAGATTTCGAGGAAAACGGCTCCATGGAGAATGTCGTCCTTTTCCTGAATCTCGCCAACGATCCCACCATCGAGCGTATCATTACCCCCCGAATCGCGCTGACCTGCGCCGAATACCTCGCCTACCAATGCAACAAGCACGTTCTCGTCGTCCTGACTGACATGTCCTCCTATGCCGAAGCCCTTCGTGAAGTCTCGGCCGCTCGTGAGGAAGTCCCTGGCCGTCGTGGCTTCCCTGGCTACATGTACACCGATTTGGCCACAATCTATGAGCGTGCTGGCCGTGTGGAGGGTCGTCATGGGTCGATTACTCAGATTCCGATCCTGACCATGCCTAATGACGATATCACCCATCCGATTCCCGATTTGACGGGCTACATCACGGAGGGACAGATCTACGTCGATCGCCAGCTTCACAACCGTCAAATCTATCCGCCAATCAACGTGCTTCCATCGCTTTCACGTTTGATGAAGTCGGCCATTGGCGAGGGCATGACCCGTGACGACCACAGCGATGTGTCTAACCAGTTGTACGCTTGCTATGCCATTGGGAAGGACGTTCAAGCGATGAAGGCTGTCGTCGGTGAGGAGGCTCTTTCCGCCGATGATTTGCTTTATTTGGAGTTTTTGACTAAATTCGAGAAGAATTTCATCTCCCAAGGTAATCTTAAACCAGTTTTAATAAGCTAAATGCAAAATTCAACCTTCAGGCGCCTACGACAATCGCAGCATCTTCGACTCCCTCGACATTGGCTGGCAATTGCTCCGTATCTTCCCACGTGAAATGCTGAAGCGTATCCCTGGCTCGACTCTCGATGCCTACTATCGTCGCGGAAACAACCCGCCCCCGCATCCGCCACCACCGGCCGTCAAGCATTAACTTGCTTAACGCCAAATTTGGCCATCCGAAACCACAGAAATGACTGACTAACGATCTGTTCCATCTCCAATCTTTAATTTTCTGTCCCATAATTCACTTTATTGCAATAACCTTCGGTTACTCTTTAACCTAATTTCTGCTTTAACAGTCTGCAATGATTCAACTCCTCCCATAGTCACCAATCCCATCCGACTAATCTGTATCTATCACATTTAAATCGTATTTATAGTCCTTATTTATTTCTTGCAATGAGCATTTATGTCATCTGACTAGATTGCCATAAGATTTCCTAATTGATTAAATGTAGAGATTCTATTTTTAACTTGAAATTGTATAAAGTAGATGTAAAACAGTGAACGCCTTGGATGCAGTTTTTTTTCTGAAAATACGTTTGAAACGTTGAAATATCCTCCGTTATTCAAGCTCCAGTTTTTATAAAGCCAATTGCAGTAGCCATGCGCCGCGTCCGATCCATCTACGCGGAGCACTACATCAAACGCTCGCATCGAGCCAAATTCACGCCTCGAGTCAATCGGCCATGGCGCCCGAGGGTCATTGCGTGGGCGGGACCAGGAGCTTTCATGCGTGATCGGTGGGTTGAGGCTTTTTGAATTTTCTGACCGCTCATCCAGTTTTGTGTTTTTTTAAAGTTGACGTATTAACGCCTGAATTCGTCAAAAGAATCAGTTTTGTTACATTCATTGCTTACATGCTTGAAATTTGAATGGCACACGTCAGTTTTGTGAAAATCCTTGAAATTCCAGCTGGTACGAACGTGACGGCTGGTACAAAGCCCGCATCCAGAAGCCTGAAGTCGTCCCACGCCTTCACATCATCGACCCTGACCGTATTGTTGACACTTTCGAGGAGGCTACGCGCGTTGTCAAGCCCAAAGAGATCAACATTGGCTTCAAGCGGACCAGCAAGACGCCCACCATTGCCAGGGATGAAGCTGCGCTTGAGATTGCCGCTCATAAACGGACGCGTGAGTTGAAATATTCAAGTCCATTAGAAAGAACAGTTTATGATTTTTAGTCGAGGTTGACCTCTCCCAACTGTCCTTCGATCAACTGTCCATCTACGACCATTTCAACATCTTTGAGGATCTCTTCGTCCCTGGAGTCTACTTCAACACGACCCAGAAGGTCGCTGTCAGGTATGGAAGTGAAAGCGTCGCTCGAGGCAATCTCATTTCGTCGACTTCAATTGCTAAAGAAGCTCCGGAAGTTGAGATTGAAGCACTGGGGACCGATGCCTACAATACTCTTTTGATGGTCAATTTGGACGGCGATGCTTATACACCTGAAGCCGAAAATGAGTTTGATAAGACCCAGATTCTGCATTGGTTCGTTGGAAACATCCCGGATGGAGCTAAAGTGGATTCTGGCGAGACTGTCGTCCCATATCTGCCGCCAACCCCCTACAAAGGCACTGGCTATCATCGAGTGGCTTTCCTGTTGCTTCGCCACAAGGAAAAGATTGATTTTTCGTCAAATAAGATCACAAGGTGAGATTCTGTTTTCTTTATTTTGTTAACCAGAGGATCTAAATTTGCAGTTTATCTCTCGCCGACCGCATCTTCCGCGTGAACCGTTTTGCCAAACAGCACGAATCCACCCTGACCCCGACCGCCGTCAGCTTTGCCCAGTTCCGATGGGATGAATCCGTCGATGAGACCCTCCACGCCATCGGTAGTAAGTCTCCGCGCTTCTTCTATGAATGGAACGAGCCCCTGAAGCCGGAACAGAAGGAATACCCTGCCAAGCCGATGCCATTCAATCTGTACGTTTTGTTTTCACAACGCACATCAGATCACAGTTTATTGTCACTATTTACAGCTACCTCGACATGTACCGTCCGCCCGAAGTCGTTCAACGTGAAATGTTCAGCAAGAAGCTGGAACGACTCGTCCATGACGGTAAATGTGAACCCGCCCCATATCCAGACATGTTCTACGCCGAAAACCGTAAAAAGTTGCCGAATTGGCAGCACAAGGAACTCATCAAGGAGAACACTGGCGCTGGAAAGTATGCCAGTCTGTATCTGAAGAGTGGCTTTGTTAATGCTGTTGAACAAGCTTCTGATGAAAAGAAGAAAGAAACGGCTGTTTGAGGTTTTTGTTTAGATTTTAGTTGTTGTTTTGTTATGAGGAAAGTGCCTTTGAATAGATTTTTTTAAAAGGACGTTACTAGTCTTTAACAGTTTTATCTTTTCACTTTTTGGCTAACTGCCTCTTTTAGTTTTTTAAAGCTTATCTGAGTATGGGCAAAGAACTTAACAGTTTTCAATAACTTTATCTTCGACAAAAATGGGTACAAACAACAAAAATTCCAAGAATTACAGATGCTTTGAGCTTGTTTTCAGTATTGGCGTCGTCGTTGCGACTGTTGTGGCAGTAGAAGCTTCGGTTGACATCTCAAACGACGGTTCAGTTTTCCGAATTGTGCCAGTCCGCAGGCGGCGATCGAGAAATTCGGGGTTTTGATCGATAGCAGGATCTCGAAGGAAGGGGATGCGTCTTCCAAAGGCGTCGGTGACTTCCTCAAAGAAGCCACCATTGCTGTTGATCCGGTTTTGTTGCTGCTGTTGTTGTTGTTCCTGGTTTTGACGGGTCCGCAGGAACTGTTGCTGCTGCTGTTGTTGTTGCTGTTGGTCCATGCGGAGCGGTGCTTCGAAGGGATTCAGCTGTCGTCGGAGGAATTCCATGTCATTGGGGGTTAGACGAGTGGCACCAGGCGTGGATGCTACATAATAAAAATCAGTTTAAATGAAACCAATTTTGAGGGATAAACTTACTAATTTGAGCCGGATTGGCCAATCCATTGGCTGTGACAGTCCGGATCGTGTTCATAATGCCCATATTGCCGGAATTCTGATCAGCCTGCTGCTGGGCAGTAGCGATGGATCTCGGATTCTGTTCAAAACCACCAAAACGGGCTCCAAGGCCGAGTTCAGTCGGGAAGCCGGCCATTTCGGCTTCGGATGGGTTGAACGGCATGACAGGGCGTCCATGGTTGATCACTAAATTGTATCGAAACCAGTTTAAAAGTTAAACTTAATCAAAAAAACTCACTATTTTGTTGGACAAGCCTCTGAATCTCAATTTGCTGGCGCCGATTCTGCTCCATCAGTTCAAAAAGTAGACGATCCCTATCACTTGATGAAGATTGGGCAATCCCAGGGAAGCCAAATGAACTCGTGCCATGCCCTGCGGCACTTGGGAGGACCAAGGCATTCAACAAGTCGTTGTTAGCTATCTCAGTTGTAAGGGCATTCGTCTTGTTAGACGCGTCGCGAGTGGTCAGGAGCTGATTTCGACGAAAAGCAAGTTGCTGAAGAAGGGCATTTTCCTGGTTCGTTCGAATGGCAGCGTTCTTCGTGAACGTTTCGAGGTCGAATCCGGTCACTGGAGCTCGGCGGGAGGCTTCTCCGATGATGGAGGTTGGAGTTAGGGGTTCTTCTGAATAAAAGATTGTCCAGTTTATCACAAAACTTCCAAAAAACACCTACCAGTCGAGCTAACATCAATAACCCGCGCCACTGATCCCAGCGACGCCCCACTTACAGTACCCAAAAAGCCGACTACAACAAAACTAACACAAATCCTCATCAATTCTCGCCTCATATCTTCCAACTACCTCCAGTCAGTCTCAAAAAACCTACTGAAGATCGATGTCAACTCGAAGTGCTGTCCGAATAGACTATTAACAACGCCTGTTCCTCCCAAAAAGCCGCTTTTGTATTTTGAATGGAAAAACTCGTGGGAGGCGGGCATCCCACCTCCGATCAGCCCTAAATGCTCCAGTTTTTCTTTCCTTTCTCTTTTCACAGGCTGATTCACGCTGCCCCGGCCCGGACGGATTAGCTCTTTGACTCCGTCTTTACATTTTTGAGTGACTTTCTTTTTTGAGCAACTTTGGCAGGGTCCTGGTCGCCATTTCGCAAACTGACGACAATGCGATTTGTGTTTTTTGTTGTGAGCTCCCAGTTTGATGGAGGATTTGGTCACGGAACTTTCGATGCGTGACGGCATGGTCAGTCGGTCAATGTTAAGCTCACATGCTGAATGGAGCAGTTTCATGGGATTACAATAGGCTTGAGGGAGCTGGCTGGGTGGATTTGGGGGTGATAATGAAACTGAAGATCGGGAACAGTTTTGAAAAATTCTAACAAAGCAACAAAGAAGTTTGACTTTGAAGTAAAATGGCTGAATTTCAAGTTTAAGCAAAAAAATGTTGACAGTTTAATAGTATTGTAGTCTTTCCGTGTTGTAGAAAGTCAAAGAAGGCTCCGAAAGCATCTCCAGTTTTAACACAAATTAGCAAAAAAAGTTGATTTGATATTCACCATTTCGTCACAGCGTACAGTTTTTAAACAAAAAGTGCAAAGTGTAGATTGCAAACCAAAAATCCGCATGCCTTGGCATCGATAAATCGTTCCCAAAACTCCATGCAAATTCAAACTCTCAAAATCCTTCAAAAAACAACCCAATGTCCTGTCAAACCGGCCATCGGTCAACACCCTTCCATCAAGCATCCTCGTTTTGCTGCTTCTGACCATCATTTCCATCCGATTCTAACATGTTTCTGAAACGCATATCAAACACTACTCCTACCGTAACACGGAGCGACTTTTTGAACGCTTTTGACTTGTTCAAACCATTCGAGGTGACTTCAATACATATTGTTAATACCACCACTCAAAACAGTTTTCATTTTATAGGATATTTCAAACGCGGAGATCGAGCAGCGAGTGATTAGCATCAACGAGCAACTTATCAACAAAGCGACCAGCTGGGAAGTCAAATCTAAGCTCGTAAGTATTCCCAGCTATGTATTAAGCAGTTTAAATTGTCATCATTACAGTTAGAAGATCTTTGTTGTTTACTTATGTCGATGAATAACCACGATGCGGAAGCATTGATGAGAATTTCGCCACAATGGGATCAGTGCTTGGTCGATGGGCCAAAGGAAGGGCGATCGAGTTTGGTCAAGGTTTACTGTATTGCTATTGGGTTTGTTTGATATTTTGAAAGTAACAAAGGAAATCTGATTCCCCACAGTTTTTTCGCCTATCGCCTCAGGGCTTCATTCCTACCCGTCGCCGAACGCCTTCTGAAGAATCTGTTTGGATTGACTCAGAAGCGCATCACCATAATGGCATCATCTGGGCGTGTTGCGATTGAGTTTATATTTCGGGTAAGAAGGCTTCCAATGAACAGTTTTATATTGCAAAATCCGACTTCAGTACGTCCAATCCTCCAAATTAATGGAATCCCTCCCCGAATTCGCCAAACACAAAGCCTCCGAGATCCGAACCGAAGCTGTCAATGCTGCCATTATCATTGTTCAGCAATGGCCAAGTGAAATCGTGAAACCACACCTCAAAGACTTCATTCCTTCTTTCGAGCACTGTATTGGCGACGCTGGCCCCACCGTCCGTACATCAGCAAAAGTCCTATTCAAAGCGTCTGAAAGCCTCCTGAATGAATACCAATCGCATGCCCGGACCGTCAAAATCTATGGTACCCCAGCCAGAGCGCCTCCAACTTCCAGGCTTCCGCCACCAAAAACTGCGCTTCGATACAGAATGCCGCTCTCGACAGAAGTCACGAAGTCACTGACACTGTCACCTCCGAGACAGACAATACGGCCTATCATGAGTATGGCGGATGCGAAAGCGCGGCACTTGGTCACTGGCAGCTTGCAACATCTCGACACATCAAGGAAGACGACGATACCACTAATGTCGAAGCCAGCCACGAATCAGAAGGCCGATGCCCTCCGACGACGGACACTGTTTGAAGCGCGTCGAACGCGATCCCAGATTCCTGTCGCAACTGGACGAAGGGTCAGTGATGTGGTTATCAGAACAGAAAAAGTCAAAAAAATCGAAGCTGACACGCTATCAGCGACGAAATCACCTGTTAGCCTTTTTTCGGACCCCCAAGCATCTGTGAGTTGTCAAGCGCGAGACGTATTAAATACAGTTTACATAAATTTCTAGCCCCCAAAGTCAGAAACAAAATTACTGAAAGCCAAAGTCGAGAGTCTCGAAACCCGCCTCAATGACATGGAAAAGAAGCTCGAAACCGTCCTCCACAAAAACGCAGAATTGCAACAAATCGTCTCTTCCCAAGTTGCCCATATCGCCTTACTTGTAAGTATTTCACATTTGAAGATTTCTGAAACAACTATTGAGTCTTCAAAGTTGGATTTAGGAACAGCGTAACGCCGGCGACACTCCGACTAAGCATAACTACAGTATGCCTGAAGAGAGCCATTGTTAGTTCCGATATTCTACATTTTTTCAGCTCCCGACAGTTTTTTTATTTCAAAATCACCACTAATTTGATTGATTTGTGCCCCTCATTTGCCCCTAGAATCGTTTCAATAAAAAACGTAGCCTCCAAAGTTAGACATTGATCATCCCATTCCCATAAATCTGTCCCCCAACCCAATGAAATTCATGTTTTTGGAGGTCTAACTGCCGATTACATGTAACCGGAATCTTTTGAAGGAAATCGTTTTCCTTTCATTTTGTGAAAAGTGATCGGTTTGTGTCACCTTGGCTGTCGACTTTTAGATTTCCGTGCTGTTTATTGTATTCCGACGCGAGTTCAAAATGGATACAGTTTTAAAACATGAAGTTAAGCTATTGTTTGATAGCGTTGTTGGCACTTCTGAAGTTTGTTTAGTCGTCAAAACCCTCACAGTTTATGGTTTACTTTTAGCATTATTCCACTGACGAAATCACTCAAAAAGCTCTTATTATTGTTGATCACTTGGCCGATGAGCAGTTTTCTTCGAAAGAGAAACAGGCATTTGTAAGTTTCGTGTACTTATCTTACTTATTTTGCACTTCAAAGCCGTAGCGTTTCTGAAAACAGTTTTAAGCTAATTGAATTATGCGGTTTATTGATTGCCCGCAGTGGCAATGGTCATGAAGCACTGTTAAACACGTCTACTGCGTGGGAGCAATGCTTTATCAATGGATTGACTGATAAATCGTGTCATGATCTGTATAATGCGTATTGTGTCACTATCTGGTAGGCTATCTTGTGTCTTATAAAAAGCAAAACCGTTTTTCCAGTTTTTTCGCATCCCATCTCGGCAAAGATTTCACGCCAACCGCGATCAAGCTCTTGCCGACTTTGGTTCACAATGATGAAGCGGAACCTACCAAATCGATCAACAAGCTAACATGCTTATTTATCGCAGAAGTAAAGGAAATACATAATAAAAAACAGTTTTCATAATTAACAAAGCTCTTTTAGCATACGCAGTCATTGGAATTAATGGAATTGTTGCCAAAAATTGCAAACATATTCAAACCACGATTTACAGTTTTTGAGATAGCAGAAGTGATAATTTCAACCTGGCCGCGTGAAATTTTGAACACTGGCATTGTCCAATTTCACGCTGAATTGGCAACACATAAGCAAAACCGAGTGAAAATCGTCAGAGAAGCTGCAATACGAGTTACCGATGCCATCAAAGACAAATTTCCGCAGATAATCGATGACAGATTTGTTGTAAGTCGAAATATTTTGATATCAGCTCAGTTTAAAACTTTGTTACAGAATGAAAAGCAATTGCGGCTTGAGAACATGCGCAAAACGACGGCAAAGGCAGTTTTATTTGATAATATGGCTACAGTAACCTCGATATCTAAGTTTGCTAACATGATCAGCGTGGAGACTCCTCAGTTTACCGTAAAGACAGATGAATTTAACAAGCCACACCCCATAAACATCCAACACAAGTCGAAAATTCCAGTTTTAAAACGACGGATGGAAAACAGATTCTATCGAATCGACACCTCAAAATCGATGGTTGGCTTAGAATGAAAAAAACCTTAACAGTTTTTTAAACAATAAACTGTACATAAAAAGGCCATACTAGTCTTGAAGAAAGTAAATAAACTTAAAAAAGAGGTCTTGTTAAAGGAAAAGCAGTTTATCGTTACCAGGAAGTGTAAAAGTGAAAATACAGAGATCAAATCTTAAAATCTTACAATAAATATCAATTTACAGTTGAAGATTGGCAGTATTGCGGAAAGCGTCGGAAAGGTAGCTCAATCTGGACCGCTGAAGCCACGCCTTCTCGATTACAGAGCCATCGATTCGGTTTTGGACGGGGCTGCAAATGTGTTTTTGGTGAGCAAATCATGAAATTGGTGAAATACTAAGACCATGGTATCAGTTTAAAACAAAAAAATATGCTTAATACAAGCGTTTTAGAGGTAAATGGTCAAACCAATGCTGACCGACACAAAAGTGAAATCAGTTTTAAAATCAAAATGTCAACTAAAAACTCAAAACGAACCGATAATCAATCTGCCCTTTGGTGGATCCCGGCTTCACCTCAATTGCGCCCTTCTGAATCAACTTGTCGAGGTAGAAGTAGACGAGAGTCTTGGCTCGAGGAGGCTGGTGCATTGCTCGGAAGACGAGATTGAAGTCTGGAAAAGTGTTATAGAACTAATGTAAGCAAGACGACTAAACGGATGCAGTTTACTTTGAAAAACGTTCAAATAAGGCACATGGGGATTGCCAGAGCGCTTGGAAAGGCGACGGATCAGCTCGAGGATGAAGGCTTCATGGACTTCGAGGTCTGAAAGTAGACATTTATATATAATTTGACGAACAAATTGAGTGAACAGTTTCTAACCTTCAACATATTCCACCATATTGGAATTTCGCGGCACGATTCTCTCCAATTGGCGGAGGATATCAGCATCAGCAGGGATAATGTCCGTCTCGAAGTAGTACTCGGCGAACAGGGACGCGAATCGCTTCAATTTGGAGAAACCGCCACCGGCACTGCTCGCGACGACGCGTTCGACGTCTCGGATCACGACGCCGCGGGATGTGACATCGTCGATGAGGCTTTCCCAGGCCTTCTTGGCGTCCTTGTTGTCGCACTTCCACGACTTTGGAAGCAGCAATGCCCTCAGGGCTTCGATGGGTTCGACAACTTCGTCGGTGGTGCTGAAGATCTTCAAATTGCCCATGCGGGATCGGACTCGCTTCTCGACGTTGTCGGTGGCTGTCTAGAAGTGAAAATATATATAACCAGACGACACTTTGGAGGTTCAGTTTACCATATCCCTCGAACAGAAGATAACCAAACACTTGGAAGCGCAGGCCTTGTTGATGATCGTGTAGAGGAGCTGTTGGCGGTTCCGTTGCGTGAATTGTTCAAAGTTGTCGACGATGATGAGTTTCTGGTTCTAGAAAGATTGTAAAATATATATAAACAGAACGTTCAAAGCACAGTTTAAACCCACCTCAAAATCGTCGCCCAACAAGTTCGTCCCGGCCGCATCATCGCAGAAGAAGCCATCGATAATGACGACATTCGACGATGGGTACACCTTCTGTCGGACCTGGTTGATCATGGCAGTCTTGCCGGATTGCGGAGGGCCCAGAAGCAGGCAGGAGCAGCCTTCTTTCGAGACGACGAAGCGGTCGAAGACATTGGTGAGGGATCTGGAAGTTTGGGGAGTTGAAATGCGTGGAAAAGGTTAGATTCGTGATAAACTTACTCGAGTTGATTGTCCAAGCCGATGAGGGAGTCTTCGATGGCATTGATTAGGGCGGACTTGGCCATTTTGGAGGTTGACAAAATAGTAGCCAGCAACCTTCGCGACAGTTTGAAAAATGCGGGAAAGTGCGATGCGTGTGTTTTCGTAGCGAAAGTACTGAAATGTCGTTTTTGGGGGATTTACACGCGGCTGGAATTTGACCATTTAGTGGTGTTTTTTCTTTGGTAAAACAATGGTTACGTTACCAATTCCATACCGTCATCAATAACGCAGTTTAAACTTTTATAAAAAATACGCACAGTTGCTGTTTTGGTGCAAAAATATTGAATTTTGTATTAAATTTTTAAATTTGAACAGTTTAACATAACAAAATGTGCATTAACCATTTCTAATTGCCCACATCCAAAAATTCGCGTCAGTTTATCATTTAACATTCCCATTTCATCCTCCAAAACCGTCAAAACAACCAGCCCAGCCGACCACGTGAACTTCGGACCGTCCATGCCAGGGTGCACCTTTTTTTTCACGTATTTGCTATTCGACTGACTGAACTTTGATTTTTTTCCATCGGGCGTCTCCGAAGTACCCAGAAAATACGGGCTGCCACAGACGGCTGAACAGATGAACAAAAAGACCACGGAGCATTGAATGCTGTCCGTGAAAGTGACGCAACCATGACTGGGCGGTTGTTTTTCGCCGTCTTACCAATCGACGAAACCCGAATCATACATGATGCCTGTCTACGAAACCGAGGAAGGATATAAAAGGGGAGAAGCGGTTCGAGGGGATCGATCAGTTGGGGTTTCATTTGGTCTCGAAGAACAACACACGCTTCAGTTTTCTTTTTTGAGTTACTTTACTTATGGTTACCGATGTATAGTTCTTATTGATAGTTTTATTAACTGTAGCTGTTAATGCAGACAAATACTTTTTTATAGTTTATTGTTGTTGACAAAGTTTTGGCAAGATTTTTAGCCAGAATCTTATAAAAGCATTCAGCAAAATCTTTTTCCAGTTTTATGGTACTAAACTAAGTCTGTATATGACTGTTCGTGTAGTTGCAAACTACAGCAAAAACACACACAGAAAATGGACCCTCGCATAGGAGGGATTTTTCCCTCATTTTGGAGGAAAAAAACCAGCAACACTGCACTTGAGTTTTTTTCCCTCATACACGCAAACTTTTTCCCTCACCCAGGAGGGACTCGAAACTCCACGATGAGAGCTCATTTCATCATGATGGAGGGTCGAGATATCAAATGTGAGTTCCCTAATCAGCGTTTAGGCCCGAATCGCCCCGCCCCATTGTTTACTGATGTAATCAATACGTGAACCATATTTATTGATTGCATTGTTAAAAAAACAACGTCCAATATGACAAATACAATAACAGTTGTTCATACATACATCATGAAGTAACAATATAAGCGTTGTAGTCATTCTTGTCGTATTATCTGACGTGGCGGATCGTGATGGCGGAAAGCGTGGAAGTGCAGGGCTTGAACGTTGGATTGATCTTGATTTCTGCGAATCAGCATACGTTGAAACGGTTGTCTCTGACATGCGATTCTGAAAATTGGAAACTTTGAAGGTGTCATCATCAGGGATAGAAAACGCTTACCTCAATCACTTCGGACCACTTTTTGGCGTCAAGCTGTCGGATGGCGACTAGATCGTACGTGTAAACCTGAAAGACAGCGCTTGATATTGATCTGAGTAAAAATTATATAACAAACTCACAATTTCAATTCGATTTTCCATATAATTCGTAAGCGCAAATCCATACCCTGCAG
>KB455461.1:341671-355092 GCA_000341325.1 Panagrellus redivivus | reverse complement strand
TAAAAATTCTGAGTACGTCATTGTGTTCCCCATCGAAAGTTGACCCTAGAACCAAAATATCATAACTTTATATCTTCAATGAAGCCCGCTAGAATTTTTTGAAGTTCAAACTTTCAGAAGCCATATCTCCAAAATCCGGAGGTTTCAGACCGAACTGCCGCGGTTCCAGACCTTTCTCATATGTACCTACATTTTGGCGCCAAAACATTTCAAAGTGTAAAAATCGGTGGTCGGCCCCTCCACCTTGACCCTAAATCTTGTCAAAAACTGTCTCTTAAATTAGTATTCTTATTGGTCGTTCAAACTTGGGAACCCTGGGGTCCCTTGCCGCAACAACTTTTAAAGCTAACTAATCCGATTTACCTGACTTGTTCCGCACGACCCTCTCTTGTTCAGTTTGACATTAGTTTTGAATAAAGCAGGTTATTGCACATTTTCGCGAGAAGTTGAATATCTTCGTCAGGGGTATCTCATTTCGAGGAAAATACGACACTAATTCTGCCTGTACTCATGTGTTTTGACGACGCGTCCAGGCAATGCGATCAAACACGCCCCCAAAAGCACTCCCATAACGAAAACGTTCTGCATGCACAACCAAATGCGTTTCTTACAAGTTCGCGCATTCATTCTATCTATTCCACCATTCCGATAGCATCGAACCGCTTTTTCACCACCGACACTGATTGGCAAACGCTATTCTAATTGTGTGCTATCGACTTAAGGTCCTAGGCTTCCCCTTCGTTTGATCGTGTTCTTGATTTTGACTGTTTCAAAATCACAATTTGTATTACAACTTGATTTCAGACTGATCTCAATCCCCATACACATAACGTCTTTCCAATGTCGTCCGATGAAGACTGTAACATCTACTCCAACTTTAAAAAGTACCGCCAAAAGATTAAGAAGAGTATTGTTATCGAGAAGCCGAAAGTCGGTATGTTTTATATATAATTTTTCGACAATTAGTTTTTTTATATATAATTTTGTGTTAAAGATGTTTCAATGTTATCATTTCAGTGAAAAGCACCCCGAAGAAGGTCATCAAGAAGAAACGGGCGTCAGATAGCAGTTCCGATTCCGAGGAGGACCTGGCCGTCTCCATTCAACGCCACTTGGCCGAGAAGGCCGAACGCGAGCGAAAGGCGGCGAAGAAGCCGAAGCGAGACGACATCTGGGACGAGTACGACAAGGAGTACGGCACTGTCAATGGTGAAAGTGTGGAGCCGATACATGTCCCTGCTGTTGGGTTGAGTCCGTCCGTTCAAAAGTGAGTTTCGGCCCTTCGCTATCATTGTAATTGACTGTTATTCCAACTTCAGGATGTTAGCCGACCTAAAACAAGACGAAATGCAAGAAAAGTTCGAACGCGCCCGATTCGAAGCCCAGCTCGCCAATGCCGAACGTCAACGCGAAATGGAGCTAAGCCAGATGGATCAAGAGAAATATATCTTCATCACGTTGACGGTCATGGGTCGATCAGAGGCCGATTTCAACGAGCACGCCAAGCTGGACTATGACAAGCAATTCGCGGATATCCTCATCAAGTACGCGCCCATGGCAGGCTGGAGCAATCCCAACGATGTCGATCTGCTCTGGGACAAGCCCGAGCAATTAGTGACGCTCAAGTTCTATGAAACCCCGAAGCAACACGACATGCCGGCCTTCAAGTACGCAAAGCTCATCATGGTCGGCAAGGATGGGGCTCAGGCGGAGGTTCGCACGAAGGGCGACATCAAGTTGAAGATCAATTTGGCATCGCAGAGGAAGCCTTTGGAGAAGATCATTATGAAGGTTTGTGGCCTTTTAGAAACCCCTTTATAAGACTAAGTTTGACATTTCAGAATTCAACCTTCGGCGACCTCAAAAAAGAACTCGAAAAAGATCTCAAAGTCCCTCCCTCCAAAATGAAGATTGTCTTTGATGCCGAAGTCGTCGAAGATTCGCAAACCCCCGACGAGCTCGACATGGAAGAGGCCGATGTCATTGACCTGCAAATTGTGAGCTGATCTCGAACTCGGACAGCTTTAATCATAATCATTGTAAATTTTGTGTCGCTTTCTTTGTGAAGAGTTTTAAATTTAAGGGTTGTAGACTGACTGATAAAGGTAACCATGTAAATTGACGACATTTGGAAATTGGGGTACTGTAGCTGAGAAAATTAGAGGCGAAGCGAACAAAAAGACCACCATCAAGTTCAAAAAGCCAAAAAACACCACGATTTGGAACGGTTCACAAACAATGGGTTTGCAATCGTCACTTTTGAATGCAAATAGAAAACATTTATCCATCTGCGGACCACGTTTGCTTCACACTTTATGAAATGTGTTGATAACTGTTACATTGGATGGGTGATCGACGAGCTATGGGGCACTGTAGTGGGCGGAGTTTGCACTTTTGGGTATAAAACTGGAACTTTTTGGCATCAATTTCATTCGCTTTTGTACCCTATTGATCACTAATGTCACCAATCCATCTGATTACCGTCCTAGCCCTCTGGCTCTCCCTCGCCACCGCCCAAACGACGGCCCAATGCGGCCCCAATGAAGTCTACACGACTTGTGGCTCATGTGAAGCCTCTTGTCAGAATCCGAATCCCATGTGCACCCAGGAATGCCGTCCAGCTGGGTGCTATTGCCCGTTGAACGGCTTTGTGAGGAACGCTTCCGGAAGCTGTGTTCCAAGCAGCACGTGCCGGCTCGAAACGACTTCCCGCCGTCCGAGACGTAGGAAAACTCTTTTTTTGACCAAAGATAAGTAAAAATGGCCCAATTAAGGATGCCCACTTATCAAATGCATTCCCGGCCGAAGATGCATTCAACCAATCTGCACGCCTTCAAGCGATGGACCAGTCCCGACCTGTCAACCGAATGAAGTCTACACGACCTGTGGCACCTGTGAATCGACCTGTGCCAACCTTGATCCGCCGTGTACCAAGAACTGTCGTCCGGCTGGTTGCTATTGTCCGCTGGGTGAATTCGTCCGTAATGCCAACGGAAGTTGCGTTCCAGCCAGCACGTGCCGTATCACCGTTCGACCAATCACGCGTCCGACGCCGATTCCTTGAAGTTAAAAACTGATTCGTAACTTTAACAAATTGTAAATAATCTTTGTGCGCGCAATGATACATATTTGTTTGTGGGATCTTCAAAATAAACACATCAAACGAAACTTTTACTTGACTTAAAAATTGCAAATGATACTAAACTTAAAAAAAAGCTAAAGACGTCAAAAACCTAACAAAGTTATAAAGAAGGGTATAGCAAGTCAAACGGCATTTTCATGATTGTCGACAATTACCACAGTTTGAACCCGAATCCACTTCCGAAGATAGAAACCTTGATTTCGCGTCCGACCGGAGATGAAGCCAATTTTGAACTGTTTGGTGCCAGCTTCAATGGTGACAAGTACCTCGGCGGCGAAATGACCCTTGGAAACGTTGGAGTCGGAGTCGATGGATTTGGATTGCGAGCCCAAGCTACTGGCCTTCAACCGAAAGTGGTGCTGGGCCCTGTGGACATTGTCGGCAAAGTCGGAGGTGCCGAGGCTGGTCTCAAGTTTTAGGAACCAAAAGTCGGCTTTGACGCCGGTTTCACCGCAAATCTCACCGCCGTGGAAGGCAATGTCGGCCCCGTGGGTGCCTCGATTGGCTTGTCTGCTGACACGGGCATCAAGATTGGCAAAGAAGGCGTCGGCTTCAAACTCCTTGGGACTGGAGGTAGCATCGGACGGACGACCAGTGTTCAGCTATTTGGAATTGGTTTTTCGGTCAAGCTGTTGTGACAGATACGAGATACAGTTGTCTTGATTCCACGTAAGCTTTTTTATATTGAATAAAACCTTGTTCAAATAACTTTGTTTAGATATCGCTGCCTTCATCTCCCATGTGCTCAATCAAGTCAAAGCCATATCCGTTTGTTCTTACATATCTAATTGTAATTGTTATCAGTTAATAAAAGTTGTTGCAATTCCCGTCTCTATCGATGCTTTGATAACCGTAATGTCATACAAGTACCTATTACAAAAGACTTGACCCCATCCTTTGTCCCACAGCGATGCTAACTAAAACCAAGTACATAGCGATGTGAACCCCGACCAACCTTGAGGCACTTTGTTTGCCTTTCCGAGGGGGTGAGCACGCGCATCCGCGGTTCGAATTTGCTTTTCTCCTGTTTCGCTTGTAGTCCGACGGCCCGGGCTGTCCGTTAGCCGTCGAGTTGTCCGAGACTCTCGAGGCTCTCGTCACCCAACCCCATCACCGTCGAAAACTTTAGGGGGTCTCGTTGTCAGCTGGGTGTCTTCGAAGTGTATAGAGATGCCTACCCTTTTGACGATATTGTACACTTCATTGTGACCAAACTTGGTTTTCGTTTTTAGTTTTTCCCAAAATTACGACCCCCAAAAACGTCGCGCATCTGTGTGGCGTCCAGATTCAGATTGACACCAAAATAAGTATGTCTTAAACCGGAACAATGCTGCCACCGCCGTCGCCTAAATACCCACCTTAAACCGGAACAATGCTGCCACCGCCGTCGCCTAAATACCCCCATATTTTTATAATTGTGTTTTCGAATTTCTTCAAACTTTTGGGTGGGGGTGGCCTGTTTTGAGAAGGCATAACGCAGGGGACGGCCTCCTGGGGTGGTGCGCAAAATGGACAAGTTGAACCATTTTGAGGGTTGCCGACGCTGACACAATCAAAAAGTAGTCGCAGCTAATCCCTTCCACCCTCCACGAGGAAAAGAGTGGGCTGTAGGGTAGTCAGGAATTGGCAGTGTGCCCAGGGCTGCGGGGCGCAAGGCCATCTGCTCTGCGCACAGCCAGATCGCATCGAAATCGGATCGAAAAGCCGAACATCCGCTCTTCCCTCTCATCCCAGCCAGCCGATGGTGGTCATTGCTGTCGAGTTGGCGACTTCCCATGACCACCCAAACCCTATCCATCCGATCGCCCCGATATCGGTCGTTTCACGCATCACTCCCCACGCTCCACCCCCAAAACGTGTCTAACACCGGTGACATTGCCTCGAGCGAACATATGACTGACCACTTCCGTCAATACCTGCCCCTGGCCCTGGCTATTTCCTTTCAACTTTCAACTTGGCGCTGATCAAGCTCTGACGTTTGTTTCTTACCCGTCAAAACAGATAATAACCATCAAAACACATCAAAAGTCCATCCTTTTCACGCCTCCACCAAATGACGTACACCTATTTCATTCATTTTTACCCATCTACCTCTTTTTTAAGTTTACCATTGTTAGTCAACCTGCAAGTCGACTCGTGTCGCCCATTTTTTGGGTATGTGTCGTCGACCCAACTGACAGCGTGTTTCGTGTTGTTTGAGGTCGTCTGGCGGGGCTTCAAAGGCTGATTCATCCCGCCAAAATGTACCTATGACACGAACAAGCTTTTGAAGAACATCGTTCGATACGTTGACCAACATTTGTCTTTTAAATTGTGACTTTTTGGATGTTCATTATTTCGTATATAACAAGTTCATCAGTAAATTTTTGTTTACAAATAGAATTCTATTAGATGAACTTTGACAAAATTAATTTTTATTTTTATAAACTAGCAATACTACGATAATGTTTGCAAAGTTTTGTTTTAAAGCATTCAAGATTGAAAGTCACAATAACAATTTTCGATGCGCTTATTTCTAAAAAACTTTGAATTTGCCATTTCTGGAAATTGCGACTTTTGAATGGGACTGAGTTCCAGTTGTTAGTACGCTTTGTCTTTACAATGAAGAATGCATGTTCTAACAAAATTAAACACTGATTACGTGTATTTTAAGCCCATCAATTTTTATTTGTAATTGAACAGAGCTCAGTTTCCATGCTTCTCTTATTCGGTCCCTTTTTGGACTGCTACCTTTTCAATCGATCAATTCAGTTGCGCCCCAAGCTTTTGAGTGGTTATAGGCGGTCCTATGACCACAATGGTCCGGGTTAACATTGTTTGTTCCACTAAAGATGTGCATCTTATCAGTTTTTTTAACTTCCTAGACAAATGTATTTGGTACCCATCTCCCAGACTGTCACAAAGCATGTATTTTTCAACGTTTTGTCGGCCTATTCCGGCCAAAATTCAAATTCACACCTTGCAAACCCCCCATTATTTACCCAACATCCTCCAGCTGACGCATATGTATCATCTAGTTGGTCCGTCGTCGGCTCGGCGTCCACCTACTCCACCAAGACCAAAAGCTCTTTCCTAATCGAACCAGCCGGGTGGTGCATACAGTTTTCCGACGTCGTCCGTCTTGGACCGTCGTCATCCCTCCTTCCTCCAAGCTTTTTGAGTACCTATTTGCGTTACAGCTTGCATTCAATCATAAAAAACTCATCCATTCTATTGTATGCTGCTTGGTGTCCCTTTGCGTTTTTTCGGTACACACTTCCATCCAACATCCGTTCTTCGCCACAGGCTATACCCCTCTAACGGACACCCTTCCATCCCCTCTGGCTGAACTGGACGATGGAATGACCATTGCATTGCATTTGTGAGCCAGCTATTGTCAAAAATGAATACATCGTACAACGTTCAGTCCGGGTCGAGGCAGGTCGCTGTTCCCATGCAAGGAGGTACCATACAAATCCAATAACTTTTTTAAACCCCCTTCTTTGTCGAACTACTTTTTATTTTTCAAGTCGATAGGGGAATAATAATTCCCCCTTCATAGTCGTCGGCCGATATCCGCCCCGATGGACAGTCGTTTTTCATGCGATAGGCGATTCGAAGCGAAAAATCGAGGGCAACGATGCCTGTTAGACGTGAATGATCGCGACTGCTATCCGAAACTGTCGCCCTTTTTCCGGAAAGACCTTCACAAAACCCATTCAAATTTTGAGGGTCGTCAAATTTTCGTGTCATAATTTCGCGCTTTTGTCGATTTTGTTGTTTTTTTCGAACTTAACCTTGACGTTTTTGACGTTCCGTTGGAAATTACATTCTTCACGGGGTCCGATTCTGACCCATCAATCGACAAATTTCTTTACTTTTTTGGCTAACACGATGAATCATCCACAACCTTTCGATCCCCGCCTGTTTTTTGCGATCTGTATACGTATTCGCATTCGTAGCCAGCGCAATGAATCGATTGTTGAACAAGCCTTTGGTCACATTTGTACACCTTTGTCTGCCCTGTTCAATGTCAAGTTTTACGTTTTTGAATCGATTTTTGTTAATGTTCAAGTTCTATCGACCCTACAATAACATTAAACTGACTGATATCACTACCACTCCCATCACCGAGCACCCTTAACTGCCCCGACAGCCATTCTTGTTCCGCAAATTGCGAAAATCGTGTATGATTCATTCAAAAAACCCGCTGATTCGTCTGTTTTGAGTTTACTTGTTGTTATTTCAGCTTTCTTTTCCGTCGTTGGGCCTTGCAGGCCGTTTTTCTTACTTATTTTGCGGAGTTTTGAAGACGATCGCTTTGTCGACGTCGATTAATTTTTGCAATCATGGTAAGTTTTTGGCATTTTTGACACTTTTTATCAGTAGTTTGATAGTTTTGAAAATCAATTGTAATCGATGAACTTAATTGTATTGATTTTCAGCCATTTCACTGGCAATCCAACATCAATGTGCAGCAGGTCGGTGTCGATGACATGGTCCTGCTGCGATCGCTCAATGAATCCGCCATTGTCGATAATTTGAAGAAGCGTCTTGCCTCTAAAGCCATTTTTGTAAGTTTTATCAACTTTTGTATCATCTACAGTACACTTTTAACTATATCGATTGATTTGGTTGACTGAAACTTGCACCCATGCCAATTAGTCCCCTCTACAGTATGCCTTTTTCAGACCTACATCGGCCCAGTCCTAATCTCAGTCAACCCTTTCAAAGAAATGCCATACTTCACCGATAAGGACATGGAAATGTATCAAGGCGCTGCCCAGTATGAAAACCCGCCCCATATCTATGCCCTTGCCGATGACATGTACCGTAACATGATGATCGATTCAGAATCGCATTGCGTCATTATTAGCGGTGAATCTGGTGCCGGAAAGACCGTATGTGCCAAGTACATCATGAACTACATTGCGAGGATCAGTGGAGGGTCAGCGAGGGTCCAACGCGTGAAAGATGTCATCATCAAGTCGAATCCGCTGCTAGAAAGCTTCGGCAATAGTGCCACTTTACGCAATTGGAACAGTTCCCGCTTCGGGAAGTACGTCGACATCATCTTTGGCGCTGGTGGAGAACCCATTGGCGGCAAGATTTCAAACTTCTTGCTGGAAAAGTCCCGAGTTGTGACCCTGAGCCCTGGGGAACGCAATTTTCACATCTTTTATCAGCTGCTTGCGGGGGCGGATGCACAGACTAAAGGTTTGACCCCCATTTTTCAATTTTTCTTCATAATGGTTGCTTCAGAAAACCTCGGCATCGGCGAAATCACCTACTACAACTACCTCAACAAGTCAGACTGCCACATCGCCGAGGGCACCGATGACAAGCGCGAATTTGCTCAAACCCTTCAAGCCATGCAGGTCGTCGGCATCGATGACGCGACAAAACTGGAGATTTTGAAGCTGGTCGCTGCGATTCTGCACATTGGAAACATTACTTTTGTGGAGGAAGGGAACTATGCCGCTGTGGAGAGCGATGATTGTGGGTTTTCCAGCTGAAAAAAGGGTCAAAAGTTGAAATTGGTATTTTAGTTTTGCAATTCCCGGCGTTTTTGCTCGGTTTGACTGCTGACAAGTTGAAAGAAAAGCTGATTTCACGAAAATTGGAAGGCAAATGGGGCCGTCAGACGGAGGAAATCGATGTGACTCACAATGTGGCTCAAGCAAATTACACGAGAGATGCGCTGGCGAAGGCGTTGTATACGAGATTGTTTGACTATTTGGGTGAGTTGGAGGGGTTCTTCGATGACTCTCGCAAGACTCGAATATAATTTTTGCAAAAAATAACCATAATTTGGTTTCAATTTCGCGTATTTTGTCTTTTTATACTATTTTTGGCAAAAATTACATTATTTTGAGAGTTCGGGTTACTGTACTTTGACACCCTGGGATACTGTAGCATACCCTTTATCACCATATTTTCAGTCTCCGCGGTCAACAAAGCCCTGGACATCCCTGCCAATGCCTCCCTGAACCTATCAATTGGCATTCTCGACATTTACGGCTTCGAAATCTTCAACCACAATGGCTTTGAACAGTTTTGCATCAACTTTGTCAATGAAAAGCTTCAACAGATCTTCATCGAACTCACCCTTCGCTCGGAACAGGAGGAATACGTCTCTGAAGGCATTCAATGGACGCCCATCGACTACTTCAACAACAAAGTCGTTTGTGACTTGATTGAAGCCAAGCGCCCGCCCGGCATCATGTACATCTTGGACGATGTCTGTGCCCAGATTCACGGCCAAGCTGAAGGCGCTGATAATCGGTTTTTGGTCAAGTTGAGCCAACAATTCAATGGTCATGAACATTACCAGACAGGGGTGGAGAGCTTTATCGTGAGGCACTATGCCGGTGATGTCGCCTATGAAACTGAAGGCTTCTGTGACAAGAATCGGGATGTGCTTTATCCTGATTTGATCCAGCTCATGCAAGGGTCGACTAGCACCTTCTTGGGTAGTCTGTTCCCTGAGGCAGTGTCCGGCGGTGGTGCCAAAGCTAAGCCGACCTCGGCTTCGACAAAGATTCGGACCCAAGCCAACAAGCTCGTCGAATCCCTGACAGCCTGCACGCCTCATTATGTCCGATGCATTAAACCCAATGAAAACAAGCGTGCCCTCGAATTCGACAATGACAGAGTCCTGCATCAAGTCAAATACCTCGGTTTGAAGGAGAACATTCGTGTTCGACGTGCTGGCTACGCTTATCGTCGAGCTTTCGACAAGTTCCTCTGGCGGTATGCCATTCTCAGCGCTGAAACTTGGCCGCTTCGAAACTATCGCGGCGACCCGAAGCGTGGATGCGAACTCATTACCCGCGCGGCTGGCATCAGCCAGGACCAGTACCAGCTCGGAAAGACCAAAATCTTCATCAAGAACCCCGAATCCCTCTTTCTACTGGAAGAAGCCCGTGAACGCAAGTACGACAGCTACGCCAGAACCCTTCAAAAAGCTTTCAAACGCTTCGTGGCCAAAAAGCATTACATGAAGCTGAAGGAGCAAGCATCGGACCTCTTCTTCGGTCGGAAGGAGCGTCGTCGGTTCTCGTTGAACCGAAACTTTGTCGGCGACTACATCGGAATCGAGCATAATCCAGCCTTGCAAGTCATTGCTGGACGTCGAGAGAGAATTGATTTTGCGGCACGGGTCAACAAGTACGATAGAAGATTCAAGACGACCAAATTGGACATGATTCTGACCGCGAAGCATTTGACCCTGGTCGGAAGGAAGGTGGAAAAGAAGGGTCCTAACAAGGGCAAGATGATCGAGGAAGTCAAAAGGTGAGGTTTTCTTCAAAATTTTTAGGCCCCGCCTCTTTTTTTGACCCCGCCCACAATTTTATGATCCCGCCCACATTTTTGGCTCCGCCCACTTTGATTTTTTTAATTTCCTCACAAATTGTTTAACGCACTCTAAAAATGCTTATCAGCAATCTAACATCCGAAAACATGAATGTTATTTTCAGACAAATCCCTCTGGCATCCATCCAAACAGTCGGCCTCAGCCCCTTCCAAGATGACCTCTTCGTCGTCAATGTCCGTGGCGAATACACATCCCTTCTCGAAACACCGTTAAAGACCGAATTCATGACCATGCTGACCAAACGCTACAAGGAAGCCACTGGACGGGACTTGGAAATGTTCTTTGAGCGATCTCTCATCGTGCAATTGAAGAAGACGCGCTTTGATTTCGGCAATCCGGGCCATCGTGAAGTCCGCTTTTTGAATGGCCCTTCAAGCAATGGTGGCCTTGATGTCATGATGAAGCCGGAATCAAAAGTTTTGGTCGTTACTGTTTGTCCGGGACTACCTAACAATACTCGTGAGTTGACTTTTTACAGAATTCGGCAATAATTAAAATGGTTGTTTCCAGGTCCCCGCTACCGTCCCCCAGAAGAAAAGGCTCCACGCATCGCCAACCACTTCCAACCCAACCCGCAACGCCATGCTCCGCCCACGCACACCCAATACGACGATCCGCCTCCGTCGAACCCGGCCCCCATGCGGCCCCCGCCTGTCAGCAACGGCGTCGCCAATGGCGGTTTCGATCCCCGTCAAGTCCTTCAGGCCCATTCCGGTCTCCGTGGCACCAATGCCGTCCATCCGACCGGTGGACAGCCCCCAGCTGTGGCACCTAGACCGGCCCCGAAACCGAAGCCCAAGCATCGCGGCCCCCAAGTTCGGGCCCTCTACGATTACGACGCCCGAGACACGGATGAACTCACCTTCCAAGAGGGCCAAGTCATCGATCTCATCACGGAAGATCCCTCCGGGTGGTGGCAAGGCAAGATCGGGGCCAAGACAGGCCTGTTCCCGAGCAACTATGTCGAGAAGCTTCCGACGGCGGCATGAATTGACGGTGTTTCTTCGGATGGCCGGGTTGAATAGCCTTCACTTGCATGCAATATACGAGTTTATGAGTCGTTTAATCAAGTTTGACCAGTGATTTGTACAATGTTAATAAGAATCAAAGTTGTCTATAGACAGAGTTGCCTTTTGATGTCGAGTGCCTTTTATGATAACCATGTTTGATTGAAATAAGATTTATTCAATAAAATTGATAATGTGACAATTGTTCAATTTGGAAAATAAAAACGTTTAAAATACACTTATTTAGCAAAGTTAAGTTGTTGAAAATTAGAAATATGCAATTTGAAAAGCAAATGGAAGCAGAATGGCGTCAAAAAGTCACGCTCGTGTACACAAGTGTATTTGATTGTTCCCAATGTGGTCTCGGTGCGACTTTTGTAGTGTGCGTTTGATCGCACTTTTTTCGACCTTTTTCGAGTTTCGATTTTGATTGCTCACGTTTGCCACTTTTTATCGTTATTCTTGCCAATTTTTCTTTCTCAACATGTGCTAGAAGCGTGCCTTTACCATTCTATCGCTATTTGAGCCGTGATCATGCCGTCGTTTGGCCTCAAAAGCCGCCAGTCGTCTGAACCCTACAAACGTGTTTTTCAACGTTTCAGCCACCCTCCCTCTGAAACATGGCTTCCCCGTCCCGATCGGAGCTGTCCCTCTACTGCCTGCTCGATGCCCTCCCCAGGGTGAAGGACGAAAACGGCAACACCAATGGCTTCATCGATTTCACGGGAAAGAAGCTCAAAGTCGGCTTGCGGGTCCCGGTCCGTATGATCGGGACTGGCCAGTTTCGTGAGTTCTTGTCTCAATTTGATCTCCAATGACTATATAATTCCCTCCAGATGATGCCGACATTCGAGCCGTCCGACCCTCGAAGACGATCCGTGACCACTTTGATTATTACGTCCACTTTGTCGGCTACAACAAGCGTCTCGATGCGTGGTACCCCGATGAAGCCCTCAACATGAAGGCCGTCCAGGCCCCTCGGAAAGCCAGATTCAGCCAGGCGCATGGCCATGGCGAATCTAACCGCTTTACTATGCCAGCCTTGGAATACGCGCCAGCCACGGAAGAGGACAACTTTGGTCCTGTCGATTTTACCCCTTTATGTAGGGACCGGCAGGTCAAGAAAAATTTTGTCCAATTCGACTGCAATCGGTCTTATTCGACGCAGAATTGTCGTAGATTTTGATTGGAAAAGAAATTGGAATTTTCAAAAAATCATAAAGGCATGAAAATGCCGAAAAAGGAGCGCAAAAATCCAAAACTTTTCTCCAAGGGGACTCGCGTCTTTCGAGTGAAAACCCTCGTTGTCAAAGAGCACGCTTCGCCAAGCCTTCACAGCGCATGCGTTTTGCCTATTGACACAATTCTTTCATGCGAACGCGAGTTACGCATTTGCACATGCGCGCGAACGAAGACGTGACATTAGCGCGTCTTCTTTTAAGATTAAAGAGTGCCAATCTCATGTCGAGTAAGCGCAAATAAGGTTGATACTAGACAAAATGACAAAGAAGAACCCTTTAACCATGTTTTGAACATGCCAAACATGTTTTTACACGAAAATATTTTATGAAAAAAATTACTTCAAATGCAAGTTTTGGCACTTTCTAACATATTTGCATCAAAACTAATAACACTAATCAGTTTATAGTTTATGCTAGAGGTTTAGAAGTCCTAATTACCAGCATTTAACAACTTTCAAATTTTGATATTTTACTTGAAAAATTGTGCCACGCGCGTCCGGATCTATCCGGACGTCACGCTGAAGCCGTAGAACTAAATTTTGACGCTGAATCGAATGGTAATAGTGCCATCAACGGAGAAGAATGGGATAATGCCCAAAACTTGAAAAAAATCAACAAAACTGTCGTTTTGGCACTTTCTGATGTGTTTAGAGCACAACAAAAAATGGCAATCG
>KB455461.1:308863-327571 GCA_000341325.1 Panagrellus redivivus | reverse complement strand
AGTTTTTCATGTGATCGCACCCTGTTGAAGATCTGTTTTTTTCTCCCAGAACTCGTCTTATATAAAAAATTATGACAAACAACTTGCCTTTTGTTGATTGCAGACGTTTGAAAGGTGGACCTTCGTGGACATGAACTGATCGTAGCCTTGTTGAGTCATGGTTGCGGTTGCAATGTCAGTGGCGACGGATTTCAGTGGACCTGAAAATTAGAATAGGATTAGACGGTTAGAAATGCAAATTTGGCATATTGAAACCAGCGCACACTAATGTAAAACACGCAAGACAATACTGTATCGCTCTTTTGAGGTAGAAGATACATATTTTCCACGACTTAATTTTTGAACGACAGGAAAGAAAAAATATTTGATCATTACGATGTCAAAACAAATCGGCAGGAAAAGCAGCAATAATTGGAAGCGGACAGCTGAAAAATGCGATTTCGTAACACACACAAGAATTTGCAGTGCGTGAGGTCTTTCGTTTGGCACACAACGCCAAGGATTCTTTGGTTATCGATTAATTTGAATTGTTGCGCAGAATAGCTTTTTCCCTCTCCAGGATTTACAACTTATGCATTCCACATGTGTATTGCCGTGGTACGACTTTTTACAACAATTTATTGTATCATAAAAAAACATATTCAGTTAAAACAACAAAACAAAGAAATTGTGCTTGCTTCAATTGCACACAATAGTGGTATGATTGCCCTGGCCAACTGCCAAATCAACAGGTTTTATCGAATCATACATAATGAAATTGGCTCTTGCCCTGTATCGAAAAACACCCAAACATGTAGCATTTGCAATTCCACATCGATGGGTTAGTTGAACATAGGGACGCTTATCCGCCGTAAATGTGAAATATCCTGCCATGATATCAAAAGTGCCAACATTTGAGAGGGTTTGATTTGCCAAAACAGTTACATTGTTCGTTATCAATGTGGGTCCTTCTATCACGTAAACAGTGTCATCGACTACCGTGCTATTCGTGACCGGAAGTCCATTACAGGTCTGAAAACGTCATTTAAACCAAAAAACTCCAGTTATAAACTTACGATCTTCCCTGAAATTCTTAAAAATTTATCAGCTACACGTGTATCACTATCAACAAACCCAACAAAGAGCGTGATAAAAACAATGACAAAAGCACGTGTTAACATTTTGAACATCGATACATTGTCTTTTTGTGAACAGTTTCCACCGCTTAAATCAGACCTCGACCCGCATTCACACGCAATCGAGCTTTTTTGAAACGTGTCGTGAATAATTTTCCAAACCTCAACGTGAAACAGCTGTCAAAACAAACAAATTGTGCATCAGGTGTGCTTCCATTCCTGACTCCCTTCCGTTACTTGACGGTTTATCGCTGATTTGCAAACATCACAATTGAATCACTTCCTTTTGTTGTTTGACGTGTCAAAAGGCCGCATGTACATTATTTATATTTTCATTTTTTTTGAATTCTTTTAAAGACAATGCATTTCTTACAATAGAATAATGTATATGTTTTCGATGTTTTTATAAAAACTTAAAGGACAGCAAATTTGTAAGGGGCGATGGTGGTATCATGGATACATTGCTATTGTTACAGTTTGTGATTACATTACATTTGCTATGAATGGAAGGCCTGTGTGGTTGGGAATTAAAGGCCTTCTGATTCGAGCCACATCTTTTCCCGACGGCTTCGGCTTGGAGTTGAAGGAGTGGGCGGTTTGGGGTCGAATGCGGGGCTGAAAACAGACATTAATGATGCAATGATGAAAACTACAAATATAAGTCACGTCAACAAGATTTGAATTTTCGTGGCGGGACCTATTTTTAGTTTAGGTCAAATTTGGTTGGATTTTAACCCCAAACGGACAAAAACCCATTTTTCACTAGTTTTTCATTAATAATCGATAAACATACCATTTAGCATTCTGAACACCAGTTCCACCATACCGACTAATTGTAAAAGGCGTCGCATAGAACAACTTCCTCGCTTCTAACGGTGAATGTACACTCAAATCAGGCTTGATGTCACGTGTAGAAATTCGATTTACACGTGTTGATGCAGCTGAACCCAAAATTGGCACAATGAAAGGCCGTGAAGTTGTCGTATGTGATGCCGATGGTGTCCTCTGTTTCATCGGTGGCGTGGAACCCGGCTTACTTGTCGGTGTGAAGGCCGATGTCGCAGATGGCATCAAAGGCTTCGAGATCACCGCCCTCGTGGATGGTGGCGACTGTTTCTGCAGATTAAGAGGTGCATACACTTTGGCATTTTGAAGATGAACAGGGGAATCGAGTTTCGCGAATTGCGGGGGTGGTCGATTTGAAGTGGTTGAAGTCGTTGCGGGATGGTGAAGGGCACTTGAAGACGCTGATAGTTGCCTGGATTGGGGGATTATGGGTGCCGTGGGTGGAAAGACCGAGCGGGGAGGGGGTTTGGGCTGAAATTTAACCATTTATATTATAAAACTGGTAAAAAAGGCAACTCACAGGTGACTTATCTAACGTCGCAAACTTCCGACTCGTCATTGGCGGTGTAATCTGGCTAAAGCTGCTCGCATCTAACAACTTCCTCGCCGTCGCTGCTACCGACACCCCCGCAAAGCTATCACTATCATTCTCTGATGCCTGAGAATTGGGCACATGCGCAAACATCGATCTCGGCCGAGTTTCGGATGCTTTCGCTGCGAGACCGCGTCGACCGTACCTGCCTGGTCTGAGGGGTGCCATGGTGGAATCAATTGTTGATTGGACCATCTGGGCTGCTGAATTAGTGTTATTTGACGTTTCCGTTGTCTGTATTGGTGAAACGGTAGCGACTTCGGGTTCAATTGTGGTTGTTAAAGTTGCATTCGGTGCCACTGTTGCCGTCGGCGTGACAGTTGCAGTTTCCGGATGTCGCTCCAATGTACTGGCTTTCTTCCGATACGCAGAATACGACATGGGAGTCGTAATAAAGGGGTCAACTGACGAAATCGATGTGTAGCCACTGTCTATGGACATGGATGACCGATGACTCATACAGGCACTGCTGATTGGGCTCTCGCATCTGTGGTGGGGTGGAGGTGGTGGTTGATGCCCAAATTGGTGGTGAAGTTGATGGGTTGTGGGGTCAAACATGCCGGAAGATGGTCTTTGGGGTTGATTTAACGGTTTCTGGAAAGTTTTTGTTGTTTTTACAGGCATTTTTTTGATGATTTTGCCCATTCTCAGCTATAAAAATTATGTGCAAAAAGATTAGAACAACTGTGATGTGACCGTTTCAAACCGCCTTTTTAACCCTCAAACTGCAAACCACCTCGTTAAACCCCCCAAATCACATTCCAAAACCCCAAAATTCCCTTCAATTCTTATCCCCCAATCAGACTGCATTGGAATTTGCCTTTGCTTTCCATCTTCGCACGTCGAACACATCGTGTAATCATAATTTCCAGCTCAGTCAGCTCTCGAAACAAAGAAATTTCGCTCCCGTCAAAATCCCGCAGCAGGGGGGCTAATGAAGCTCTGGTGCGCCCCCGCAAAAAGATGCATCGAAAAATATGTTCACCACGCCTGGGGCTATCTTGGGTTGGGTCGGGGTGGCTGTCATCCGGAAAAATGACGAACAAAGACAAAGAAATGGATGGACATCCCGAATCCGCGAAACATGATCATCGGCGATGGGTCGTTATCATCGGGAATGATCATCATCATCTTCATATGCGAGGGAAGAGTCGCTGTGGAAGTCATAAGTATGCGCGGATGGGAAAAGTAGCGAAAGTCGAAGGGGAAGCGGATTTACGGGCTATGATTTTGGGGGAGAAATTATGACGATGATGCGAAACTGATCGGGGAGAGGGTTAAAATTTAGTTATATAGAAAGAGCGAGTGCTAAGATCGGTGACAAGAGTAATGCGCTTACATTTTTAACAAAAAAGTGGTATCGAAGTTTAAAAAACTTACATTTTTACAAGATTGAAGTGCATTTTGAACTGATAAAGACGAATTTGAGGTAGGTGGCTCCACTATTGATGAATCTTTACATAATGTGTCTGAGGGCGAATCTGAGGATCTGACGGCGGGTGCGGTGAATTCGGGGTATTGCGTGCGGAGTTGCTAAAAGGTTCAAAGTTACAGTAATCGTGGCCATTAAACTCAAAATTAATCAAACTTTAAAAGTAAATTTGACATAAACGCCTTTAATGAAGAAATTCAGTAAAAACAATGTAAAAAATTACCTCCATAAGTCGAACATGTTTCTGTCTAAGCGTATCCAATTGTACAATGCCCTGTTGACAGGCTTCCATTCGCTGTCGAATGCGCGCATCGCCGATGCCTGCCATCATTGGGGAGAAGCTGCATTCTGAGGCCATCTAGATGTGGTTATCAGTCGCAGGTAGACATCCTACAACGTCAAAAGTTTCATTGAAATGAATCACATGTTGCCAAAACCACGATAGTAACATTTAAAATGCATAAAATTCGAAGTTGAAACAAATATTGCAAAATGATTTGATTAAGTCCGATAACTTGTTTAAAACTCAATAAATCACATAAAAAGAAGAACTCTCAAAAAAACAGAAGCAAAAAAGCACACAAATCACTTCAAAACCGCGAAAAACACGCAGCTTCACCCTTCAAAGCAGTTTTACACATGGTAATGACGATGACGACCTGAGCTCTGTCGTCCGGTAGCGACCCAAATTCCGTCGTAAGATTGGGGTTCGAAATCTCGACGACCATTGTCGCCCGGAAACCCTAGTTGTGTGTCGTGAAGGAGGGGAACGACGAGATGCGCATGGTCACGCCGCGCTAATGAGCGGCCTCGGGCGATATCTTTCTCGCGCAACGCCGCGGGAAGCCGTTCTCGTTCGATCGGTGCAGCCCGCTGATCAGCCATCAGTGGGGTTGGAAGGTGTTCATTCTTATCACTAAATAGGTGCTTTGATGAACTCTTTTGTAGGCGTTTCGAAGCACACCTATATTTTGTTATTGTTTTTGTGGTTTTTTCACTTTTTGAATCCCGAAATATCACTTTCACACTTTCAAAACTACAAAAATGCACACCCACGACTTTTGTCGGAGGAAAACATTTCAAAAAAAGGAATCAACGTCAGATGAGCAATTAACAGCGGGCATCATCATCGTTAAAAGTAAGGCTTTGAAGGGGCTTCTTCGCTTCCGGAATCGAGACAGTCATGCAAGCCCAATAAAAAACGTCTCAAATTGGCTCGAGGCGCTGGAGATTCCATCACTAAACGCCCAAATGTACACGTAGAATTCTTCATGGCCAAGTGTGTCATGTAAATTTTGGTCCAAATCGAATACGGGTCCTGCGAAATGCCATTTATGCGGGTCGTGGTCATTGTGACTTTTGCCACCCTCGGATTCTGTGCCTACAAAGATGGTCTAGGACAAACGGAATGTGATTCTGACGTTTTTTTGAATCCCACTAACAACACTAACATTACTAATCCGTGTTTATATTGGTCTAATATTGATAAATATTGGTTCATGGCTTTAAATCAGTATGATCAGGTCTGCTTTTCTTTCTAATTTGAATCTACTTTCGTTCATTTTTCATTTTAATTTTGTTTTTTAGACTTCCCAAAGCTGTATTACCCCAGGTGTGAACGGCGTTCAAAGAATCTGTCCCAGGAGACTCGATTCACGCACCTTACTCGAAGCGAAAATAGAAACAAGTTGGATTCCGTTCGTATTTTGGTGGCTGATAACATGGTGCGTATACACTTCGCCGAAAATGTTGAAAACACTTCGCCGAAAATCATGATTTTTCGGTGAAGTGTTGCTATTGTTTTTTTCACACCATGCATTGGATTTTCTAATATATTATCACATAGTAATGTTAATTTACAAACGACGCTGGTTAAAATGGAATACTGCGCGGATTACGTGAACCCGTCCAAGACACATACGTGGACGGTCATTTTAGCACCCTGAGAAAGCGTCTTTCGGACTTAAATTTTTTAAAGACTTCCAAGAAAGTTCGGTAAACTTCTCTGGACTTAGTAGGACGAGGGGCCTCGTCTGTAGGGTCGCCGATCCGGGCTTGGTCCAGCTCTGTTTGCTGAGCCAGGGTCCCCAGAGCTGTGACCTCCGGAGCCCAGACGGAGCCATTTTGAAATATCGGAGGCGGAGCCAAAGTTTCGGAGCCTCCGCTCCGGATCCGGGTCCTAATACTCGGATCTTGGCTCCGGATCCGGGTCCTAAAAACTCCGGAGCTCCTAAGTTCAAGTCAAGCTGGTCTTCTAACCCAAATTTCGGCGTAAAACCACACTGACCTCCAAGGCAGATCGGTGTGAACTTTGAATGCAGGTAACTTGTAGTGCAGCCTCAAATACACATCAAACTTTGGTTCCAGCTGCAAACTGCCCCTGTTTGCAAATTCGAGACTCCACGCTTGGTCTGGAAGTTCGAAGCTCAGACATGGAAGACAAACACCATTCGAAGTCGGGGGCCTCGAAGGCCAGCTTGACTCGAAGTCCAGGCCTCGAAGGTACTTTGAAGTTTGGGAAACGAATGTCCCAAGGAAGATGTAACGGCCTCGGAGGCCAGTTTCGCTTTAGTTGCAACTTGTCAAACCTTCTTTTCTCCAATGTGAGAGGTCCTTCGAGGGCTCAACTGTGGTCCTAGGCGACATTTGAAATCCAGACTCCAAGGTACTTTGGGGCTTGGATTTAAGTCCGAACTGACATTCGGTCCCAGGGATTCGGCATTTTTAAAAAACTTTGCATTCTCGGATGATAACGAAGCAGTTTTCAAAATCTGGACTTCAAACCGCTCTGACCTAAGCGTGAAGGCCTCAAACCTGCGCTTCAATCATATTGTTTTGATGTGCATTCGTGGCATCGAATAAGAATGGGCGTTCGAAGCCTATGCTTCGAGCCGGCGCTTAAAGACCGAATCTTTTTAAAATAGAAATCTTGAATGTAATTCGAGGTCGGGGTAACGCCAACGCCTTAAATGTCTGCTCTGCTTGTAGAGTTTGAACCTGTAACGCACTTCGAAGTTCGGGTCTTATGTGCACATGGAATTTGATTAAAAACCTGAATCAAGAAGAAACTTTAATGGCACAAATCTCGAAGTTGCCACACATGAAGTTTAAGTTTTTTTTGCCTCAGATAGAAATTTAAAAATTAAAATGTGCCATTGAAAAAAATTAAAAAAGTTGAGTTTGTTTTAAGACACTTCAAAATGTAGCTAATAAAATGCGTTTGATGTTAGGAGGATACCATGAACGTTATAAGCCACCAACTTAATCGTCAACACTTCGCCGAATTCATGATGATTTTCATGATGAAAATCATCATGAAAAATGGTTTTCGGTGAAGTGTATCCACCCCTGATAACATCGCTTCTTGATGGTCATGTCATTATTTGAGCGTTACTAACACATAAATAACCCTAGTATGTCTTTCAGTGCTGTTGTGAAAATCCTTTTTTACTCATAAAAAGTTGCACTTTTGTAAAAATAAACTTATCAGGAGAAAAAAAAGATTGCCACGACCCGGGATCGAACCGGGGACCTTTAGATCTTCAGTCTAACGCTCTCCCGACTGAGCTATCATGACAGCGGAGGAAAAGCTTGACCAATACAGTCACGCTCAACTGCCTCCGGCCATGTGACGCTCCAAAAAAGGGAGCTAACACAGCGAAAAATATATGCAATAATAAAAAGTTTGATTCTAGATTGATGAAAATTTTCATTGATCAAAAAAGTTATAACTAAAATAACGAAAAAAAGATTGCCACGACCCGGGATCGAACCGGGGACCTTTAGATCTTCAGGGTGCCGCGCGTTTCTCCTACCCGAAAAATCGAATAAACTTTTTCCCGTTTTTTTCAACATTTTATGATGTTTTTTGTGTTAGAATTTAACTGTGGATCTCATTGCAACATTAATTATAGCGATTGGATGCGAAATTGCAAAGTTACAGCCTTTCGAAGGTTCGAAGTTTCTTCGAGCCCGGTATGTATTGAATGTCTACATTTATATACTTGTCGGGTTCCGAGTTCAAAGTGACTTCACAAGTCGACAAATATTAACCTGAAACAAGATTGCCGGTACTGATTCAATTTAAGTAAGTGCGGATAAATGACGTATTGTTACAAGACATTGCTAAAATAAACATTGCATACATTTGTAAACCGATTCACAACAAAAATATTAGTGAAATGACAAATTGATGATGGCTGGGGAATTTTTTACTTTTGCTGTTGTTCGAAAGTAATAGTGGCGTTTGACATCTAAAAGTTTCATTTTTAATAGGTATACCTTATTGAATTCAGTTTACCTCACTCATTTGTGGCTCGGATGTTGTCGATACAGTCACACTCTCGGTTGCAGTGCTGAGCCTCAACAATAGGCCGATGAAAATACCACTAATGATGCCATTTACGATGATTATAGCACTCCCCATGTCTACGATCAGCCACCACTTATCCCTGAGAAACCGTTTACTTGGAACAGTTTCCGAGTGCATCGTTTCTGTCATTTCCGTCGTTTCTGCTTTTAATGTGGTCGATTCTAACTTCGCTAGTGTGGTAGCAGTCGATTCACGCATCAGAAAGCGAACACTAGCTGGCTAACATCACTCTCATTACAAACGTGTTTGCAAAAAAAACCAACTTACAAGTTTCAGTTTTAATTCCGTGTTTAGTTGCGTCCAAGAAAGTCTAGTATTCAGAATTCTTCCACCATCACCGAATGCGGTAGCACTTTCAAGAGATTGAAATTTGAAGGGTAGACCAGGAAAGCGTGGCAAAATAATTACTGATCCATTCGGAGACACAGAAAAAGTACATAAGAAATCAGACCTTTTCTTATCATTGTCTCCAATAGCAAACCAATAATCGTCTCTCCCTAAAAACAAATCAATAACGAAAACAAACATAGATTTTTGAAACATACATACATGGAGATGAATTTCACGGCCAATAAGAACGAATGCAACTGTGTCATTTTGGAAGGCAGGAATGTCAAACCTAAATGTGACAAAGCCTATTATTCCTTGTTTCATTTCAGGGGTTATCATAGATTCAACGTAATATTTGAATCCTTTTTCTGGGACTACCATGGGAAAATGAACAAAACTTTCACCGTTTCCGGGAGACATCACAAAAATGCTGAAAGATTGTTTCCATTTTTTCATAGCTGTTTGTGTAAACATACGTTTCCTTGTTTTCAGTAATTTTAACGTTGTGCATTCCTGTAACAGTTTTTATCATCTCGACGGTATCGGCAACTTCTTGTGATGTAATCATTTGAATGCCGAGAAAAAACATGAGGGACAAAATTGCAGGAAAGTAACGCAGCATTTTGATATAAAAATGAAATATGATTCTTTGCAGGTAGTTGCAAAGATCCTTACTATTTTTTTAATTTGCATTGCATTAAAATTGGCGCCACCGTCCATCGTTTTTCCTCTTGTAACACTAGTGGTGTACTGTAGATTGCGTTTGTCGTTGCTGCTAGTAGTTTCCAAAACTTCATTTCGATATACCAAAGTGACGCTAATCATGTTTGCACTATTCGTCTACATTTTTGTGTTTATTCAAAGTTCCGCAAATCAACCCATTTTCAAAGAAGACGTGTCAAAGCTATTTTGTGTCCCTGGCGCGAGGGTTGAATCCGATGGCAGCACGTAAGTTATGATGTCATTCGAATTTTCATAAAAATTTAACGTTTTAGCGTAATTCCCATTCATAAAAATGGCCAAACCTGTAATTTTTTTATGATAGTGCCGCAATCCGGACACCGCATCACCTTCAAAATCAGTCCAAGCAACGTTCTTGGTGATTTCGGTAGTGTTGGATTCATTTTCGATGGCGCCAATGTTGACATGAAGTTTGCCAACGACCTTGGTGGCATCCGTATTCAAACTGGTAAGAAATATAATGCAAAAACAAACAGTTCTTACTGTGCTTCATTACAGGTGACGGTGCCTTTTTACAACATGGCAAAGACGAAGTTTTGATTCTGGAAGTAACGGCAGATGGAATGGCTTACCTTCTCCCTCGAAATCCGAGTTCGGCGACAGTGAAACTACCTCCTTTCAACAATGCTCCGAGAACTACGCCTAACTTTCGATGGATCCGCCTTCAACTGGTCTGGAACGATGTGAATAGGCAAATAGAACTTGGCTTTGTAAGTTCACACGTCTCTTAAGCTTTTTTATGGAAATAGTTTTATAGGCCACCGGCGTCAGCTTTGAACAGGTTCACGATGTCACCGTCTCTACCGAAGAGCCCGAGAAGCCGGAAACCACGACCACAACGAGCATCACGGATGAAAACGATGAAAACCGCGAAGCTGCCGGAACGAGCACCCCCATCTTCAGTAAAATTTCCAATGCCAATGGGCAAGTATTTTACAGCCAAATCTGGTTCATTGTTCTGATGACTATTGTCGCTACCGTCATCTTTCTCGCATTCGTTCTGGCGGTCATTGTTACGATCCGATTCTGCTACCGACGACGCCTCAAGTCACGCCGTGTAACAACGACCACGACAACAACCCCGCCACCCGTTCAAGTTGCCCAGAATGTAAGTTCAGCTTAATAATGTATGCATAAATATAATCGTAAAAACTTCATTTAAGGAATCGAACTTTTACCAGTTTGAAAATCCCAAAGACCCAAAAGAAAAATTGAAGAATCGAGGAATTCAATTTAACCAATACCTAGCAATCGTCCCCGCTTACAAACACGAAATCCGAGCTTTTAAGCACGCCACTCCGTCGAATAAAGAACGCATGTATAACACATTCATGCGGCGAAGTCAGGAAGAAGTATAGGAACTTAAATTTGGGTTTTTCGTGATATAAATAAAAGAAACAATTGCCGTTCGGTACCAATACAATCACGCCTGCGGCCATGTGACACTCCATAAAAGGGCGCTAACACAGCGAAATCTATATGCAATAATAAAAAGTTTCATTCTAGATCGATGAAAACTTTCATTTATCAAAAAAATTATTACTAAAATAGTGAAAAAAAAGATTGCCACGACCCGGGATCGAACCGGGGACCTTTAGATCTTCAGTCTAACGCTCTCCCGACTGAGCTATCATGGCAGTGGAGAAATACGTTCGGAAACGCGTGGGGTTGGGCTATAAAAACGGTACACTAACATTAATTGCCAGTTTTTTTTGTATATCTTGTACATTTGCAATAAATTTTGACACTTTTAAACTTAAAGGTAATTAAAAAAAGACTTGCCCGTCAAAAAAATCGTTTGTTTGATACATTGCAATGTGTCCGAATACAACATTTCTTATTTTTATGGTTAAACACAACAATATTGCACTTTTCAAAAGTTAATCTTTAAATAGATATCTTTAAACAAACCGATTCAAAATCGGTTGATCGCTTACACAAAAACCATCTTGAGCAGCGAAAGGCGGACAGCAAGTCGGTGTGTTGCATTCGGCGACGGAATCGGACAATCTACAAATCAAATTGCAATTAAACTGTTAAAGTCACGTAAACAATGAACGTACTGTGTACAGACACGTTTATCACAGAGACGATTCAGGAAAAGCACTTTTTGGCAGTCCTTATTGACGGGACACGCTTGCTTGTTACATGTATCGAATTCTTGTGTGTTGTCTCTGAAATGGCCAAAAGCTTCAAGTCTTATTGATTCGATATTTTGGCAAAAGTCAAATTGTAGTGAACTTACTCGCACTCGGCCGTTTCGCACATTCTCACTCGAGACCGGATGCCGCAGCCGCCACAGGGGCGGGAGCATTCTGACCAGTCACCCCAGGTTGATAGAATGTTGTGGCCGGCGATGGTTGTTGGGGCCACTAAAAAATAAAGTTGAAAGTATTGGCGGTAATTAAATCTTTTGGTTTTGTCGTTGTTGAAAAAGTTGGATTATTGGAAGTTCCAACTTTTTTATACAAAAAATTTTTCAATTCACATTCCAAATCCCTAGATATCCCTTATTATTTCGATTTTTAAGTATAGAAAATGCAAATTAAGTCTTACATACCTGTAGTCGTCTTTACCGGCTTTTTCAGCGTCTCAACAGGCTCTTTTTTGGCTGAAATGTCAAAATCAACCCCCAATCACTCCAAAAACCATTCAAACAACTCACTCGCCCTAGCCCTAATCTTAAAACCAATATCCTGACTAGCTTGAGTTCTGAAAATGACCGCCATTCTCCCTCCTTCGGAGACAAACGCATCTTTTGGCTTATTATAACAACAGAATCGCGGCCCCGTATTTCGTTGATCTTTTGCCAGCTTCAATTCCACGTAATCGACACAAGTTGTCGCGCAAAGGAATGAAAAATCTTCCACGAATTCAAGCTCGATCCGCTTCTTTCGAGGGACAGTCAAAATCCAGCTACAGTACTGATTCTCAGTGTAGCCGTCATCCTCATATCCGGGCGATGAAAATTCGTGCCATTCGTTCGTTAATTCGATCACCCCGCCGCATTCAGCATCTAGAAAGTTCTTTTTTAACGGAGTTTTGACGAAAAAAGCTTACTGATAGCCGGCTCATTGACATCACAACTCTTCCCGCCATAGCCCTGAGGGCAAATGCATGTCGAACACCGATTTGGATGGGGGTAGCCGCCGTTTTTGCACCGAGCCGCGTCTTTTCGACGCATGCCATCGGCATCGCTGCATTTATCTGATCTTGACTATACTTTTGAGCCATTTTACGCATAAAAAGGCTGATTTGGCCAAGCTTACCTGCGCAATAGGCTTTGTTGATAATTTGGACGTCGAGGAAGGACAGTTTTTCACGTTGGCCAATCGTGTATTGATATCGCGGGTCTTTGGTTAGCAAAGTCTTCGAAGTGCCATCCGCACTGAAGGCAGTGCTACCGTAATGCATGACACTTCCGAAATCGTAGGGGATGCCAAGTGTTTTGATTTCGTCATAGCCGCGTGTTTGGAAGTCGCTCATGTAACTCGGCAAAATGAAATCCTTCTCGACTTCGATGAATTCCGCGGCATCGGGACGTGATTGCTCGTGCCAGAGGCCCAAGGCATGTCCGACTTCGTGTTCGATTACTCCTCGCTAGAAAGATACAATTTGCATAACCCAAATGTGACTCAAAACATACCCGTTCACACCCTTCTCCAATCGACACTCCCTGTCTTCCTCCATATCGCCCAATCATCGAATAACATCCCTGTCCTTTGAAGAATTCAATGTAGTCGCCATCTGGCTTATCCGTGACGTATTCAAACTTGACGCATGTGTTGTTTTGCCAGTAATTGACGGCTTCGATCACCTGTGTGATTGCAAATATTGCTGAAAATACACCAATATCAGTCACTCCTTCCTCTATCTTCCATCCAAGCCTCCCCAACAGTTGTCCCAAAGATCGCGCACGCCGATAAGTGCCCCGCCAGCGGCTGTTGCCTCAAAATACCCCCTCCTTTCTACTGATCAATCTACCAACAACCCAAAAACTTCCTTCCAGTTCCGATGTGGTCTAGTGGTTAGGATTTGTGGCTCTCACCCACAAGGCCCGGGTTCGATTCCCGGCATCGGAAGATAACTTTTTGACTTTTTTTAACTTACTCATAGATTCGTGGAATTTGTATTTTATTGGGAATTCTTCCCAAATAGCCTCGGGGTCCGAGCTCAAACTTCGTGAATGTCGTCCAGTTTTTGCGTCGGGGGAGTTGGCAATGTGGTTGAGGACAGATGTTGCTTGTTTTTCGGTTAAGAAAATGTCGCCTGAAAGAAAATAGCATAGCTTTTTACTTCGTTAGAAGTTTCAAAGTTACAAAACAAACCCTCAAAAAGATACGGCGTCAACTCGGGCTTAGTTTTAGGCTGCGTGGAACTGATGGCTACTGGCTTTTTGGAGTCGACGGCACTCTAAAATGGCTTTGGTAATGATGGAAAAGCAATTTAATGGCTTACATCTCTGCTAAATACACGGTTTCCAAAAGTTTTCTTATGCGCGGCTTCTTTGAGCTGCAAAAGTAGCGATCCAAGGTGGTTTAGCTCGTCGGATTCGACGCCAAAGTGCATTTCAAGTTCATTTCGGACGACTTCTGGTTCGTTTATTGGGGTCGTTGTGGAATTTGAGGCATCTGTCGTGTTGGCTGAAGTCGTTCCTGGCACTGCACTTAGTGTAGTCGTATCTGGGAACGCAACAGGTGTGGTCGGTGTCGTCACCGCCGAAGTTTCATTGTAAACATCATCCGCCAAAGACGCATTGCCGTCGAAAACGGCATTCCCAGAAGTCGATAATGACTCCAAAGTCGTTCCATACCCCTCTCCAACACCGGTAACATCTCCCACTCCCGTCGTATTCAGCCCATCCAGTACATCAGTACCATTCAAACTATCCAAACCAGCCATTGGCACAGCTTCCGTGACATCCTGGCCATTCACAACAGCCACAAAAGCAAATAACAACAAAAACCGCTGCCCTGTGATCAGCGCCATTGCGATCCCAAAAAACTCGACACCAACAAACCGATCTCGAGTCGCCGCTTCTGACTTGACACCCGTCCAGATTCCAGTCTCAACGCACTTTTCACGCGATAGATTGATTTGATTGTCGTCTGTTGTGGGTAGAAACAAAAAAACGGTCAACTTTTGGCGATCGTTTTTTTGGTCAATCCTGCGGACGTCTCGCAAATCTCGTTTTTACCCCAAATCTCAGAATAGTGATAAGATGGATCACACGGTGTAATGTAATAGCCATTTTTTGATGTCCGCTCGAAACATGGTGATAGTTTCGCACGACGGGACTGCATAGGGGGTTTCGGGCAGTACACGGCGCACGCTCGAGCGACTGGGGTCATGCAAATCTGCGCTTTTTTGCACTGGCTGCATGCAGGTGTGCGTGCTCTGCAGCAAAAAAAGGACTAAAAATTCAGCAGACTTTTACTAGAAACGCTGTAAAACAGTAACCAATAGGCTAAAGCAACTTTTTCGTTGGTCAAATTGTAGCCCCAAATCTTCTCTATCGTTTGATTTAAACCACAGTAGAATTGACCAAGAAATGACTGAGATCCCCTATTGGAAGCACATGCGATTGTCGATTTTTCGACACCCTCAAATTCACATTATGCCAAATTTTTCAGCGTTGCCGAAAGGTACCAACTTTTACGTTGGGGAAGTTATTCAATAGCTTATTGCGGTCAGTTTGACGTCAACAGCGAGTAATTTGGATTCCTATGTGCCGAGATCCTCTATTGTTTCCTTGAACTGTCCCCAAAATCCTGTCGTGTTCGTTCAATGGATGCATTTTCATCTTCAAATCTCTGTATTTCTGATTCTGATGCTCAAAGACAAATTTAACAATGTTAATTAACATTAAAACTTTAAATAGTGATATCGTGCGTGATGGGCGTTAAAGTTAGTCTGAAGAAAGTGGGCAGTTTCACTGAACTCGTTGAACCGACGGTTTTTCTGATAAACACAAAAAGGGAACACTTCTTTACGGAAAAAGGTGTCACAATCGCCTGCGGGGTCCTGCCCATGAGATCAATACCGACAATAGGATGAGCACGTTCGAAACTTCTATGGAGCACGCGTGAGCCCGCAAATCCGGTTCGTAGATCAAGACGTTATCGATCATGTGCATGAAGCCGTTGATGCCGGCTATTTCGCCGCCTTCCAGGACACGGGCAACGAGTTGGGCACGGGGCCAATAGAGCTCAAAGTCTAAAATCAACAAAATTAACTTCCGAAATCGCCTAAATTTGTCAACTTACATCTTCCTCTCCGCCTAATCAACACTCTTTCATCATTCATCATGATGTATGTCCGTTCCCGGAGATCCGTATACATGAGCGCCTGTCCCTGAAGCACGTGGCGCTTCATGACATACTGCAGAGCTTGGTAATGGTTCCCGTCGGTCATCCGGTTTCGTAATGTCGGCGCGACCTTCTCCCAGGCTTCATTAGTCGGCACAAAGAAGGTGCAATTTTGTTTTGGGGTCAAGACTTGCCAAGGGTCCAAGGTATACCGTAATTGGAGATTGTCCATCATTCTGTAAGTTGTTTGAAGGCGCGTTTCATTGCGTAGAATCTCCCAGAGGGACTGATAAGGAACACCGAGAACGCGATCAATGTAATGGATAATGCCGTTAGTGGCAGCGATGTTTTCCATCTGGAGGGCTGTTTTGATGCCGCCGCCAATGACATAATAGGCTAAAATTTGGGTTATTACAAATTTGAACAATAATTTTACACAAAAATGTTACTACTTCTTGCCCAAAAATCAAAATGCTTTAGTTTTTAAAAACTCACTAATATTATTCTTCGGCCACTCCCCCTTGATAAAATACAACATCCTCCGATTATCCACCGTACTCACAATAGTGTCATTACTAATCTCATCGGTAGTCAACTCCTTTGCCGGCACAATGTGAAGTTTCAAAATCTGCTCCAACCAGATCCGATCTCTGAGAAGTCTCCTTTCAATTGGCTCTGGGATCCGTTCGAAAGCTTCATTCCAAGGTGCGAAAAATGTCACCAAACCGCCTGTCGCGGAGAAATAATTCCGCACAATCTGGCCAATAGTGTTTATATACCTCATTAAGGTCGTTGCCCGATAATTATCCATGAGCAACATATCGATTGTGTTTGAAACAATGCCCAAAACATTGTCGACAATGTGAACGACACCGTTTTGGACTGGGATGTTTGGCACTAGGACTTTCGCCCAAACGGCACCTCGGCGGAAGAAAGAATATCGTTCATAGACCTCGGAGACAGCATAAACTGTAAGTTTCCACATTATAGAACTTCATTTTACCAGAAGAAGCAAACTCACGATCCCATCTCCCCGTCCGATGATCAGTAATATTCCTCATCGTCAACTTCAATTTGAAATTATCCTCAATAATGTTGGAGGAAAAGCGAATTGATGGATAATAGTGAATTCCGCCATCGTACAACCATGGCCAAGTGAATAGGACTCGATTCATACCAGTCACATGGGCAAGAAGGACTTCACGATCGATACGGTTACGGTCGATGACTTTCGCAAAGGCGGCATTACTGGGCAGGAAAAAGGTGTGGAAGCCATTCCACGCACTGCTGCCGAAGATGACCAAAGCAATGTCAGGAACACGGTTAAGGACATCCCGAAGTTCGGTAAGATCTTTGTTATCGTATTGACGGTCCATCATCCAGGTGGTTTGGTCGTCCCGAATGAAGGATAGGGTCGTTCCAGGGTAGGGACGATGGCCCATCGGCGTGCAGATCTTGTAGAGGTACTGTTCGCCACTGATGATACCCCATTGATTGGATTCGTGGTTACAGACGCGGCCGGAGTTGGCGAAGTAAGACTGGAAAGATCATTTGGTTGAAATTTTGAGTTGGAAAATCATTATTTTTTACACTTTTTATTAAAATTTTACAAAGTTTTTATCGTTTGCCACAGTAAAGGTATGATTAGTCGAAACGATAAATTTTTGCCCATAATGTCAAAAAAAGGTTCAAAACTCACAAAATTCCCAGGATTATTTTCAAACTGGGTTATGTAAACGTAGCCTGAATTGATTGTTGATCGAATCAGTGTTTGTTTTTCCCACTTCCGTCCTTCACTGATTTCCACGACTTGGGTGTCGACTAAAATAGCCTAATTAGTATGCATGCTCTCCACACCTCCATCGCCAAAAGCCTACCAATATGACTCAAAACCTCTTTCTGCGTTTCCGCCCGTAGGTCCGGATTGTACAGATAGACGTCATTCACCGGTGCAAACGTCGTTATCCTCGCGTTGCTGTCCTCCATGTACGCCTGCGCAACCTGATATCGTCCGCATTGTGCTCGAAACTGAAAGGACACAATTTGGGTTTCACGTTTGTCGACAATTGTAACTTTTCAAGAGCTGTTAATCTTCAAAAAAGTGACCGAGAGCCTCTCGACAGTCGGCTTTTCCTATTGTTAGCATTTGTAAGTGGGACAAGTGACCAACCTGTTGCATGTCGCTCATTCTCGACGTTTCTGTCCATAAATTACTTGCTACCGGTTCTATCAGTAATAATAAGCTCATTAATATCATACAGTATCTAAAGGAACTCCATCTGGACTGTCTAAATCGACGGGATATTGCATCCATTTCCATCTTCGCCCCCAGGGCAGCAAAGTCGGTCGTCATTGTGACGACTAGCACAGACGAGGCAATTCTCGTCCGTATTGAAGCGCAATTCGAACCTTGTATTGAAAATAAATATCGCTGAGAAGCAAAAGGTGTTCGCAAAGCGCGATCAATGAATGCCCAATGCTATGTAGCAATGCAAAAAATTGGTCGATAAGGGCCAGTGATGAAAAAATTATGAGAATGAATTGGTCAAAAAGCGATCAATGGAACTGCTCAGCGGTAGGCGGCAATTGACAGAAAAGATAGAGGGCTTACAAGCACAGTCGACCAGCTTATGACACACTGTCAACCGTTCCCCGAAAGCGTGATCGAGCGGCAAGAAGCGGCCTGCATTCAGCCTGTACTTTCAGCAGTGGCTGCCAAAATTAAATGGGGGTATTGAATTGTCTGAAAAAAAATATAAAAAATGGATTTGGGCAACGTCGGGATCGAACCCGATTACAAAGGGTGAAAAATAAGCGCCCCATATAACTGGACTACGGCCGCAATTCTCAAAAACGGCAAAAACGGGTTGTGTCAAATCGCGGCACGAACAATAACAAAGCCTAAAGCAAGTTCAAAAAATCAACCAAAACCGTCAACAATCTAATAATGCTCTACTTAAGAGACAGTGTTC
>KB455461.1:275839-288250 GCA_000341325.1 Panagrellus redivivus | reverse complement strand
CCTCAGCATCTGCTCCCTCCTGTGCGACCCTAACCCGGATGACCCGCTCGTCCCAGAGATCGCCCGCATCTACAAGACCGACCGCGATCGCTATAACAACACGGCCCGCGAATGGACCCAGAAGTATTCGATGTAAGATGGCAAGTAGACTACGGCAACATTCGGGTTACAAAACTCTTCACCCAGCGCCCGGTCTATTTCCTATCACTTACTTTTCGTCTGTAATTTCGTTGGGTGAATCTCTCTTTAATGTGCGAGCTTTCCACCGCTGTGAGTCTCAATGTCTGTAATGTTTTATATTTTATCTTACGCATAAAATATTCGTCATGCGAAACAAATTGTGTTGATATTGAGATTACAAATGGCTTTCGATGCCTGCTTGGGTTGTCTATCGCGTGGTCTGGTCAGTCAGCGTGGTTGGAACGAGGATATTTCACGGAGCGGGTGGTGCATGTCGGTTGGTTTGTTTGTCTGCGTGCAGCTTGCTTCATGCAATCGATGTGGACGACAAACAAAAAGCAAGCCTCGGCCGAGTGACCCTTTGTTATTGTTACGTCTGGCGTTTCATTATTGACGCTCCCAATCAAATTGTACGATGAAACAACGTGTTTGGGCTCACGCTGTTACGCATACGGCTACCAAGCAAGTCTGTCATATGATTTCCATCGATTTTGCTACCACCCTTCGTGAGCTTTTTTGGACGTTGTACATTTCCTTATGTCCACTATCCAGTTTCTCCACGCCACTGGCCCTGTCTGACGCGTCGATCCCCTTTCTTTCATTTTTATTCCAATTTCTTTCTAGAATCATGGTCCTTCAATTTCTACCCCTCAAAATAAGCTGTGATCTCTCCTTCTGGAGCGAATTGAACAGATTGAAGCTCGAAGAATGGAAGCTCGACGAAAGCCCTCGACCCATCGTTGCCACATTGCCGCCGGATGCTCGCTCCAAAACGACCTACTTCCTGATCCTTGACCATTCGTCGCTTCATCCCCCAGAAGAACTCGCCTACAACCAAGTCCGTGGAACGCTTCATCTGTACAACACCTTGGCCGAGCTCGAAGATGTTGATTTGCATCAAAAAATTCAAGAACTCGCTCCGTCGGATGTTATTTTGAATGGAACTTGGCAGACTCCAAAGGATTTGCTCACCTTTTCGCTTATAATGTATGCCGATTTGAAGTACTTCAACTACCATGTTTTGACGGCTGTACCATCGATCATCCTCCCGCAGTCATTTAAATTGAAGAAGTACACGTTCACTGACGCCGATGGGGCATTGCTGGATTCATTCAAGCCGAAGCCGAGACAAGAATTTCCAGTGCTTTGGACCAAGGATGGTGAAAAGTCGTTTGATGAAATCGGTTTATTGAATCCGGAGAAAAGTTTCCTGATTTATCACTCGTTGGAGGACGATTTTAATCCAGATGCGATGCATTGGCAAGTGCCGAATTTGTTGTTTGCTTTGGCTTGGAATCCGTAAGGGCATACACAATACCTTTAGTTATCAGGTTTAATTTAAATTCTATTTAGCACTATCAAATCTATCCGTATCGCCACCATTGACCGAAATTTGAAACTCGTCAATGTCAAGCATTTCAAATTGCCGACATTACCGGCTGATGAAAATGTGGTTTTCTATGGATGGAGCCAGAAAGTGCCACAGTTGTACAGCCTGACCGAGTTTTTTGATCGTAATCAGTAAGCTTTTCCAACATGCCTGATGACACCTGCCAAACATATTTTTTCCAGATTGATGTCTATTTCCGTCGATCTCAACCTGAAGCTTACCCGCTGGCGTATGGTCCCCAATTTGGAGCTTGACAAATTCAATATCAAAGTCCTTATCATCGGTGCCGGCACCCTTGGCTGCAACTTGGCTCGTGGTCTCATGGGTTGGGGCTTGAAGAACATCACTTTTGTCGATTGTGGCAAGGTTTCCGTCAGTAACCCTGTTCGTCAATCGCTCTTCATCGCGGATGACATTGGCAAACCGAAAGCTCAAGCTGCTGCAGAAGCGCTCAAACGGATTTATCCCACTATTAACTCGCAGAGTGCTGCACTGAAGGTCGTGATGCCTGGGCATCCGGCTGATGACGAGGAAGTGTTGCGTGATGTCGACGCTTTGGACCAGCTTTTCTCCAGCCATGATTTCATCTTCCTTTGCACGGACAGTCGTGAATCCCGTTGGTTGCCGACCATTTTGGCGTTGAAGCATGGAAAGGTGAGGGTGTCCGTCAAGCTTTAATCCGCTTAATCCGTTAATGTTTCAGCCAGTGATCAACATTGCCCTCGGCTTTGATTCCTTCTTGGTCATGCGTCATGGCCTCGGTCTGAACGTTGGCCAAGTCAATCCTGCCACGGCCGACTACAAGGACAAGCTCGCCGAGATCCCGGGCGATCAGCTCGGCTGCTACTTCTGTCTTGATGTCACTGCCCCTGGAGATTCAACGACCAACCGAACCCTCGATCAACAGTGCACCATTAGCCGTTCCGGGTTGAGCTTCACTGCCTGCGGTTTCGCCGTTGAGTTGTTCGCTTCACTCGTGCAACATCGTCAAGGACCCTACGCTCCGGCACGCTTGACCAACACTGACGAGAATGCTGGCACATTGGGCGGAACGCCGCATCAAATTCGAGGATTTCTCCGTTCCTACTCGATGATTGCACCCACAACTCTGCGGTCAAGTGTTTGTAGTGCCTGCGGGCCTGGCATCTGTTCGAAGCTAACGTCACAGGAACAGCTTCACAACGTCGTGCTCACGGCAGTCAACGACCCGGGTAAACTTGAAGTCATCTGTGGCATCTCGAAGCTGCAGCAGGATGCCGAAAACATGGAAGATGATATCCTTACGTTCGGGGACAGCGATACTGAATCTGTTTGATTAACTTTCTAACCTTGTATACTGTATATTTAGCAAATAAGCTTTTGTATAATATTTGTGTGGGTGGTCAATAACTCCGTCTTTTTTCCATTCTTGCGTGTTCGACGGGTCATAAAATACTTTTATGCCATCTTAAGGATGTGAGTCATTACTGCATTGTGAAGGATGTCTTTTGAAGTGAACATCTTATAGATATGAAAAGAATTTTGATGCGGTTTAAGGATACCTAATTCCTTAAATGGATTAGGACTGTTGACTTGCTTCCTTTTGTTCCCTGCAAAAGTACTTGATATCCTTCAAAAAAGGGAGTAGTGCCGTTCAATCAAGGCCTTCCATTGTTGAGTTCATGAAGTCCCAACGAAGCGGGAGTTGCTTAGACCCAGACGAGTGGCGACGTTCTCGAAGGAAGTTGTGACTCCTCCATTTTTTATGCCCCTCGACCGATGTCAGTACCCAAGTCTGAATTCATGTTACCACTTGGCGGCCCTAGCTCCCACCACATCAATCTCGACTCAATGGAGTAAGCGGAAGATCTGTCATTTCGGGAGACGAAGTTGCCTTTGCAGTGTTCTCCCTCTCCCGAATGGACACACAGATTCCAAAAGGGGTTATGAGTTTTAGTTTAGACAGTGCCGAAGACCAACCAACCAAAACGCCGACCGAACCGCCCGGGCTCAACATCAGAGTTTCTTTTCGCTGCTTCGTCTTCGAATTTTAGCACTGCCGACGGCATGACAAATTTTTTTCGGTTAGTTTTGAAGCGGTTCCCCATGGGCATGAAAATACAGAGTATGAGGGCCATCCTCACACATGGAGTTGCATTTTACTTCTTTGTTTGACTTGACTTGACTTTTTAGCACCCAACCAACGTCGAAAAGCTTCTTTGGTGATGTTGTCGACTTAAGAAGCACACAGTTTAACTGTACCACATCACATTCCAATACACATATCCATATTGCACTCATAAAAGACCTTTACGTTAATCCGTAAATGAAAAATAAGTAGTGCTAAACATTCAGCTGCTCATACATATTAGCGTGCTTTTGACCTTAAACAACATTCAATCCGTGCGTTCCAACATATATAGTTTGCAATCACTTTCGCTTGATGGCACGCATAACTGCTCGTTTCTGCGTATCAATAACTTCCAGACATTAATACAACTCAAATTCCATAGAATGCGCTAATAAATTTCCGACAGGAACGTGCAATTTCACGTTTACTGTCGCAAAATTGCGTTTTCAATGTTGTGTCAATACCATTTCTCGGCATTCTTCCAACCGAGAAAAACCTAAATTACAACTCATTGAACCAAGACTAATTCTAATTCCTCGTTTTCTTATAGAAAACCACCCATTATGTCTGAATCTGCGTGTGTTTTCCGTTTATCATTGGTAAAATAAAAACAAATGGCGTGAAAATGAGACAATTGAATATTGCATATTGATGTTCGTCATGTAGAAACGGGGCTTGTGCCATATTGAAAAACATACTCCGCAAACACTCCAATGATAATTCAGAGCCGTTTGTAGCGGTAAGCCCTTCATCAATTGTGTTTGCTTTTCTCAATTTTGAATACAAACCCTTCCATAAACAGGCCAAACAAAAAATGTCTACATACTCTCTCTACTTTTAGAGGCCATACAAACTTTGCAGAAGTTTGTTAACAATTCCGAAAAGAGGTTCTTGAGTAGGCTGAACTCTATCCACCTTGCATGCCATCCCCTTGTAAACAGTTTTAAATTTGTCAAATGTACTTAACAGATAAGCGGAACTTTGGCAGGTGCCTTTATTCGTGGTAATTCACTTTCGCGTCTGACGTGTTTTACTGTTTTACACCTTTAATTTAAGTACCACATTGTTAATTTCGTTTGTCACACTTAATGTGATTTCCATTCAGTTCCGCATGGTTTAAGGTAATTATGGTGGTGCCAAACAACTACCGGCAAACAAATGCCATGCAAATCATATCGCAACCCACGACAAAGCAATTCCGGCAACATGGTAACTTTTCTGACGCCTATGAAAGTGAGTTGAGTTTTGACGTCTTAATATTAAAAAGCATGCGTTACAAATTGACGCTACTATATTGCATTATACCATTTATGTACGCTTTCGGAGTATCAAGTAAGGACAAAAGGTTTTACGCGATGAATAATACATGCATCCATGGATGGTATTGTCACAACCCCCAATATCGTGAGCAATGATGTTCCATTCTAAATATACGTTCTATGAGCCAGGCAATAGACTCTCATGATTAAAGTCTTTGAACTTTCACACCGTTTAAGAACCACGAACGGCATCACGCGAGGTTTGACGTATTTGTTTGACAGTAGTTTGAGATCCGTCGTGGTTGACACTTTTTAGAAGGGGATTCGGTGTAGTCGATGTTGAAATTTAACAATTTTAAAGGCTTACCGTAAGATTGTAGCTGTTTATATAGCGGCTTTATGAAGCTTTCATAAAAAGTTATCGTCTTTTTTGAGCTAGTTTTTTATAATTGACACAAGTGAACATCATCCCGGGTTACCCAATCGCAAATGCGCCCTCAGGGGATAATGCTTTTACATAGATAAAACAAACAATACCCGCTTCGGCGCCAATTCCGGTTTAGCGTTCCCAATGGACCCGCCGAACTGCAACATTTTATCCCTCCGATTTTTTTGTGATTCCATTGAGAAAAAGAGCATCAAAGTCGGTCTTAGTTAGTCATACTAACATTTAAGACCAACTTCGTGAGGTCTCGAATTAGTCGTACTAAAAGCGGAAACAACTATTTCGAACCGTAAGTCAGCGTATCCACGTGCTTCACCATGGTCGTTGTTGTCCTGTTGGCATCGCATGAAGTACATTGACGCTTGTATTGAGTGTTTTAATTAATTAGGGCCAGGGATTGCGTTGAGTTCCGGTTGGGGAGAATTTTTTTCGGTCACATCAAAACATGTCTCATGGCGTCTGGAGCGCCTTATGCTCCTTCGACGTCTTCAGTCAGCTGTGGCGTGTTCGCCATCGTAGTAGGCACAACTTTTTTGACCGCGCCCCCTCCGATTAAGAGGGGCTTGCCGTAGGCTATGCCTCAGGGTGTTTCATCGTCGCGATTATTGACACTTGCTTTTCTCAGAGACTATTTGTCGGAGCCTACTTTAGCGGTTACTGGCCCGACGGACATTGCCATTCTCATTAGACGCCTAATTCCTTGGCTGTCAAACATGTTGGTCACGACGTCACAGTGGTACTAGTATAACTTAAACCATGCGAAAGCAGCCGATCGCCGATCTCGACCAGAGCCCCAGGATGAAACCCTGTGTTACATGGGCCTTACCGCCGATGAGCCAGGAGCTCGAATTGCCATTACGGTGCGGTGGCGTAGCTACAAAAGGTTCGTTAGCATACTTGGCGCGAGTTTGTTGCTGTTTTCGAAAACTGCACTCTGAACCTGACCAGTTTTTGTACGCATAAATCTCTCCTACAACTTGCAACTGTACCTTACTTACTTACTTAGTTGTTCGACTAGAATACAAAATTACTTTCCATTCAAGCATAATGTCAAAAGTTACTTTCTTTGCCATTCTTAGCTGCAAATGTGCTGAAACTTTAATGCTTTTTTTGCTCGAGAGCTCGAGGATCATTGAGAACTAACTGCATTGTTCTTTGTATTCCAAGTTTGCAAAAATACTTATTTTCGTTTTTCTATGTTTACGGTGTGAGAAAAATAAGTAATTTCCCACAAAAAGTTGAAAAAAACCAAAATTCCATGTAATTTCCTGTAATAGTTTCCCAGACGAATGTAAACAAATTGTAACTTTTGTATCCCATAATTTCCAGGAAGCACCCAATCAGCATTACCATCATTACAATATTTACCCATGTCGGTCTCCGTCGAATGTATCAACGAAGAACTGCTTGCTCTCGATGATCCCGCCAACTATCGATGTTGTTGTGGCGCGTGCCATGTTGTGGTTAGTTCCTTAGACTATTCCGGAACTGGGTCCAGGACTAATCTTCTGTGTCAATTTAGCTGGCAACCAAACTCTTCCTTGTTTTCTACGTCTGCATTACCATCTGTGGCCTCATCTTCGGCATGATGTCGGCTTTTGTCTGGACCGGGATCCCTATTTTGGTGACATCGATGACAGTTTATGCATTTATGCGACAAAAACACAAATATCTATACCCCTTTCTGATCATTAGTGTGGTCCAGCTGATAGTTTGCTTGGTGATGGCTCTGGTTGTTGTCACTTTTGCTATCGTTAATTACCAGACCCTAAGGCTAATAATTGGTAAGTGGAATTTTGTTTCAGTTACTCATAAAGATGAACTTTTCTAGGTCATTCGACGCAGTCTGACCCCACACCCTATACGGTCGTTTGTGCCGTTGGGGCAACTGTCGGAGGGTGCTGTCTGTTGGCCATGATACACGTATGGCAGAGTGTCATTATCTACGGGTTTGTGGAACTTAATGAATCCAAAATTAGTTCCGTATTCAAATGTGGAATGTATTTTAGTTGCCTCCAATACTACGAGTACGTGTATCGACGCGACAACCACACGACACGCATATCCTCAGCAACTTCACCGCCATGTGCTTCCATTTATGAAAACAAACACCACATGAGCCAATCAGATGCGGGCTTACGAGTGTGACTACCTACTTCCGGTGATTTCTGATAACATCACTGCATTTGAAAATGGCTTAACGTCGCTAAAAACTTTTCCCCGGCTCAACTGTCTATTACATCGTGATTGCTTCAGACCACACGGGTTGTACTTTGCTTGTTCAAATAAATATTGAAATTTATAATTAAAGGGCATAGCTAATAGTACGTTGTATGTACTAGCCTAAATTGGGTAGACCAACAAGGAAGGAAGGAAACCTAGAATCAACAACAAGACAACAAAACAAATCTAGTAGCTCAGACTTTGGGACGACGCATCAGGAAAAGATCTCGCAACGGCGTGTTGGAGTCGGTCGGTAGCCTGGGAATGCCGAGAGCGGTCTTGACCTTCGGGTGACGGAGAATCATGTTCTGTGCCATGCCACTGGTGGACACTACGAGCCAGTAGAGGGGAATGCACTGAAAGAAAAATAGGTTATTTTAAGACTGGTAAAAGTTAAAACCAACCGCTGGCAGATCCATCATAATTCGGACAGCGACAATCGTGATCAACGCGAGAGCAGCATCGTATCCTCGCATTCTCCAACTGGTCATTTTAACAGGGTAGATGAAGCGTTGAGACTAAAAATAACAGTTACTATTTTGAAACACATTTGAAACGATCAAAAAACATACATAGAGATTAATAAAACCAAAGATGCCGACCATAGCAGGAAGAACCAAATACGGATCGGGCATTAGCAAATCATTAATCCACAAGGCGCCGGGAATCGCGGGGGTGAAGTCGCCTGGAATGAAACTGATTAAACCACACTTTAACTTGAACGCAATTAACTGAACTAAGCCCCGTTTTTCTGAGAAGGTCAATTAGTGAGGATAATGTAAAAAAGAAACGAAAAAACATTCTCAAAACACGCAAAGTTTCGTAAAAACAATTGAAAATGATGTCAAAATTAGATATAACTGACCCGAAATAACATTGCGAATGGCGAACGACGAGAATATCCAGATGGGAACCGTAAACATTTTGAGGTTTTGAATTCGTGTTGCCTGAAGCTTGTTCTGCAAGACATAGGTTGCGATATGCTCGTCGGAAAGTGATTCGGCTTTGGCTTGGATTGCTTTGTCGTTCGTTTTAAGGACTAACTTGGTACCTTCTTCGTTTGGAACAACTTTGACTCGGTAGTGTTCGCCCACGCGCTGCAAAATAACAAATTAGTCAATTCGTGAGGGAGAAACATTAAACATAATGTTGTTTACGCTAGTTTTACGCTTGTTTAATAAAGACCTACCTTAAGGAGAGTCTGATGGATGTAATTTGTTGCGTGCATTCGCTTGGCGAACAGCTTCTCAGCGAAAACGTGAGCTGGTGCAGTTGCGGCTCGAAGCACAAGACCTGTGGCAACGAATGTGGCTCCCCATCCGAGACCGGTCGAGTGGATGACTGGAATTGGGATATATTAGGGGATTGGGTTTTAAATTTAGAGAAATGGGAAAGGTTAAGAGGAAAATTATATATAAAAATGCAAGGAATGTGAAAAGGCTACGCATATTGGAGGTAAAATTACTGTTTTTGGAGCTGTACATGGTGATTATGGTGTAAATATAGCAAAAACTCACCATCCATGGTTGTCTGCAAGCCCTGGGTAATATAGCAGTCTGAAGCGTAGTCGAAGAATGGCGCAATATAGCCAGGTAATTGCGTGCTCGCATGTCGACGTTGACCGAGACTACCGCCTATGGCACCGCTCGTGCATGCCCGCTCCAGGCCGATGCGGCTGATGGATCGACAAGCCAGCATCTTCGACGACTATTTGAGGACGAAATCGAAGCCGAAAACCCTCGAGCTAAACAAAACTAGCAAGCTGAATTCAGCTTTGCATCAGTGCGTCTTCGTCACACTTCGCCAACACTCAACAGCAGTTTGAAAATGACTGGAACGGGTAAACTTTTTTTGTTCGAATGCAAATTTCACAGGGCCAAGCAAGTGCTTCTCCGCGCAGCCGTGATTTACGAGCTTGTTCAATTCAGTTCCGAACCAGCGGTTTATAATTCCATCCAGATCCACGACAATCGCGCGGGTCGTATCACAATGAACTTTTGCGGTGTCAATCCGCCACGATCGACGACACCCCAATGTTTTGTATCCGTCCCCAGGGCGGGGTCGAAACGACTTCTGACAAATGGCAGATTTGTTTGCCCCACGACACCTCTTGCAATGAAGCCAAGCCCGTCCGAAGTGATTAAGACTGGTGGGTTTTTTTCACTCTTCTCAGGGGCGATAGAAAGTAAGCGAAAACCGGCCCTTAGCCTGAAGGCATCTTCGATGGGCTCAATTTTTCATGTTCAATGCGCTTCTTCTTGCGCAACAACGACAAAAGAGAAAGCGAAATCGCCTGACTTGCCTTTGATGTCGCATTGCCTGCAGGGATTTCTTTCCATTTTCAGAAGACCAATAATCACGTATACGGCCACCTACATTTCACATTAGCCATCAGAGCTTACCCGAATATTGTGAGTTATCGTTTAGCTTACAACATTAGCAAAGTTTGAAGTGTTTCAATCTATTCTTCTGGCAAGATACCGATTACCAATATGGGCAAATAGGATAAATTGAATTAGTCTGGCGTTTATCTGTCCCTCTTTCGGATTCCGGTCTTTTGATTTCTCTTTTTTGTCACCATACCTTAATTGTGTTGTTTATCCGAAATCTCAAAAATCTCCAAATGTCCCAGTTGGTTTGATTTTGACGACCACCAATCACATTTGTATCTTTCTTTTTCTATGGCCCGACTTCGATACAGCAATCATATTCGTTTTACTGTGCTTTTCCCCGTGCCTTGCAAACAATAGTGCTTTCCATGTGTTTGACCAATGCGAATCCGATGTGTCTCACTTTCATTGATGTGTTCCTTTTATGGCAATACCAATATTGTCGGTACCGATCGCCCCTCGTTAACGACCCGTATTCACCAGGTCGTTATCAAGAACACCCTTTTGCGATCGGGGCTTGACCAGTGTCGGTCATTGCTTTTTCGCGGACATTCTTCTTTTGGGTCACTCAATGCTTATCATTCTTCTTGACTTGCTTTTAAAGATGTTACTTTGGACAACAGTTCTAATTTAAAGTCAGTTTAACCCGTCTGCGGTTTTTTGTTTTGTTGTTTTTGCGTTTCCGTCAACCAGATCTGCTTCACACAGCCACCACATCTTCCGTGTGCCCTGAGGGCCCCCAGCTTTCTTCGACTGATCAATGGGGCTGGCCCTAATGTAAAGACAGACGTCATTGTCCGCCGCGCATGCACAAACATACTAAAACTTAGCTGGTTACGCAACGATTGCTTCCTGCAACTAGGCGGATATGGTAAGTTGCATGGGCCTGGAGGAGAGATCAACCCAGAGAAACAACAGACCGGTTGTTAACCGCCGCTTGATAAACTTCTTTTCGACGAGGGCGGCCGGCATTGCACTTTTTTGCGCTTTAACCATCCCTTCAACAGGTGATCACTTTTCAACTTTGACGTCGGCTTATCGCTCCTCGAATATTCTACCTTCACCCACCCATTTAGCTGTATAGCTTTCACTTTACATTAGTTGCATTTGTTTTCTAATCTAACACAGTCATGCGAAATCAAAACGAAATAGTTGACCATGGGTCAAGTCCGTGCCGACAGCTGAAACTACTAACCCTACTGACGTCAAAATGGATGAGTATCCGTGCAATGGATACAAACAAGGAAGCCTCACTTTGCATTGCGTGTGTTTGTTCATTTGGCAGGTTATACCGTTGCATCCCCCGAGTCAAAGGATCATTTGTGCTGTCCAAGCATGGTACAACAAAGGCGTGGCGCGTTTTGCGAGTGACCAATAGCGGTAAAACTACGATCTCGATGTCCGAGAAGTCGACCGATTGTCAACGTCATTGTTAAATACCATTTACGACCTTAACATGCTAAATATTTGCTATCACAGCTTGAATAAGCATTACACATTGCAACCTTTTTGTCACAATTTGACCCTTTTACGGTTTGTGGTCAGTCGTACCTTTGCCCCGAAATTTCAAAGCCCGAGTTAGCAATGTCCCTCGAATTCAATCCAATCGCCCTCCTTTAGATACCAATTTGGCTCTGTGTTGTGCCTGCCAGCCAACGTGCGGTCTCCCGCTGAATTTGTTTTGTTACGCAACCATTTATTGAGTATTTTTATTAAAATAAGCAGCGTCTTATAAAACACTTGAAGCCTCATGTTGTCGGTGGTGTTTGTTTTGTCGGCATCCTAATTGATTAGCTTTGTTATCTCGCGCAGTACGGCACTTATTCGCGCATCTCGCCGCTCCTCTTGCTGCCAGCATTCAATTCGGGGATACGATAGGATAGCTGCCGAGCTGCGCAACTAATAATGAACCACTCACCGCCTTCAATGTGCCGTTTGTCGACTACGGCGGTGCTTAAATCCGTCTTTTCTTCGTCTTCAAATTAACAAAGCTCATCCGCTTTATCTTATCGCTTCGTCGTCTTCAATGGTCAAGGCCGGTTTCAAAGTCATGTTGTCATTCGGTTTGCAGTTTTATTTCTGGAACTCACCTTTCTAGCCCCCTGGCGAAACCTTGGCCATGGCCTGGTACACTTATGCTGGTAACCGACCCAAGTACCTCTTTTGTCGCGAATATGGGATCATAAACAGAACTGCTTGCCTACGGGGACATTTCCAAAACGTAATTAGATGACCATTGTTACTCTGAATCCATTTTGCGCACCTGCTCTCGGGGCTTAGAGACCTAAACTTGCAAGTTCTCATCAGCTTCTTCCAGGAATTTTTGAGGTTTAACCCCTCAAGATAATAAACACCTTTATTCTTTCCAAAGTGTTTTTTACAATTTTTCTCTTACATAATTTTCTTTTGCAAAA
>KB455461.1:216014-243738 GCA_000341325.1 Panagrellus redivivus | reverse complement strand
TTCCAAAAGTTTGTGAAGTTTTGCGTTTGGACCATGTCATGTGAGGCCTAAAAGTTACAAAAACAACGCGCAACGATGCGAATACCACTTTCCTTGACCGACGGAACATCATAATTTCATTTATTTTTAAAGATGAAGCCTTTCAATGTGTTATTGTTAACTGGAATCGAGTGTACAAAACATACGCCAGCCTTCTAATAGGTGGGCAATGTCTTGGCAACTGCTCATGTTGCCATCAACGAGGCTTCTGAAGACCTTTACAAAGATTAGATGTTTTGTTGTTAATTTGTTTAACTTTCGTAATGCTTATTGTAGTAAGTTTGAAGTTTATACACTTGTGTTAACTGTGAAAAGCAACTTTATTATTCAAATTTTTAATGAGTTAACCAATACTTAATGTTTCAACGCCATTTCATTGTTATTATCGATAATTCGCACCCATAATACACACTTATGAAGAATTCTTCGCCAATGGCACATTTTCTTCCGGCATGTTGCCATTTATTTTCGTCGTTTGTCCCTTCCCTTCCCGATACAGCTTCTGTCGATTCGTTGCCTGGCCTACCGTATCCGGAAGTGCAACAAAATGTGTTTCCGGAAGGAATTTCGCTGCAAACCCGACTGACAGCAACGTTATCAATGTAGCCCCGCTGTACGGTGCCGGGTGCCAATATTTTGACAGATACGTCAATTGTGGCGTCGCAATGGATCCCAAGAGCGAAGTACAGCTGAAGGTCGACAAAGCTATCGACCTCACGCATGTCGGGAAGAGCTCCGTCGTGTACAGCTTGTACGCGATCCAAACAAGTCCAAATTCCAAAGTATGTCCGACCAAAACTGCCATCGTTCCAATGACGCGGGCTGTGCCACCGAGCGACATGACATCAATGAGGAACATGGATGTCAGGAGGAGACAGACGATGCCCTGCGACAAGAGGAGTAACTTCCGGCGTCCAATCACAATGCGTCCATTTTCGAGCCCATAGGCGACGAAGGGTGTCCAGAGCCGGAGGGCACCGGACCAAAAGATGTTCATGAATGGGCTGCCAGACTGGAAATGGGTTTCTTTTGTAATTCCTTTTAAAAGATAAAGCTTACGAGATCCTGGATATTGTAGAAAAAGACATCGTTTATCACATTCATCGCCATACCGGTGACAATCTGTGAGATGGCATACATGGCCATCTTCGGGGTTGAAAAGAGGTCGACAGCGGTGTAGTGCTTTGCTTTTTGGGTCCTAAAATTCGGTTTTTTTAAACTCCTGACAAAATAAAGCTCACTTGGCATCATCAGAGGCATCATAGATCCGTTTCATCTCCTCCTCACTAAAAACGACCTTTTTCCCATTGAACTTTGCAATTCTCGTCAAAACAGCCGCAGCTTCAGCAAATCTCTTCTTCTGGAGCAAGAATCTTGGAGACTCTTCAAGCATGAACAACATAAAGAATGCCGGGACACCGATAAGACTTGAAATTAGTAAATGAATTCGCCAATGACCAAAAAGTGGGGCCAATAAACCTGCGAGCTGAAAACTTCCAACATAAAGTCGCTCCAGCTACAGTTAAACGACCCCTACCATGTACCCAACACTAAACTGAAACGCAAAACCTTGAATTAACCGATATTTCGGATTCACTGACTCCACAATCAACGAAAACGACGCTGACGCACTAATCGGCCCGATAAAAGTACCAATAAAAGTAAAAATTAGATAGATTTTAAAACTCGGCGACAATGCACATGCAATTCCGCTGAAGATCGAGTACGCTTTTCCGACCATGATAACTGTTTTCCTGCCAAAACGGTCAGAAATGTGACCACTGACCATGTAGCTCATGAAGGTTCCGATCGGGGTCAGTGATTGTACTGTGGCTAGAAAGTGATCTTGGCCACAGACCCATTGAAATTCTTCATACATTGAATGCCATTGGGAATTAGTGAGCAAATTAGTGCAATTTTGGATGAGACTACAAACTAGTGTTGATTGTTGGCGGACTTCATCGGCGGAGTAGGACCAGGAATTTAGCTAGAATTAGAGTTGGAATTTTCACAGTTAAAAGTTTCAAAAATTCTGACCTCATCGTGACATTCATACCCCGGAACGAGCCTTCCAAGCTTATAAAAAGCTGCTACAGACCTCATCGCACTCGAAATAGACAAAATTTGGCATGCCACGAAGAAATAAACCTGATAACGGCCATAGCTTTTCATAGACTTGAAAATTTTATCAATATTTAACATTGACCCGTCTTGAGCTTTGGTGGGACCATCTTCGACGTTATTTACATCAGTGATGAGGTCAGTCAACTGGTCAGCGAACGGATCACACGAGCCAATAGGTAAATCGTCGTAGACCACCGTATTTTCCAGGATCACAGCCGGCTCGGTTTCATCCACATTATGTGGCCCATCCGGAATTTCGTCGATGTCAATCGGTCTGGTCATCCTTCAAAAAGCGAACACGACTAGTACCGACCCAGCCGATAACACCTTTGTATACCCGCTACTGGGGGTGTCATTGCATTGATTTCGACGACGACCAGTTCCGTCAAGACACTGATTGAACATGACACCACCTAGCTCATTTGATTAGACGCCCCGACAGCCCTATTCGAAGTCAATCGGTTCATGATACTCCGGTGCTGAACTATTAAGTCATCTAATTTTTTTAACGTTCAAAATGGTTTTTATCAATTTGTTCAGACTAAAGTTCTACCAGGCCAAAAAACGCGTCAAACATCACCCCTTTTCTCAGCACCTTTTCTCGTGCGTTGACGGTCGAGTGGTGCGAGGCGCACATTTTGTGCGTTTTCGCCGCTGGTTCGAGTCCCGTCGCTACCACTTTCTTCAAAAAACTGTGAATGATGAAACCTACGTCATGTAGATAGGGACATCTGATTCCATGTGATGTTTCCTCGCTAGATAGAAAATATTGACACTTTTTTTCGTCAACTGTCTTTACTTTATTAAGTTCACCAAGGAAGGTAAGTAAAAGAAAGTTTATTAAAATCAGTGTCGAAAAAAATACGACGAGATCATCATCAAATCAGAATGGGAATGGTTTTTTTTGCCCGGAGGCGATTAGAGAATCATCAGACTAGAGAAAGAGGATCATCTTCCAACGGGGATGCGATCAACTTTTACCAGGAGATTCATTAATTTGAAGGCGTTTGCGCGTTTTTCGTCTTCGGCGCCGCGTTTTGTCATTATCAAATCTAAATTTCACATCGATGAAACATCCGAAAACAAAAGTGGAAAAAAACATACCTGAATATTCACCTTCATAACAATCGTCAAACTTAGCCTTCATTTCTTTCAAGCAATTTGACTCATCCTGGCAGATGGAATCAATTATTCGGCATGACACTGCAAATGCAACTTTTTGATTACTTCCAGGGATAATCAGTGCAATTAAAGTTTTCTAGATTTCGGAATTGCATTTTCCCACAATGAAAGTTAACCCAAAACTCTAAATTCGGATTAATTAGTGCCCTCTGCGCGTGGTTCTTGAAATTCCTTCACCGAATGACCAAAAGAACGCCTTTCCCTGCGTTACAGCGCCAAAGGCAAATTGCGCGGGGTACTTTTCCGCTTGAACAATGCAATGCAAGTAAGAATTAATCAAAAAAGTGAGGACCTAGCTTGAACTCATCAAAAAATAAGCATCGGAAGCGCGTCGCAAATGAAACAAATAACAAGTTCGAACTGTGGTCATTGAGCTTGTAACACTTTTGGTATGGGTTTTCCTCGACTATTTTCGGCATCTATCCACGTAGCTTGAATTTGACTTAGCATAAATTAACGACCTAATTACACGCAACGTGGAAAAAACAATTTATCATGTTACATTATTTAAATTAAATTCAAAGAAAGTTGCGAAGCTGCTAAAAAAGTATAGTCTCTGCACTCCAAAATACATGCATTAACCTCAAATGATGTAACAAGTGTAGCCAGTTGCAAAGGCAATCATTGAAAACATGATTTATCTAATCAAATCAATCAACATGAGGCCTATTTTCGAGACTGGTGTTAGGGGGCGGCGGCAAAATGTGTCAATTACACGTGAATTGACACCACTTCCAAAGAGCAGTAGTAGGAAGTATGTAATTTTCGAAAAGTGCGGGGGTGAATTTAATTTGGATATTTGAATAATTTTGAAGGCACGTCATTTTGGACTTTCTGGTGCAACGATGAATAGCGTTTTTAGTTTATTGACAAAATTGGCAAATTTTGAATTTGGATTGTTTGAAATTAGCAAAATTTTTGATTATAAAGGTAAGATTGAAAAACTTTAACATTAAAATCAACAAACTCACACAAAATTCTGGCTTCAACGATCATAGCGAGGCAACAAACAGCGAAAAGGGCCAAAAACAGTAGTTTTGTTGTCAACATTTGTGTGGGCTTTGTGGACGGCGGAGAGAGTTACCTTAAAATAGGATTGAAGAGCATGCACAAGGAAATGGTGAATGTTGGATAACGGAAAACTTGAAGCCGGGGCAGGGCAGGGCTAGGATGAAAACGCCATATCCGGTTTGTGGTTCAGTGGTAATGACCGAAATCACAAAGAGGGGGCTGGGAAACATGAAATGATGGCATCTTATGTGGAACAAGCCACGCTTGGATGAGTTTCAAAAGGGACTAAATACGGATGTAAAAAAATGTTATTCATTATTGGTCAAAACATTTTTGAAAGACAAATCAAAGGAATCAGAAAAAGTTTAATCGGTTAAGTTTTGGCTAACTGACTGGACTGGCACGGTACGGCAAATTTGCAAATTGCAACAAAAAGTCACAATTATCACGTTCCACACTGTTTAGACAGACAGTTGTGGCATTTTGTCCGACAAGTTAAAGTATTTAGATGACATTATACAGATATCGCGTCACCTCGACATGAGCCAAAGCAAAGTGTCGTCTCTAAACTGTCCCGTCTTGACAATCCAACAAACATACACTTGTCATGCCCCGCTTTTGCCCCGGAGGGCGGCAAATGGGCCAGCTCTCAAGTCAAAAGGCCCTACCGTCATGAGTGCCATCACAAGCAAAGGTCGTCAGGCGGGAGGATGGATGCTTTTCCTGCCCTCCTACAAGGCTGTAAGCTGTGAAATCGTGCTCTAAATACACCCTTTCAAGAGGTTTGAGGGGAAAAACTTGCAAAATGCCGCCCTTGCTACAGTATCCCATGCCATTGGCCTGAAGGTTGTCATTAACCACCCTCACAGCTTTACTAAAAACTTGAAAGGGCATACTTAAATTATCAAAAGCACTCAAAAACTTCAAAAAATTGCCCCCATTATCGAAATGCAAAGCAGCGCCCTCATAAAACAATTGAAACACCAATAAGGAAACCATTAAAAACCGAACAACAACCCCAATCACCAAACAAACAGTAGTCTCCGCCAAAAAGTTTCGTCAAGATTCAATAATCGTCAAAATTAACGGCTGAGAATGTCGCAAAAGCTTTCTTTTATCGCCGTGTCATAACTCTATCCAACATATAAGCCTCCCACAGGCGTACCTGCGCCCCCAAAATGTAAAATGGCCCGTTTCAACCGAAAAGTGCAGCTACTATTTCTATTTTTCGGTATGCATTTCCACTTCCATGTTCTAACTGTTTAATCTTATCATTATAATCACCTTTTTTTAGCTGTGTTAACGCTCGTGCAGCCCAAACGTATATTCCGTTTGTTGCCAGTGGAGCTTGGTGACGAATTTGTGTCGAACTTTGATCAAATTAATCAGAAAGCTTTCCAAAGGGGTGGTGATGACGATGATGACGAATTCAACGACAGCAGCTGGAAGCCGAAAGCAAAGGCAGCGCCGAAACAGGCGAGACGTGCTTTTGGGGGCCAAAATGTCGATTTCGATGAGATACTTCCGTTTGTGATTGTTTTTGTAGCTTTTTAAATGGTGGTAGACAGGTGGTTGTATTTCAGGGACAAGAAAGACACCGCTTTCGCGAAATCTGACGGAGTGGTCTACTTTGTGAGCGAGGATGGGAATACAAATGGGCAAGTTAGTGGTGGCAGTTACAACTATGAAGAATCAAGTGAATCAGATATCGACCTCGGCGCTGATAACCTTCTAAACCGTCGAAAAGCCTATCACAAAGCCAAACGCCCGGATTACTTCAAGGGTGGCTCCGATTTCGGGTCATCAGATGGCTTCCCGAGGTTCAATCCCCCTAAAGAGCATGTCAAATACGTCAATGACATCCCAATCAAGAAGACCTTCCGCTACGCTGATGAGGCTCCAGAATTCTTCCAATTTTGATGGCATTTTTACATTTTTACTTTTCTACGTTTATTGAAACTTTGAAACTTAAAAAACAGCAAAATAAATCTTAAACAAAACCACCGACATTGATCTTCTCAGTGAGCTTATCCTTCAATTCAAATGTAACTGAAGCTTCTTCCTTGCCACTGAGCGGGTAGATGTCACGGTTCAAAGTCAAACCACAAAGGGCTTCATTGAGGGCGAACTGCTTCACGGAGGGTGCGGTCCAGCCACCAAAAGGTCTGGAAAGAAGGAACTTGTTAGGTTTATCTACTGATAAGAGTGTTGTTGTTCCACTTTTTTCGATGAAAGAAGCCAACTGATAAGGGTTGGTCATCTTAACTCGACCCATTACGGAAGTAGGAGTCGAAATGGAACACAATAGTTCAAAGTATCGTTTAATGTCAAAAAGCTCACCTGAAATCATCAAAAGCAGCAACACCTTCAGCATTAGGGCCCTGGCCGAACGCGGACCAGTACCACAGACCAGCGGAATTCGCGAATTGGGTCGTAGCTCCAGTGATTTGTTGCCAATCATACCAGTTAGTGTAGATACCGACAGTAATACCGTAGTTTTGGGCGCGAGAGATGAAAGCAGCAATGAAGTTAATGTTGGTCAGGACATTGTTGGGCCAGTTGATCGGGCCAGTGACTTGGAGCCAGACTTTACGGACATTGATGCCACTGTTCTTCATGCCGTTGTACGCTTCATCGAATTGCTGGGCGGCAGTCTTGCCAGAAGGCGACGGCGTGATGTAGATTTCTGTGCCGAGACCGGCTTGATACGCGTTAACGACATCCTGGCAGCCGGAAGTAACGACAGAGCCACCGTTAGATGGGCCATAGACTTGAAGAAAGGCGACCTTATACCCTTGTTGGTAGATGCATTGGAACACTGACAGTGTTCCGGCATTGTAGGTATCCACGGCAAAGTTATAGCTGGCACGGGTCTGTGGATTCTGGGCGAACGGCTCCTCCGATCGGGTGGCACGGAGCTGAGTGCCGCTAACGGTCACAAGCACGATGGCAAGAGCAAGGCCTTGAAGGAAAGACATTCTGGACAACCAATGTGGTTAAAACTCCCACAAAAGAAGGCTTTTATATTGTTCGTTCCAATTATATCCCGCCTATTTCCCTCCAATGTAATGACTTATCACTGATAAGACTCCCAAAAGAGACGTGAGTGAATGGACATATGATATGGGTACCCTTTGACGGGGTGTCTAACCACCAAAAAGAGCGTGGGCAGACACCGTTTAATCATGTTTAGGGCGAAGGGAATAAGCCGTTAATGGCTTCAACACCGCCACCTTTGGCCTATGACAATCAGTGCAGGGTTGAATCAGAGGGCCTTTGTAGGCTTTTGTTGTTCTTTTGAGGGCGAAGCTAATAGCAATCAACACCTTGGCTGTTGAATCAGGACCCGAACACTCCCTAAAGATAGATACAATCACCGGAAGTGATCGTCAATGACCATACCATCCCATCATTTCCGGTGGAGGTTGGTAAGTGCTAATCACTTTTAATCCTCTTCCCGAAGATATTGTTTAGTTGATCAAAAGCTCAAAATGGCTATTTTTAGCAATTTTTATTATAAACTTTAAAAAACAACATGCTGGGCATGCGAAACCATGATTTGCGGGGTATTTACAAACAAAAAAACACAAAAAAACAAAAAAAAACGGGGATAATGTCAAAGGATACTGTAATTAGGGCCTATTAAGTAGGCCAATTTGGAATTTTGTTCAACTGAAACGGATTTCAAACCGAAGATGGGACAAAATTAAAGCAAAAACACAAAAAAACAGAAACGAAAACAAAAAAACAAACAAAAAACAGCCTCAATGTTCCGGCCCATCTCGACGACGAGCCTTATTGCTCTTTTCACGCAGCTGAATCTCGCTACTGGCAGCATGGAGTATGCGTTCGATGGTTTCACGAGCGTCAGGGGTTTCCTCGACTGGGGGAAGGTCTTTGGGTTTCTGGAATGGGAAAAATATATATAAAAATATAAAAATTATATATAAAAACGCACCTTTTTCTCGAATTTGGCCTTTTTGATCACTCGCGGCGCTACTGTCGAAGTACTTGGGGCATCTGGGGCGGCAGAGGTTCCAAGGACATCCTCAAAGATGTGCTCGAACTTTTCATCCTGCCAAGACGTGTCCAGATACTCGATTTGGGTGTCCATGAAGTCCCGATCGCCGTGCTCGATGAGGCGCTGACAGAGGCCGCGTTTGATCATGCTGAGGCGTTCGATCTCCTTCCGAACGCAGTAGATGTGGTAGCGGAATTTGTTGTTTTCCTGGAAGCGACCTTTAGCAAAAATATATATATAAAATAGACAAACCTGCTCAACATTGGCACACATTTTGGACAAAGTTCCCATCTTTTTGAGGTAGACATCGTCGCGATTGAGCAAGCGTCGCGGAACTCGGATGAAAGCCTTGCCATCGGCGGTCTTCGGCATCGAATCTATCGAATCAGACATGGTAGAAGCGGTCGCGGGCTTTGGGGTGATTTTCGGCTGCGGAACCATGGTCTTTGGTCATTCCCAGAACGGAAGATGAAAGCTAACTCGTGGTGTCCTTGGCCAGTATTTATGACGAAGCGCGCGTTGCCAGGGGCAATAAGCTGCGCGCGCATTGCTCACATTTTGCCAATGATTTATGAATTTTCAAAAACGACCACCCACTTATAGTGATTTGGCAACTTCATTTACAAATATCTATAAAATACAGTTATATTTTCGAAATCCGTCTTTCACAAATAACTATTACAAAGATCACTTTACTACTAGAAAATCGCATTCATAAATTCAAACTTGGAATGTCGTGAGTCGTAAAAACGGCTTCGCAAGTAATAGTTATTTTTGAATCAACAATGCCACCAATGAGTTTCAGCTCTTCATGCGAGATGAGTTTCGGGAAGTTGATGTAACTGTCGCTTTCGATTAGCATGTTGAACTTTTCTAAATTTCAATACGAAATAAAAGGCTACCGTAACCCATCGGAATCCAAAAACCTACTTTCAAAGTTTGTCCCAACAATTCTGATAACGCAACTCAAGATTACCATCTTTGTTTCACTTGTAGAAGCTTTTATGAACAAACTAATGTGGCCTTTTGATCTTGCACAATCGCCAGCGGGGAAATATTGAAGCCACCACCTATGTTTTTCAGAATCTTTGACAGCTGTTTTCAATGTACCTTCAAAATCGTGATTGCGATCCAGCTCATATTCGTCGAAAGTAACTGTAAGTTGATCCTTCACAGAAGTTTTCTGAAATATTACAGCTGTTGCACAAGCCTATTAATTACAATAGCCAACTGACGTGAGACGGTATCGCCGTGAAAATCACATCTGTTTTGCGGACGGATACTTTGAATTCAATATCAACAATGTCATTGATGTGATCAGCAAGTTTGCATTGTTTGTGCGAAAAAAGCTTTAGATAACCAACGCCGTTATTGTGAAACACATCGGGATTGTAATCGTCTGTAAATAAACGTTTGATTTGAAATTAAAAAAAAAAAATAAATAAATAAATCCGTTTGAAATGTCTTACTGTAGAAAAAAAAAAAAATCCGTTTGAAATGTCTTACTGTAGATGGCGACCCCATTTATAGATATTGCACCGCGAATTATCAATTTTTTCGGGCCTCCGTCCACAAAGATGAAAACGCTGACATACTGTTTAGACTCATAGGTATACCCTGCCGGATAGTATTGAATCCACCAGTTAACTCCGTGGAAGGACCGTTTTCCTTCAACGATTCCCTCGCCAGTTTTGATTGTTTTTATTGTTGTTCGGTTGAACTTAATGACGTAGTTGTCTTCTTCGATCTGTAATTTTCATATTGGTTGAAAAACTAACCGTAGAAAAAGTGTAATGCTTGAAATAATTTTTGTATACCCACCTTTTCTTCATTTTGCACCATTTCCTGAGGTATTTTAAATCGAACATCAACTCTAATAGCAAAAACGCCATCCTTAATGACGGCACCGGATTGCAATGTTTCGTGCTTGGCAAACTGTCTGAATCCACAGGATGTTCGATTGACGTGTTTGCTAGTATACGTTTCGACAAATGAAATTTGGGTTTTAACATCGTCATTTCAAACGCCTAGAAACTCACCTTTTATATCTGATCGAAGAAGTGTCACTGTCATAGTTTTTTCAAAGCCACCCATAGAAGTGTATACATAAACACTCAGATACCCTTCATTATCGGTTTCATTCCCATTGGGATAACACGTTATCCACCATGATAAATTCTTGCATTTTGGTACCGGTCGCTTTGCTGACATAACATATTGGCCATGGTCCAAGAGGTCTAGTAAATCGGCATCAATGGTCAGGGTCTCACTATCTTCAATTTCGCAGGACTGCAATGTAAAACTTTAAAATGATGAAAAAATTCAACACATGTCAGTTATATTGGACAATTTTACCGTTACAGTCGCTGGAAAGACAGTTTTCAGCCGACTAAACATGCTGAAAGCAAGATCAATCAGTTGGGTTTAGTTCAAAGGCGAGACAACCCAGTCGACGGAAACAACTTTACTTCGAAAGACTAAAACATTAATACAACTTGTGCAACCAGGGTTTATTCCAGAAAGGATAAGCTTATCAGTAAACAGTCCAACACACATAGAAAGACCATCGTTTCAAGATGTACAGACTAGTACATTTGCGACAAGTCGTTCACTGATAAACATAAAACGGACATTCAATAAAACTATATTTAGAACAAAAAAGTACATTGAGGAATAGAACTAAAACAAAATAATCGAAATTGTCAATCCAAAATTGCCATTTGATGCGTTGTGAAAGTAGCCTTACAAGTGATGACTATTTTCGAACCAACAATGCCGCCAATTTCTTTCAGCTCATCATGCGAGATGAGTTTGGGGAAGCCGTAGTAACTGTCACTCTCTACTATCATGTTGAATTTTTCTAAAATTACTAAATATTTTGAGTAGTAAAAGAAAAAAACCGACTTTCAAACCATGTTCCTGCGATTCTGATCACACCGCTAAGCGTTACGGTCTTTGTTTCAACCGTCGAAGCTTCTATGAATAAACTAATGTGGCCCTTTGATCTTGCACAATCGCCGGCTGGGAAATATTGAAGCCGCCATTGGTGTTTTGCGGATCCTTTGACCGGCATTTTCGGGGTGCCATCAAAATCACCGACGTCGTTGTGCTCCAGCTGATAATCGACCATTGTAACTGTGATGGTATCTGATATAGATGTTTTCTGGAAAAAGTCTATGCAGATAAAATTGAAAATTTACCATACTAACCGGAAAATTGAAAGTAGACGGGATCACCCCAGCAGATTTGTCAATTCGTATTTTGCACACGATGTCAATAACACCATTGTCGTGATCAGCACGTAAACATTGCTTACGTGAAAAGAACTTTGAATATCCTTGTTTATCAGTATTTTCATAGTTGAAAGATCCTGTAACAAACTGTCATATAAAAAAGTTGTACAGTTGAATCTTCAAATTCTTACTGTAAACATAAACCCCATCGATACAAATACCGGCACAGATGTTGCGCCTTACTAAGCCGTCGGCACAGAAATATAAGCTTAGATAGCGTTTACCGGCATGATAATGGCCAGTGGGGTAGTATTGGATCCACCAGTTAACGCCATTGAAAGTTCGTTTTTCTTCAACAATTGCATCACTGCTTTTCAGCATTTCCATTGTTTTTCGATTGAATTTAACAACACAGATGTCTTCTTCCAGCTGAAATTTTGGTTTTACATTTGAAGGAGGACGACCACTGAAAAGACCTTTTCATCATCGATCATCGTTTCGCGTGGAATCTTGAAGCAAACATAAGCTTTTATGGTTATTACACCATCTCGAATTGTGCCATTGGACATCAGTTTTTCGTGGCTAACAAATCTTTGCCATCCATCAGAGGCTGGTTTTACATATGTGTCAGTATCTGTGCCTAAACATAGAGCTAACTAGTAACTTCATTTTCACAATAAACCAAAACCTCACATTTAGTATCTGATCGAAGCAGTGTCACAGTCATAGTCTTTTCGAAGCCACCAATAGAAGTGTTGATAAATAAACTCACATAACCTTTATTTTCGGCGCCATTACCATTGGGGTAACAGGTAATCCGCCACGACAAGTTCTTGCATTTTGGCACTACTCTTTTAGGTGAAGTAACAAATTGATCAAATTCCAAAAGGTTGAGCAACACGGCATCGATAGTCAGGGTTTCACTGTCTTCAAACTCATACGACTGCAATGTGAAACTTTATAACGTTAGAAAGAATGAATATTGGTCATTTATATTTGATAATTTTACCGTTAGAGTCGTTGGGAGGAAGGTTTTTAGCCGACTAAACATCCTGAAGCTGGAACAATACAAGTTTGTTTCAGTTTAAAGGCGGTGGCAACTCAATCGCCAGCAATATTTTTATATGTTGATGCAAAACGTGGAGATGCGATTTTGTAATGCATTACGCTGACGTTGCTTTCATTGTTTTGCGTCTTCCGCAAATTCCGCGAATGGTGTTTAATCTATTGATTGCCTTTGTTATCACAGAAAGAGTAGAGTTCGAAGATTGACAGAACGCTGCTTTTTTGATAAGCATTGAAAGCAAGGTTTGAGTAAACATAATTTTATTGATAGACACAATGTAATGGCAGTGCAAAAAGTTGGTGTAAACTGCAAAGTACTCAATTTTTTAAAGAAAAGATTGTTTTAAAGAATTCAATTGGCATTCTTTTTTCGAAATCCATTGTACCGTACCAATTGATTTTTGAAAACTGTTCAACCTATTTTGTCAAAGTCACGTAATGACTTGACTGTCAAAGCATGCTTTCATCATCGCACATGCGGCAACACAACGACGCCTCGATTTGGACCGGTCGATCGACCATTGAGCGATTTGCACTAACGACTGACTCATCCATCCATCCGTCAGCTGTGCTCCTTTCCCTTTTCGTTGTATTTCCGAACCTATCTCAGCCGCCGACGGCCCATTCTATCCGTTTCGCCTTTAAATTGTAAAAACCAACAATTTCATTTCAACGCTGCCAACAATACATCCACTTTTGCCTGGCGCATTGCCGACATACATGACGTGTGCTTTCAGCCTAGCTTTCCCCACCCTCCGCGCAATCAATATGTTGTGAAACCAGTAAAAGTGAAACAATAGCCAGGCGACACAAGCCTGCGCAGTTATGAAACTCGCTTTTGCTGGGTCGGCTGACGCATACATTCCGTGAAATCTTTGAAAATGTCGTAGCCAATCTCAGTTTTCGCGTCTCTCACGTGTTTATTCAATACCTGCGGTTGAAGAGAAAGCTTATCAGACCCACCCCAGACTTTCGATCAATGTTTATATAGCGCTGTTTCTGTCAAAACATGCACATATTGATGCAGTTGCTGGCTTTGGAGAATAATCGCTGAAATTTTTTGTCGTGAACGTTCGCGATTCATGGTTCAGTTTCTGAATTTGCATGCTTTTTTCTGTTTCCGCGTCTGATCACAGGTCCTGAGTAACTTTTTTATGATTGAGTTTCATGTGTTTTCGCGAAACCTCCACCCTCTCCAACTACCCTGTCTATAAATTGATCGCTGTTTTCCATTTTTGTCAACACTGAAAAGTGAAAAATCGCTATGGTTTGCGTGAATTCGACTCTTTACCTTCAACTTTCTTCAGTTTTGTCCCTTTTCAGAGTAAATCAATTCACAAACGTATCATGGGCCTATTCGATAGCCATAAGACACATTATCCGGGTGAGTCTAACTTTTTGACACTTTTTGACAACACTTTGTTTAAACTTGTGTTTGTTTTTGATTGACCTTTTTGAAAGTTCCAAAAGTTCAACCCATGTATCACAACTGTCCCAACTTTAACCCCCTTTTTGTTTACATTCATCAATTCCCCTCGTCCTTTCGCTTTTGCCCCCATCCTCGTTTTCGTATTTTCTGTTTTGCTTTTTGCCCTGAGGGTCTGGCGTGGCTCGCCGTGCATGCCATGTTCCGAGCCTGCGGTTTCGAAACCGACAGCCACGAGGTTGGTTTCGTCGACATTCGACTATAGCTGTAGGTCCAGTTTGTGGATGTCGTCTACGCCTTGGTCAGTCGGGTGTTTTCTTTCTCTGGACAGCGTTTTTATCCTATTTTTAACTTGAATTTTTATCCGATTTCATCTAATGGCCCCCAAAACTTGGTCGTTTGAACGACATGATGCATTTCTTAACGCGGACATTTCTTTCTTATTTTGTTGCCGCTAGCAACGGCAGCGCACTTTTTTACTTCTCGGGTTTGAAAAGCCTTTTGACTGTTATACATTCAGCTGTACCCAGTTTGGCTATGTGGCACTAGCTACAATTTCAATTTAGTGTTTCATAGCCTGTTTTGATGCGTAAAATGTCGAAATAATTGGCTACTGCTGTATTCTTTTTCTTTGTTATTTTGCCTATTAAGCCTATTTTAAGCAACCAAATTTCAAAAGTCCAATTTGTCTATTTATCACAAGCCAAATTTACACATAAGTGAGTAATGCTCTGTCGCAATGTTGATGATGTCACTCCACCGGGTCGGTTTTTGCTTGTTTTTATCCCTTCGAAGATCTTTCCCCTCTTACGTGACTCCCATAATGTCGAAATTGGATTGCTTTTTGCTTTGCCATATCCCCGCCCATCAACTCGATTCTTCTAGTCACTTCCGGTCGTCATTGATTTAACTTTTTATTGTGTTATTTGCGTTTTAAATAGACAGGGGCGCAAGTTGGGTACAGCCATTCCATAGACACGTCGACTGGCAGTTGTTGTTATGTTCGACCCCTGACGACCGACTATTTTAACGTTTTTTACGCTCTGACGATGTTGTTTACCAGCCCCTGGGCTCCCTGGGCCTCTGGCATGCATCTGGTCGTGGGGAAGTGAGCCAAGTTAACCCTTAAGGACGCCCTTTTTCATGTGGTTAACGTCTGTCTTTTTCGATCTTCATCACGTTGTGGTCTTGGGTTGCCCTTTGTTTTGTCTTTTCGGACGTTCTTGAAGTTGTTTTAAGTTGATAGTTGCTTGAATTTCGTTAATTTTGTCCTTATTTCAGGTATGGACGCCCGCAGACTCAAAGACGGCACCCTCAGGCGGTACAAATCCGGCCTGCTCGGTGGCAAGTGGAAGGAGCAGTTTGTCGTCCTGTATTCGGATTCTACGCTTAGCTGGTTCGATGAGAAGAGCGATTCCCGTCCGGCTGGGTCCATCTTGTTGAAGGATGTTGTGCCCTACATCTGTGTGGGCCTCATGACCGATAAGATGCCGGTACGTCGGCCGAGCCTGCCTTCTGGCACTTCGGTTCATCATGTCGTTGGTATCGGCATGGACCCTCGAGGCGATAAGGTTCATTGGTTCCTCTTCGGCAGTGACGCTGATCTGGAGGCCTGGTTCGCTGAGATCGTAAAGACCCTGCCCAAGCCTAACCCGCCTCCGGGCGCTCCGCAAGATGGTGGTGTTCCGGGTGCTGCTGCGCCGGCGCCACCTGTTGGATTCAAGCCGAATAATGATTACAGTAAGTTTCTTTGAACTTTTTCTGTTAAGCAGGCTTCTAAAGATGGCTTTTCAGACCCTCCTGCCCAGTACCCAGCAGCTCCTCCGCCGTACAACCCTCAGACCAACAACGGCCCCAGCTACCCACAATACCCAGCTCAAAACGGCCCTCAAGGCGGCTACGCTCCGAGGCCCCAGGCCGCTTATGGCGGTGGATCCAGCTATGGTGGCCCTGGTGGCTACGGTGGTCAAGGCGGCTACAACGGCGGCCCCACTGGTGGCTATGGAGGCCAAGGCGGTTATGGCGGTCAAGGCGGCTACCCTGCCAGCTCCGGCCCGACAACCATCATCGTCGATCGTGACCGCGGTCGCCCGCAATCCTCCGGCATCGGTAGCGGCGCTCTCGGCCTAGGCACCGGCATGCTCGGCGGTGCCCTGCTCGGCTACGGTCTCGGCTCCTTCTTCACGCCTCACTATGGCGGTGGTTTCGGAGGCGGATTCGGTGGCGGCTACGGAGGCGGCTATGGTGGCCCCGGCGGCGGCTTCGGAGGCGGATACTACTCCGACAATGACACCACCATCAACAACTACTACAACACCAATGATAACGACACAACCACCAACAACTACACCGGCGACAACCCTACCAATGACACCCCCATCGACAACTACGACGTCGGAGGCGGCTACGACGACGGCGGATTCGACACTGGCGATACCGGTGGATTCGGCGGCGATGACGGTGGCTTCGACATCGGTGGCGGCGATTTCGGCGGTGCCGACTTCGGTGACTTCTAAACAGCCATTTGCCTTTGTATTATTTGTAACTTTTTTACAAATTTGTCATGTTTCTAGTTTGACCGAGATTTGCCTATTGTAACTTTCCTAATGTCAATGTCCTTTATTACCGTACTTTTGCACGAGATCTCGCCTTTTTCCAATGATTGTTTTTAGTGCAAAGTTGTTTCTTTCAAAGTTTCAAATAAATTGAAACCACAAATCGCATTTGAATTCGTGAATATTCCATGGCAACAAGATACTTTAAAAACACAAACTCGAATAACTGTTCTCTCACGTTTTATTTGCACAGTGATTCAAAGTAGAGGTTGGTTGTACCTGGGCTTTGGTTATTATTCTATCGATTCACTGTCCGCGTTCTTGTGGGCTTTTCTTATCCATGCTTTGAGGTGGGACGTGTTGTTGCTCCGGTTTCACTGTTTTGAAATAGGAAAAGCCGTGTTTGGGCGCTTTTTTGCATTTTGTCATTGCTAAAATTGAACATGAGCGTGTTGAATGTCAAAGATGGCTACGTCAAAAAGTACAAGCCCACCCTAATGGGTGGAAAATGGAAGGATCGGTATTTGAGGCTTTCGAGTGACAGTAGTTTGTGTTGGTTTGACCATTCTGTGAGTCCAATTTCTAGAAAATTGCCATTTTGGGTTGAAATAAAGTAACTTTAGCGAGATTCCTACCCCTCCGGCCGAATCATCCTCAAAGACGTGATCCCATATATCTGTGTTGGGCAAATGGTCAATACGATCCCTGTCGCGCGGCCGCCATTGCCATGGGGCACTACCATCGATAATGTGGTTGCCATTGGCACTGGGGTTCAAGGAATGGATGTGCATTGGTTTTTGTTTGCTAATGATTACGATTTGGAATCTTGGTTTAAGCAGATTTTGGCTACACTGCCGAAACCGACAGTGCCGGCGCCGCCAAATCCTAGTAAGGATCGATATTTTGGCATTTCGTAACGTTTTGAACTGAAAAGTGTCACTGTTCCAGATGCAAGTTATCCCGAACCCCCTCCACCCTATACCGAAACAGTCCAGTCCAATCCGGTGCCCCTACCACGTGGGGCTGGCGTCGGTTATCATAACCGTCCTGTTCCCCCACCTGTCCCTCAACGAACTGTTGCAGCCCCAGCACCAGTTCAACACATCATTTTAACCTCAAACAATCAAAATCGCGACATTCTCGGCCTTGGCAGTCTGATGGGCTCCCTTGCAGCCGCTGGAATGGGTGCATTCTATCTGGCCAAGAAACAAATCCGACCTCCAGGTGGACTCAACACACTGAGACCGAATGGGTTCGGTTCGGCACTGATGCCAAGACCGAATCGACGTTATGGGTGTCATTGTGCGCATAGAAGGAATCGGATGTGTTCTTTCTGACCAGCTCAATGATTTCCTTTATTTTTCGTTTGGCAAAATGTTAACGCCGTCAAAAAACTTATTTTTTAACAATTAACTTACAGTAACCCCCAAAATAGGCCCCATATTTGTATTACTTACTTACTCAACCAGATATACCATGGCAATATTTATTAAAAGTGCAACATTATCAATAAAATTAGCAACAAAACTGCAGAAAAAAACAACAATAAATGTAATGGATTCGTGCCTGACTACTCGTAACAACTTTTACGAACAACAAAAACGGCAGATGTGAAACTTGAAAGTGGAATTCATGTGCTCTATTAAATTTTTATATAAACTTTTATTATGAAATTATGTAAAACTTAAAAGTAGAGTTGCGGAAGTGTTCACGCGGTACTTTCGAACTGCACAATGTACCCCTTGGAAGCCATGATGGATCGCCGACGGATCCAGACGGTGTATCGGGCGGCCCAGGTCGGTACAAAGATCTCACGGCACACTGGCGCCTTCGAATTCAGCGTGCAGATGGTCTGGAAGACCTCACGAAGTGGGAAGGGATGGGGATCGTTGTGGGTCAGGAGTTGGATGTCGTTTTCTTGGGCGAAGGCTTGGAGTTCTGGGGGGACCTGGAAAGGGAAATTAGGTTTAGAGGTACTGTAGGATACTGTAGGGACAGTAAAATCAACTTACAACACAGCACCCATCAACACTGAAGTGGTTCACACAGGGCTTGATATCGACATTGTTGACCAGCTCCTTCAAAGCATGCAGATTGAAATCAGCCACGCCGATGCTGATGATTTTCCCGCTCTGGATGTGCTGTTCAAGCTCCTTCCAGACGCCGACAACCTTCTCGACCCAAGTATTGTCGATTTCGTCATCGCCTGGGTGCGGGAAGTCGATGATCAACTGCTCGATGGAGTCAATCTTCAGCTGAGTCAAGACGGCAGCCACGGCGGCATCGACTTCTTTGACGCTGAACTCGTTGATGAACACTTTCAGCGTGATCTTCAAATCATCACGATCATACGTCAATGGGGTCTCTTTAGCCGACAAGAGCAGAGTGCCATCATCACTAAAACATCAAACTTAATATATAAAAACATCAAATTTAACCCAAAACGCACTCGACTTTAACATTCTCGCTCAAATTAGCAAATTGCATGTCCAAACAGGCGACGAGCTCCTCGCTGGACGACTTGTATCGTCGGGTCTTCAATTCGACGTAGTTGTTCATGTTACCCGTGTGAAGCCGGAAGGATTTGAGGGACTTTAGCCGATTCACAACCGATTCCCAGGCTGTGGCGTTCACTGACGACATGTTTGGGAATAAGCTTTCTAAAAGTTACAATCATTAAGTTGAAAGTTGTTAAAATGGTTTCAAATACTCGAAAAACATCGAATCAGAGGCCCCCGCCGAAATAGGATCCTCGCCACCGACATGGGATAACCGTTTTTGAATGAATGATTCCATTTTTTGACAGAAAAAAACGCAGACTATTATATAAAAGGGGAGAGTGGAAATGATTCACGTCTAAAGTCTCGTGTTTGAATGTTAGTCGTTATTCTGTGTTCTTGAGACATGCAAGTTGGATAGACAGATAGTCTCGTGGGATGGAATCGGGGAAGATCCGGCTTCAAAATTGGCAGAGAACAGGTGAAAACATGAAAGTTTTATGCATTTTGGTAAGTTTTTAGAGACAATGCAATGTAGAAGACTCAAAAAGGCCAGAGAACCTTCACAAAATCCATAAAAACGGCTAGAGTACAGTTAAAAACCAAAAAGGAAACTACCCTTGTTGCATCTTAGCAAAAACCTAAAGCAATCCCATCAATGATGACCACAAGCAATGGGCTAGCATTCCCCTTTCCGTCTCTCTGGGTAAAAGAATGACGGCCGACCTTCAAGTAGTGACGAAGCAAGGAAACGACCGACATGTTGGCCCACGGCGGCCGCCACCCCGCAACCATACACACATTGCATCCAATATAACATCATCGGGGTTAGTAGTTGGAAGGGGAAAGCACAAAATACAAGCTAGAGTGGTTTTGAAACAGACTATGATGTATTTTGGGTGAAAAATTAAGTCTTATCATTACTGTTTTGTTTAGTTTTAAGCTTTATACACCTTTATTATCAATTCAAAACACAGTTATCAGTCCCAAATCAAGCATTGACAATACACTCATTCTTGCTGACCGCTTCCAGCAACGGATAAGCCCCCTTTTCACACGAACCAGCAAAATCTTCCTCATTGAGGGCCATGAAACCGATTCCACCAAGGCGTTCGCGCAAGGCGTACTTGGTTTTGTAGGTTACTGTCTCTGCGGTTTCATAGCTGATCACTTCGATGTTGTCCGATGTGGCAGATGTTGCGTAGGCAGCAACACTGTCATATTGCATTCGGGTGTCTTTTACGGCGAGCTTTGTGCAAAGTTCCTTTTGCTCGATCATCTCGAATGGCATGCCCTTGGACGCTTCGGTGAGGTAATCGCTGCTGCGAGTAGTGGGTTTGGTTGATTTGCGTTGTACAATGGCATAAGTCGGCAAATGGATCAGGATTACTTGGCGATGGAGACCATCGGAGAGCCAGCGGTTGAGGGTTGAGTCCTGAAATGACATTCTTAGCCCTGAAGAAGATGTAAAAAGCTCGCTTACGATAGCCTGATGCCCCTGATCACCGTTTCCATCCCCGAAAAGTGGGCTAACAAGCTGCATGGAACCCACATCCACTTGGAATGGCTCCAGAACAACATGCTGGAGGATGTTCAATGTGTCGATACTGTAGAAATCTGTCAATTTAGTGTTCCAAGCGGGGACGCGGATGGACAATGTCTTCGGACAGTTGCCATTTTCGCGTCGCTCATCCTTGAATCGACGAATCAGGCCGCTTAGAAGCTCATTGAAAGCTTTCTTCGTCGCTGGCTTGAGGACATTGTCACATCGAAGTTCGATTCCATCATAATTGTGCGAGTTCAAATGATGCAAGATGCTCTCCTCAAGAGAAGAGACATCTTCCATCAATCTTTCGAATTCAGCTTCCTTCATTCCGCAACGCATGCTCAAAACGATGCTTGTATTGCTGCCATAGGTCGAAGTGGCATTGAACAGGTCATCCAAAACGGCTAATGCATTAGATGTCCTGTATTGAATGCTGCCATCGGCGGTGAGTTCAGCCTCCGAGACGACGACTTCCGTGCATTTGTTGAATGGAATCATATCGGGTGAAAGTGGCTTCTTATCCTTAGGGGACGGAATACGGTAACTGCAAGAAACCTGGAAGTTTGGTCGGCAATTTGAAGTCGAATTCGTTGCAATGGCGGTGATTTCATCCGTGTTGAGACAGCGATCACAAACTTGGGCTCGGACAAGGCTTCGGAGGAGCGGGAATGGTCGATCAGCAGGGCACTCGCCATCGACATTGTCGGAATCAAGGGCGTAGAGAGCGAGGCCTCCGAAGTTTTTAAGGGACGTCCAGACTGCCTAAAATGTGATTTTACAGTAATTTTGACTCAAAAAAGTCAATTTACCTTGATTTGCATCGATTGTTCATCGTCAAAAGCAATGAATTCATCACCCTTTACCAGATACGGGATCCCGAGGTCTTCAAGCCGATGGATTTTGGTGACATTACTCTTCATAGCTTCACAGACCTAAAAACAGCCTTCTTTCTCTTCTCACTTTCAACCGTTCAAAACCACTCACATCGCTCTGAGTCACAACTCCAGGCGGCTTTGATCTCAAATTGACTTGAATCGGATTTGCAACAGCTCCAAACAACTTGTCATCGCTCCGATATCCGCTGAAGTACTGCACCATGCCTTCGGCCGTGTATTCGATAATGAGCTGGTTGCGACTGGCGCCTTGGTTCATCCATTCGGTGGCGAGGCCTTCCTGAAAGGCAACTTTCATGAAAGAATTGACTGCCAAAAGGTGACTTACAATACAATTCTTCGGATCAACCAACGCATTACTCATAAAAAGCGGCGAATGATGCCCTGTAAAGTAGCTTTTAGGCGAATGGAACCGATACCCCTGAACAAGGAAGTAGTTCAAGTGCTTTGACAGCTCGACGACATTGTATCGGTTCTTAAAAGCTGAGTTTATGGAAGTTGCTAAAACGATGATAGCGTCGTCGGGGAGTGTTTTTCGGAGTTCTATGATAAATTGGTCTAAAGCTCTGGATTCGATGAAGTTTTCAGGGCCGGGTTCGGTCCAGGAGATGACGATGCCATCAGCTTTGAGGTCTTTGAGGTGCTGAAAAACGATTTTAAACAAAGGTTTTTTGATAAAAGGAGCTCACATTCTTCAAACTGAGGGCCAACTTTTCCCTCCGATTTGGAAATGCCAATGCCATGCTCCAGATATCGTTAGTTTGGCCATCGCCGACGGAAAGTAACAGATACGGCTTCTCCTTGACCTTCCAAGCGTTGTAATTCTTGACGGTTTCCTCAATGAAGGGGTTCTTTGACATATTTCCGTACATGGAATTGATTTCCAGAGTTGACAAAACAAGATGCGAGCACCAATTTGGCGCGAAATTGTTAAAATCGAGCATACTGTCATTGGACGGCCTCCAGGTGCACAACCGTGTGCAGGAATCAGTGCCCTTTTTGGCTTTCTTTGCTTGGCATTGGAAATGCTGACCCACAAAGCGATGGAGCGGGAAAACGCCTTCGCCGCATTCATCTTTCTGGTCATCGGCCGCGATGGAAGCCAGTCCGACACCGCCGAAGCCATTTTCGCCGATCCATTCCAACTTTGTCTTCAGCTGCTCCCCTGGCTGGGTCACCGAATACCAAGTGTCATCTGCCATGAAAGAAGTCACCATTGCCGTGTCATCGAGTTGGAGGTTACTGTCAGCGGCAAGTTTACAGATTTCATGAAAAGCCAAGCGACCATCCTTCCGTCGGGTTAATGGCCCAGGAGCTCCAGGGCCCTTAATCGGTGACCCATGATGGATTTCGTCGTACTTCGACTTCAATCTAAAGCTGAACGACCAGCCAGTCAAGCCGACAACGATCTTCCGACGCGGGAAGCCATGTTTTGCCAAAAGCTCCGCGTTATCACTGATCGAATCTTCGACGGGCACATCCGAACTTCCGAACAATGGATCAACAGCGATGGCCATTGTTGGGTCTTCACTGGACGGCACAAGGCTTCCGATGAGATAAACAGTGTCTAGAACGGGCTCCAGCTCATCAAGAACATGCATGGCACGAGCAATTCGGCGGCTTCCAAGAGCGAGAATCACTTCCAATTTGGCTTCTTGTGTCGTAATTTCTTCCTTCAGCGTTTTAAAAAACTTGACCAAATTGACGTTCCAGATGCTTTCGGCGTCGAAGTACCAGAAAAGGCCATCGAGGTCGTTCGATTTCGCCATTTGGACAGCATTTTGAGCTACTGTAAGCCTTGTCGCAGCGTTAGAGAGAAATCCGAGGTTGCCCGTCACATGAATTCCAAGAATCAGCTTCTTCGGGTGCTGAGTAGTCTGTTTCAACAGTTGCAGATTCTCAAAGTTGCCCAAAAAGGCCGCATCTGGCAGGTCGAAAGATGATGGCGTTTCGAGAGTGAACTTCGTCGTTAAGGAAGCGAAACCGTAAACAAGATGGGTGCATTCGAGTTTTTTGTAGATGGAGACATCGAGGTGTTGATTCTGAAACCACAATTAACATCAAAACTGTAAAATAAATGGAATTTTTGAAAACCTTACCGGTCTCGGCTGCAAAAAACAGTAAAAACCGCAACTCGAAGTCGCAGACAAGCCATTGCCCCCGGCGATTAGGAGCAAAAAACAGATGGAAAAGCCGATTGCGAGCGCCATCTTAGCCATGGCGATCACAGTCGAATGGTGTGGATTGAAAAGATGGGGTTTTGCGATGATAGTTTGCGGATGTGGGACGATCGGGGGTGCTTCCGGTCATGTTGGCTTCCGCGGATAACGGAGAGATTTGTTGTTTTGGGAAAGCGGATGCGGATTTAGCAGATTTGTGAAAATAGCAACGTCAAATAGCAAAAAGTGACGTTAGCATTGTTGAGAAATGCATTTCGTCTTTAATTTTTTTTACTAAAAAAAGTAAATAGTTGTTAAAACTTTGTAAGTTTTTAAAAATTTTGAACAGTCGAAACCAAATGGAAAGTACTGACAGAAACCTGAAATGTATTCCAACTTATCCCCCATTACCCCCAAAACTGACGACCACCCACCATGCAAATTCGGCTCCAACTATGATTGCCCTTTCACTTGGTCTCTCATTCCGACGACTGACAAAACCCGTGATTCCGGCGTCGGGCGGCAAGGTCCTCAATGGCACGAAGTTTGTTTATCTTTATCAGATTTTGACTTTATCAATCAATCAAACGCAATCTGACCGTTTAACAGATGAACATCAAGTGACATCGGCCGGTCGAAGCAACAGACGCAAACAGTCCACAGCAGATGGCCCCTCGAGTACGCCCGAGTTCCAGATGGACTCGAAGAAGAAGCCCAGAGCTGCGAAACCCGCCCAACAGGGCTCCGAAAAACAGCCATCTAATTCGGATGTCGTTGAAGGCGACCAACAAAACAACAGCAAACCCAGCAAGAAGGAACAGAAAGAGAGCTATCCGGAGCCGAAGAGCATCTTCGCGAGTATCTATGGCCCAGATGTCGAGCGCTATGAAGCCGCCAAGGCTGCCGAAGCCGCTGGGGGTGAGATGTCGCCGTGTAAGGCGCCGAGTAAGGAGAATTCTGACAAGCCGTATGCACGAACCCCACCGCCGGCTTCTCGTGCCCAGAATCTGGTCCCCAGCAAGGAAGTCGCCGAAAAGAGACCACGGAAGTCGAAGAAACAGAACACCAACACTCGTGATGTGTCGAAACAGTCGGTGGATGATGCCCGGCCGCCGAAGAAGAAGAATGGGTTGTTGAATTCTATTGGTGGCATTGTGAGTTTACTGTAGCTACCGTAATCCTTGAAACTGATGATTTGGACTTTCAGTTCTCGAGCAAACGCCGAAAGAGCAAGCAAAAGCGCACGACTCGCCATGCCTCGGATGAACGCCACAACGCCCCCTCAAAGAAAGAAGTCTCTCGATCCATCGATGAAGCCGATGCCGAACAGATCCAAAAAGTCGTCGCCAGTGATGTGCCCCCGACGGATGACTGCCGTCGCACGCCCTCGGGGAATGTCCCCGTTGTCGATCCTGACTTCAAGCGGGTCAGTGCCGAGAAAAACTAGCATGCTTTTTCTAACTTGACTTTGACGTGATACCAATGATATAAAACTGATAAAATGTGTTCTGTCATTCAAATTTCTGTAAAAATCTGCAAAATATCCCGGTCCTGGCACGAAATCTCTACCAAGGGTTCTCATTCGGCGGTGCAGCGCCGCTGACTGTCGAGGACCGATCGACTTTTGACAGACACTTACAGTAATCTGATTGGAGGGAACTGATTTGGGGGAGTATGGACCGTAAGACTTTGATAGCTTTCAATCTTTGAACAAAGAATTGTACTTCTAGGCCCCGACAAAAGCAAAGACAAGGAAAGAGACAGAGTTTCAAGCAGCAGCTCCAACTCCAAAACAGTCAAAAAAGGCAGATTCAACAGCTCGCTCGATGAACGCAAACTCCAAGGCAATCATGAAAAGCATCGGCATCACCATCGAAAAGCAAAGATGATATTAACAAATGAGAAACACTCCCACGTCAAGCGAAGTTCCATAAAGAAGAGAAGACATTCACAAAAGGGCGAAAGTGCCGTCGTCATTCTGCCGCGGGAGAGGGAGAATCTGTCGAAAGTCAGTCCGGTCGAGAATCTCGAGAAGAACAAAACTGACAAAGTTGATAAGAAGATTGACAAGTATGAAAAGCTGGAAAAGCTCGAGAAACTTGACAAAATCGAAAAACTCGAAAACAAGTTGGAGAAGCTCGACAAACTCGAAAAACTGGAGAAACTTTCAAGGATTGAGAAGCTCGAAAATCTAGAAAAGAAGCCCCGACCAGCTAGCGCTGAAGTCACGTCAGTGGCGCCCGAAAATGAGGACGCGCCCACGGCATTTGAAGTTGTCAAGGCTCCGATTCGGCCGGCTATTAGTCATCGACAGTGAGTTTATTGAGCATAATTCTGATTTTTATTGAATCGAACAAAAGAATCACCTATTTCAGTCGCCGTCGCAACAAGTTCATGCTGAAGCAAAAACAAGAATCCTCTGATCCCGGTATCAAAGATGAAGCAACACAAAATGTCTCTGGCAACTGCCGAAGCCCCGACAATAAAGACACTGATCAAGAAGCCAAAAACAGCGATGCCGCGGGCACCGATAAGGACGTCGTCGGCTCAGCGAATGAAACACCGGATCCGGGAAAGATTTCGACTGGAAAACTGAGTGCTGAGCCATTAGAGCAATGATTGTGGGCCAATATTTGATAAATGGGTACTCATTTTTGTTATTTTGCAGTTAGAAATCACAACTATGTTAAACAGTGATACGGTCTAATGTCAGATTGTCTTCATTTTGTCAGTAAAACCAGATTGTACCCGTAACTCATCTCAAATTTACGAAAATTGTTCTTTTTTTTACCTTTGATACACAATTTTACGAACTCAAAGCATCTGGGATACGTTGAAAAGGTGTTTGCTTGACACCTGCACTGTAAATTCGGAGAGAATGAAGACTCCGATCCAGATTCAAATCCGCACCTACTTCAATTCGCATTTTTAAGCCAAATCATCAAATGGCCTGCTGCACATATTTACACCGTGACAACACAAAATGTAAAAAAATAAGAGAATTTCTGTTCCTATTTACAAGTTTTCCAATAACAGAACTGAATTGTCAGCAACTTTCGATCAACATGAAGTCTCGGAGACTCGTTTACACCATAGCAAATGCGAAAATCCAAAAAATCTCAGAATTTGTTCAAAAAGTCAACGGTTCTGTCGCTTTTTTGGAATGGTGACAAAGCTGCTTTGGAATTTCACCTTTTACCGATAGGCATTTAGTCAGGTTGCTCCTTTCACGTGTTATGCTTTCATGGGTGTGTTCAAAGGGCGAACTGTGGTATCCCTCGCGAGCTGACCAGCGTGTTGTTGCACATGGCAATGAATTACATGGCCACGGGGGGTCAACAGACGAGTAGGGCGATCTAACGAAGAGTGTTGACAAAACAACGCAGGACAACGGCGGCCAGTGCGGCAAATTCGAGCGTGTGCGTGCTGCCGTGTTGTTCACGGCGGATAGCTGATGGGTGGCCCTTTGTCCGAGAGACGCGATTTGAGGTGTGTTGAGATTTGGTGTTGACTTCCATTTGGGGTACTCGATCTGGACAAGGATGGCTTTAGTCATCGTGGATTGCCCTGTTTTTCACTGTCGCTTTTCCCGTGATCCGTGAATGCTTCTTCAATGCTTCTTTTCTGTAGCGTGATAATGTATCGTGCATGTTTGTGTTGCATTGGTATTTCGATAGTGGATTTATAGTCACCACTTTCAGATGTCGACGAATTTTTGCCTTTTGCCTCGCCAAATTCGAGTTCCTCGTAATCGTCGTCGCCAAGAAAGCGGACCTGAATGGAAGGAACAACGGCTCATGGTCAAAACGACGAAGACAAAAAACGATCGAACCCACTACCCGAAAGGCTATAACAACATCCGAGAAGACGACTTTATCTGCCTTTCTGAGACTATCCCCGAAGAAGACACCTCCGCCAACGAGACCAGCCTCATTCCGGAAACTCAATCTTCACTTCAACAGAAAAGTTTTA
>KB455461.1:180163-198678 GCA_000341325.1 Panagrellus redivivus | reverse complement strand
GATACAGTATCCCGGGGAACACTCCGTACGCATTCAAAATTTTCGTGACCTGCCGGTCCCTAGGTATACCCTCGTTTGTAAAAGATGGTATAATTTGCATTACAAGTGACCGGCACGAGCTCCTGGACGCAAATCCGATCGAGACCTGTGGTATTCGAAAAAGCATCGAATTCTAAGGTCAAAGCCGTCGTCTATTTTTGCAAGGGAACTTTTTTTGAGAGTGCCGTGATTTTTTGAAATGGTTTTTAGCTTGACTTTGAGAGTTTGTATCTCAGCTCATAAACGAGTACAGTGAGGTCAAAAGGGCCTATAGATATGCCCCAGGGCTATCTCCAAAACTTTTTTCAGATCGAAATTTCCGTTTCGTTACACTACGCTAAAAAGCCATTTTATTTAATACGCATCAAATACAACATTTATAAACTTCAATCAGTAATAAAAAGAAATGTAACTGTTCAACGCTTACTAACAATACAATCTCCAAGCGTCATGTAAGGTCGAGGTGGAGGTTGTTCGGTATCCGTTTCATCGTCTTCTTCTTCTTCAAAGTCTGATTCGACGTCAGAGAATCCACTAGCCATTCCAGTCACTATTTCTGAGCCTTTCTTGTAACGAGCTGTGCGTTGCATCAACATGCTGTAAATTTTGGGCGGAAAGTCGCTAGCAAATTCTTTAATTCCTTTAAAGACAGTAGTGTTTTGTAGTGCTAGACTTTTGTTTAAGTCGCTTTCGGTATCCTCCATAGCCTCGTCCTCGAGTTCCAATAAAGGATATCGCAGAATCGCAGCAATTCCAGTCATCATATTGAGCTGTTCACCGCTTGGATGCAAACTTGAAAAAAGCAATACTTTGCCTTTCTGAAAAGGTACAAATTATATTAAAAGTGTTCTTTTAGTTTGCAAAGAAAATAAACTTACGTTAAGTTTCACATCTTCAACAAAATCATTGTACTTTTTGCGTTCTTTAACATCATTGGAGCGAAACAGAGCATCTGAGATCAACAGTGTGTCGATGGCGGCAAGATCGTTAGCCATGGCGACATGTTTGTAGCCGTAGAATGCGCGGGAAGGGTCGTCCATTACCAAACGCATGAACGTTTCTATAGCTTTGACTTCTTCTCTGGCCTAAAAGAATAAAAACTACATTAATTATCACAAAGTATGTTGTAAACATACAACTGTATTAGCCAGAGCAGCAGCTGTAGCTGGACTGTTGAGAAGCTCTTTCAAAGAATGCTTGTAGCCGCTCGAAACAGAGACCAGAACGAACTTTTCTTTCTGTTTTTTATTGAAAGGCCGGTTCAACTCATCGGCAACTTCGTTCAAAGTCTTCAGAAAACTGTTGTGAATAAAGCCACGGCCGGCGAGAATGACGGCTTTCATGTCCTCCACTTTGATATGGCGCATGAAAGTTTTCGCCGCAGTTTCAAGAAACTCTTGCACGCTTTCTTCATGACCAGCGCCAAAGCCAGAGCGTTTTCGAGCAACTTGCCCCTTCACAGTGGCTTTAACGATGGTCATGTTGCGTTTCAGAAGACAAATCTGAGCAACGCCTTCGTGTAACACGACGGCGGCCATTGCATCTTCGAGCCGCACTTGAAGGCTTGATTCAATTCGCTGATAATCAATAGGTAACCAGCATTTCTTTGTTAGTTTCAATTGGTGATACAGTTTGACCTCCAAAGTATGACCCCATCCAGTATTGTCTCCTTCAATGATAAAGCCTTGGAATCGTATGCTGTCGCAGACAGGATCAAAGTCGATTGATGTCACAACAATTTCTAAGCACATCTTTGTTCTTACACCACAATTTTTTCGGCTTGTTGAGGCTGCCACACGATCGCCACGGTGAACTATGTTGTACAGCTGCCATAAGTCGTCTCGGGTATTACACAAGAGTCGCACAAATCTGCAAAAAAACAGTATTCAAACGGACTGTTAAAGGAAAAAACCTACTCAGAACCATCTTCGTTGAATGATTGTTCGATAATACGCATGATGGATAGTTAAAAATAGAGTACTAGGAAGATCGAAAAGGTGAATAAATCAAGAGTCAATGTGAAGGTAAATTGCCTACTACAAATGATGCTGGTCAGTACTCGTTTGCGCTATGCGGTTTTGTGGGCGAGGCTCAATCGTAACGATGCACAGGATACCGTATGCAGTAAATCTATGGGAACTGAAAAGCTATAGCGGTGTGTGCAAATAATCGCAATGTTTGTCCACACTCAATATGTCCTCAGAGAGGATGGCCCGTAGGTTGCGGCGAGAAAATGATCAAAAAGCCAGCAAAGTTTATTTTATTATGAATATTTCAAAAATCCTACATTTATAAAAAAATATATTCTTTAATTGTAGGTGTTATTCATAAAAACAGTTTTTTTTCTAATTTTATTCACGAAAAAGAAAATTTTAGTGTTGTAGGCGGTTTTACATTTTTGGTATGACTTCAGTTTATTGTTTGAGTTTAATTCAGAGTTCGCACTACTTCGCTGCCGCCGTCCAGAAGGCCTTTTATCTGCTCCAGATTGACTAAACGGCATGATTAGTGTTTTTAATGATGTTTAAAACGATAACCGTGTTTAAAAATCTATACACTTTTCTCAGCGTTTCGAAAAATAAAGTGACTTTTCATGATGGACAACTCTTTTAAATTAGTATTACCGTAATCAACCATTTTCTTGACCCATCCGAAAAAAATAGTTACGAAAAAAATTAAACAACCCCGAGAAGGTCGCTAGCAAGACATAATGGAACATAACATCAGGCAAATCTGATTCGATTAGGTTCATGATGTACAAGTTTTTTTTTCATTTAATAATTGTTTACCATAATGCTTAATCCTTTCAAATTGTTTAACCCATATTAAATCAGGAGTAGGCAGATTTAACCTTTCAAATGATATAGTGGAAGTGGAACAATGGGTTTGGATTGGAAGAAGGCCCTGGTTGTCTTCCAAACTCCCTGTCGCAACTTGCAGCTGATATGATTCGGCCGAGCTTGGAAGCTGTCAAAGACGGCTTCGAAAGGGGTAAGGAAGGGACTGTGTCCGTAACCAACGTCCGACATGTGCATTATTAGTCAATCGACTTATGCGATGGCTCGGACACACATTTAGCGGACTGACTGATTACAGTATTCCGTGCCAAAGCCAAATAATTTTAAAACATAGAAGTGATTGTGGCCATTTTATTTAACATGCATCAAATACAACCTTTTGTAAAATTAGATGATTTAGATTGTTGAGGCTTTTGATTTGTAGCCTCCTGAGTGACGTCTGAAAGCTGCGATTCCGTTCAATTTGGCATTTTCGGTGCGTTTTGGGTTTACGTGGCCATGCTTTCATGTTATCAGAAAGAAACACTGCTTCGTGAATTTGTGCATAATGACCAAAAGCAGGGTCAACTGATGGACGCTTGAGGAGACGTGATCTCAAAGGAGGTGGCCATGACGTATTGATCGAAAGGGGCCAGACACTCACTGATGAAATGCGGCAAAACTGAGCGTGCCTGGCTGTTTGACGTGATAAAGTTCAGGGAACGTGTTATCCGTGGATGCGGGTCAGACAGTCATAGCAAATGCGCCAAATCTGCGCGGATTGACGTCACTCCGGACAGACTTTGCAACTGTGTCCAAGAGGCTGGACGCAGTGGCGCTTCTCCTCCGCGCAGTGGTTGCCAATTGCCGTTTGCCGCGTCGGCGGTGATGACATCCTCCGTAATCACGGGAAATTTTATATCCTTTTTTGCTTTTCATCGCTTTTCATGAGTGCTTCTATCCCCTTTTTGTCCTTTTGTGGCCCCACTTTCTTTACCTTGTCCATGAGATTTGGCTTGATGGGCCATCCGTGCATCGGCTGTCATGTTCTCTTTATCACGAACTGGCAACCTTTGTCATCAGGAAACTGCCTTTGACTATGCTGTTTTGCCCTTTTATCGAGATTGTTCCGTTTTGCTTCGGTTTATGTCGTTTTTCGTATAGTTTTATACGTTTCGGACTGATGAGTACATTATCATCATTTTCAGGATTCGGCGATGTTCTCACCAAAGAAGTCGAACAAAAAACGCGCCCGCAAGCAAGCCCGTGACGTGAAGCGAGTGCCGGAGCGTGCTTTTCTGCCGAAAAGAAAGATGCCAAAGTACCATAGACTCATCCAAAATGACTTGGAAGCCTATTACGATGAAGACTATTGTGTCGAAAGTGAAGAAGAGGAGGAGGAAAAGCGGCCCCACATGCTGCTGTGTGATGTCATGCGCGTGAGACACGTATAGGTTGGTTTTGGTTTTTGATGACTTTTCGATAAATTTCAATGAAATTGTTCACTTGTGCCCTGAGGGAACACGTTTTAACGGCTTGATTCCTTCCTTATAATCCCCTGTCACCCTCCGAACTTCAATACCGTACTTTCAGAACAAAGGCATCAACTCGCCTAATCTCTCCGGCAGCCCCTTCTACAAGCAATCATCCCTGTCGAACTCGTCCGAATCCTCATCCACCACGAACTAACCAAAATCCTTCCGTTACAAAGTGCTACTTTACCGTATTACCTTCTAATTTCACTGGTTTCAATTTGTACTGAAGCATGTTTCAATACGAATAGTCAAAATTCTGATTACTTCACTCTTTTCGATCACTTTCAATTCAAATTTTTAACTTAATCACTTACTTCTCACAAAAACTTATCTTCATTATTTGTTAGTAGCCCCTAAACCCATCGTGTGTTGTTGTTATTGTATCCTTTTCACCGTTTTTTTGTGTTTTGATCAGTTGTACAAAGTAAATCGGCTTTATCTTTTATGACTTTTCAAATTAGACTTCGCAAAACGAACTTGACAGATCGGACGGATATTTGAATTTGACTCAAAATGTTGGTTGTCTTTTTGCTAACCTGTCAATCATAATGTATCGATAACGGAATAAGTTGGTACCGTATGCCATCTCGGCAATTTTACATTAGCACTCATAGCGATACAGAAACTAGCGATTGTACGAGTTGAAGTGACGTTTACTGACGATTCATTTGTTGGATCGGTGCAGTTTTAAGATTGGAGATAACCCACTTTGCCAAGCGCAATTGTATCTATTACGTTGGTAGACTCATTGTGGCGAAACTTACCATGCTCAAATAAACACAAATTCACATAATTAGATCATCTTTATCGCGTACTTTTGAAAATCTGATATCAACCGTGAGCATTAAAATGTAAAATAGCACACTAACAAAATAGCAACAAGAATAACAAAGTGGTGATAACAGTTTGGTAAGTATACATAAAATCTAAAAGGCAAATGATTCTGATACAAATTTATAAGTTTACAAATGATAGAGCCGGGGCGTTTAAGGGTGAATGTTTTGGTTAGGACAATTGCTTTGTGAGTTTTTGGCAAAAAATAAGGTTAATTTTGATACAAAATAGGCATTTTGGATCCCTATGACACACAACAACACAGTTAAAACAAAGAAAGAGGTGGAAGTTTTGGCGGGGATTGCAGAAGGCACGCAGATATAGTACAAAAACAAGCTAATTATGGGTATGTGATGAAACACACGCTACAAAAACACCGTAATCAATGACTGTTTTGAGATGCCGCGGCGGCGGCAGCGGCTGCAGCTGCGAGGGAGGAAGCATTGGTCACTTGACGTCCGGATGAAATGGGCTCCTGCAAGGGAAATCAAACGATAGAAAGATAGGGATTGGGGGAGGTAGAAAAAGCGTACCAGATAGTCGCTGTCATTGTTAGGATCGGATGACGAAGAGGCTTTCGTGTCGCGTCCGAGTGATGAGCCTGAAAGAAACGGAAAGGTTGGATTAAAACAGGGATTCTTGAAAGCGGTAAAACGAGGGGCAACGGCATTCTGAACCCATTTGAAAGATAGAGGAAACCTGGGGGCGGGGTTTGAAGCGGTTCAAACATGGGAGTACATTTTGTCCAAAAAGTACAGTACACAAAAGGGGTAAGTTTTTCAAGTTTCAGAAAAACACCCCTAAATAATGGGTCCCTAATCAATGGAATCAGGCCACGAACCGTCTGATGTCCGGCTATGCGAGCTCAACGGCCGTCCAATGTCTTCCCGGGCGGCGACGCGTTGATGTAGGCTGCCAGAAGCCCCAGCTCGGAGCAGCGATGGCGCACCGAAACTACCGCCTGAGGTCGTTGATGTGTTCAGGGAGTGGAGATCGATCATCTGGGACCGGCTGGCTCCGCTCGTGTTGGCACCACCACTGCCGGAGGTCGTCGTCGTCGCGAAGGATTCATCCAGGAGGTTTTGGAGCGGTTCGACGTTGTTTGGACCCATGTGGCTGACGTGGACGAAGTTCGAGGGTGCCGATATGGGTAGCTGGCTACGTCGGTCGCCTTTGGCGTCGTCCTTGCCGGTTTTGACGCTGAATTTGCGGCGACGCTTCGTGACACCCTTGTTTTGGAGGACTTGGGATGACATGGGCACGATGAGCGGGTCTTTGATGGCTGAAATGTCCAAAAAAGTGATAAGCTTTCTCAAAACAATGCAAAAACATACCATGAAGATGGCTAAATAGCACTGTATACGGCATATCCATGACGTAGCACATGGACAACACGCATTCATCGCCGAGAGGCCGTGCTTTCTTCAGATTCAGCGTCTGTACCCATGTTGCCGTTAGGACGTTGAAAACGTCAACCTGATTCTCGGAATAGAGGCACAGGTATGGTCGAATGAAGGCGAATCCAGCGATCGGTTTGCAGGGGAACATGAGCTCCTGGGACCGTTTCCGTCTGCCCTGGGCATCCACATAGACACCGAGGTGTGAAAACACGAGCAGGTATTCATCGGCATCCTTGGAATCGCTGACATTGATGACCATATGGGTGTCGAGGATGGTTCCGGACAGGAATTGCAGGGATGCGTCTTCGAAGTTGACCAGAGCTGAAAGGAATCGTGTTCAATCAATGAAAGAAGCTCAAATTACGGTAACTTACAAGACTGATTCAATGTCGCCAGATCCCACACCCTGAAGGTGCCCGGCATCCCGACAAACAGCTTCCCATACTCGATCCGCATGGTTTGCGGCTGTCCTGGCATGGCAATATCCCGAAGATACTTGTGCCGTTTGGTCGTTCTGTCTATCTGGAACAGGTAAACAGCCTTCTGGACAGCGGCAGCGAAGTAGTGCGAGCTCTGGGGTCCGGCACCAGTGCCCCAGGCGAGTGCTAGGACCCCCTTGGTATTGTCGACTTTGATCCATTTCAAGTCGCGTCCATCTAAAGCTGCCGTCGGGATCAGCCTCACGCATCTGGTTGACGTCGTGTTGCCGGTGATAACGAGCAAGAGCTGCTCATCGGCGTCATAGATGACCTTCTCGACAGGGCGCTTGTTGTTTTCCTTCTCGCCGCCGACTGGGGCAATCGTCTGAAATTCAAATTTTGTCATTTTTCGGCATTGTTTATCAAAACGTGCAAACAATTAGCATAGAATCCTCCCAACCGAGGGAAAACCCGGTGAAAAGCAGATAAAAGCCGGCCCAATCAGAACATTTAGACGGATTTGCCCCACTGACTGACTCGAGTACACGCTCGCCCTTTTCCCATCGTCCACCGTCTTCCCCATCTGCTTCACTATGGCCGAACCTATCGTTAAGACCATCACGCAGTACCGTGGCGAGTTCGAGGAGACCTACGAAGGCCTTCGCAAGCGCGCGACTGCCTTCCAGGGCGTCGCCAAGGACGAGCTCGTCAAGTACCAGGAGAAGCTTGCCCAGCTCCAGCCCCAGATCAATGCCCAGCGTGATGAGTTGATCCAGGTGCTTCAGGATGTTGTAAGTTGACTTCACCTTCACATTGGAATTGCTAAATGACTCCTTCCAGAATGCCCCCGTCGAAGAAGGCGCGCCCGCCAAGTTGATGGAGGCCCTTCTCTGGACTGCTACCATCCAATTCGGCTACCATCTCGCCTTCCTCTTCATCGGCGGTGCCCTCAGCGGCCTCGTCGGTGTCGTCTTCGACACTTATCCGGCCATCTTCCTCGCGTATCTGCTCATCCCCATCGCTGCCATCCTCCACATCAAGGCCAACAACGACTCGGATGTCACGACTCGCTTCAAGATCCTCTCCATTGCCGCCGTCGAAGGCATCCTGACCGGCTTCCTCTTCTCGAACCGTTACCTCGCCAGCTGGCAACCAGCTCCCTTCATCTCGACGGCCGTCCTCGCCGCTGCTGCCCCCATCGTCGCCGAGAAAGTCGGCAATGCCCGTACTGCCTTCATCGGTGGAACGGTCGGCGCTGCCCTCGGTGTTCAGCTCGTTCTCGGCCTCCTCAGCGGCAACCTCGGCTTCGCTTACCTACTCCTCTCCGTCCTCTACGCTGGTATCGGTTTCGCCACCGTCCAGTTCTACCTTAAGTACAGCGCTAACGACACTGCCGTAAGTCTACCCGCTTCTAAGCAACATAAGCAAGCTTTCCGTTTCAGAAGGCCGCCTACTACGTCCAACTCGGCTACTTCTTCGCGTCGATCCTCGTGCAGGCCCTCGTCTTCTTCCTCTTCGGCATCCCCGCTGACGCCGTCGCTGCTACCCGCAACGCTGAAGCCGAGGCTGAAGCTGCCCGTGCTGCCGCTGCTCCCATCCCCCGCAAGTGAACCTACATCCCTCACATCCCAAACCCAGCTACCAGTTAGCCACTAACTCCCCCTGTCGCCCCCATTATAATATGTGAGAAGAGCCACAATAAAGATCACCGATAATTTTCACACCCGAAACTTAAAAAAGGCAAATCAAAATGCAAAAATGAGCAAAACTGAGGTTAAAAAGGTTAAAAAAGTGAACATTAGTGATATGAGGATTATGTGTTACTCGGTATAATTGCGCAGTATGAAAGCCGTGTATGGCAATGGTGGTGACGTCATCTTCGAACCTACCTCTCGATCGAGTTCGACGCACATGAGCCCGTGATCCGCGAAGCCGAGGACGAACTTGTTGGGGTCGATGACAGCGGCACAGATGGCATTGCGCAAGGATGGTAGAGCTGTGACATCGCAAACTTCTTTGATCTTGAAGGCGGAATAGTTGGGTAGACAGATGCGAGCGAGGATCTGCTTGAGTTCGTTGAGGGCTATTACCCATTTTCTCGCTTCCTGAAACCGAAACTTGCTTCAAACTGTCGCCAAAATGGAGCTACAAACCTCTTGTGTATTCGTCATCAACAAGGAATACTGCTTCCCAGTCGAATTCTCCCCATTTGCCAGGGCCTCATTACTTGCAGCATTCGGCAGGGCAGCATGAATCTGACTGTATACGATTCTGAAGATCTTCGGCAAGTCCATCTTATTCGCGTGAATGGCGTCATTCTCCGTGACACCGCTGACTTGGAAGTCGGGATCCCGCATGTCCAGCACTTGTCGAATGCAGGGGTCGATCCATGTCGGATTGCCATGTTTATCAACAGTACAATCGTAGAGGTACAGCTTGAAGTCACATACGACGACATAGGTCGATTGCCAGCCCCGTCGGACGCCGGTTGGCTTCGGCGTTTTGACAGTGCCTTCGTAAGCGGTACCAACTCCCATAGCCGGGTCAATTCCCGCGATGGGTCGTTGTTGATCTTTCGGGACAGGGCACTCGGATGGCACTTTCTCGACACAATGCACATGACAGACGTAGTTGCAATCCTGGCAGATGAGCCCCTGACGATCGAGACCGACCAGAATCGACGAACAGTAGAAGCACTTTGTCGGGGCGTTGAGCTCGGCATGCGTGAATCTGTGTCCTTTTCCATTCAGGGCGTTGTTGAGGGTTTGAAGGACTTTGGGCGGATTCCGGCGATAGGATTCCCTTTCAGAAGCAAGCAGTGTCGATGAAGCTGAGGGCGTCGAATGACTGTAGGGGGCGTCGTTTTCATAGGGCGATGACATGGCGTATCTGGGGTTGGAAACACGCGAGGATGTCGAGGTATCGAGATCGTGGTTGTTGTACCCGTATGCTGAAATCCAATTTTCATCAGCTATCCTTCGAAAAACCTCCCAAAACTCACGATAAGGCTGCGGCCCTGGTGATCCTTGAGCCATTCTCGCCGCCGAAAGCTGTTGATCTCTGTACAGGAAGAAGGTCGGTGGTCGATCCCGTGTATCCGCATAGCCAGACGGCAGCTCAATCGGTGCCGGATTGTTAGCCCGTTCCCGTAGTCGTCGGTTATCATGCTTGAGGCGTTCATTCTCGTCCTGCTTGTTGTGCAGCTCGACCGACAGCTCGTAGGCCCGCTTCTCCGCCGCTTCCTGTGCATTGCGAACCTTCCTCAGCTCATCCAATGCAGCCTGTTTCGCCTTGATTTCAGCTTCCAGGCTTTGTTGCGCATCGAATCGTTCATAGTTCTTCTGCTTCTGGATTCGCTTCGAGCCCCAGGTCTTCTCACTACCAGGCGTGTGATACATGGCAACGGTAGCGGGGGACGAGTTTCCAGGCAGAATGGCACTGGCAGCATAGGGCGAGTCACCGGCGTTGGACTGCCTCTGCATTTTCAGCATGGCAATTTCCTCGTTAAGACGATCAGCCAGCTCTTGGAGGGACTTGTGGGAGGCCTTTTCTTCATTGAACATGGCGATAAGGTCTTCCATCTCATGAAGAGCGCCTTGTTGAGCAGCTTGGAGTTGTCGTTCAAGCTCGGCGATATGGTCCTTCTGTTCTTCATAGGACGTTCGAAGATTCTTATTATCAAGCTCAAAGGTAGCCAGCCTGTTCTCAAACAACCTCGTAATGGATTCAATGTGCTCCTGGTGTTGTTTGGTGAGCATGACTTTGTCGTCTTCGTGGTCGAGTTTGAGTTGGTTGAGTTGTTCGACGTTGCGCGAGAGTTCTTCGTTTCGACGCTAAAAGTTCAAAATTAACCCAAATTCCTTTGAAAGATGCAACATACCCTCAGTTCAGCCTTCTTCCGCTCCTCTCCAGCCAAGACCTCCGCGTGCTGAGCTTGAAGCTTGTCAATCTCGGCCAACAGATTCTTGACGGTGTCACTTTCCTGGCCACCACGCTCACTGTCAGCTTGAACCTTGGTCTCCAGCGCTGATTTCGCCAACTTCTCAGCAGCCAATTCAGTCTGAAGCTTATCAACGCTCTCCTTCAGTGCCGTGACTTCATCCCGGAAGGCATCATGTGCAGCCCTGAGAACCTCAAACTTCTCTTCAGTGATTCGAAGTGTCCTTTCCCGTTCGGCCAGGGTGGCTTCAATCTTCGTCGTGATGGCTCTTTCATCATTAAGCGATTCCGTAATCTCTTCAACATCCCGTAGCGCAGTATCCCGTTCCTTCTGAGCCTTCTTCCATTCTGCTGCTTCGGAGTTCAGCCGTTCTGCGAGGTCTTCCACGTTCTTTTGGAGGTTCTGTTTGTCGAGAATAAGTTGCTTATTCTTTTCCTTCAGGTCTCGATTCTTCTTGTCAAGCTCCTCCACATCGGGCGGCCTCGCTGAATGTTGCTGATTCCGTTGAGCTGCTTCATCTTCGAGTCGGGTCTTCAATATCTGGATTTCATCCCGTAGTTGGGCCACCGTTTGATCGTTGTTAGTGCTGCTGGGAGCAGATGCTGCCGAAGAGGATAGCGCTTCCTGCAGTTTTCTCGTCAGTTCCTGCTTCTCTTGATCCAGCCTTTGAATCCGCCTTTCGAAAGCTTCCGTGCTCAAGGCCGAGGGTACATCACCGGTCGCTGCCATGTTTAACGCGTTCTGCGCGGCATCAGCTAGACTGTTACAATCAGATAGCAGGTTATCATGGGTATACGTATAGCCGATGAAGGGTAGATGATGTCCGGTAAACGCTGCTGTTACAGAAGGCGGTCGTGTGTCCCGTGGCGGCAAATCATCTTCCTGGGCAATGTCAAAGTTGCTCGTATCCGTCGGGCTGCAGACTTCAGGTATGTATGGCGCGTCCATATCACGAATATGCTCCCAATCGATGCCATTGAAGAAGGGATGATCCCGGAAGTCTGCCAATCCCCTGGATCCGAGACGAACATGTTTTGGGCAGATTAACCTCTGAATAAGGTCCTTGGCGGCATCGCTAACATTGATTTCTTCATCAAAATCCAACATTTGCTGATGATTCATAATCTTGGCATAGGTCTCCGCCAGCGATTCAGCGTAGAAGGGCGTCGCTCCATACAGCATTTCATAGAGACATATTCCGAGGGACCACCAATCGCATTCGACACCATGCACATTTCGGCCTTCTTCCATTGCTTGCAGCGTTTCGGGCGAGATGTAATCCGGAGTTCCGACTGCTGTCCTCGAGAAAACCGTGCCATCAGCGAGACGCTTCAGACAGGACCCAAAATCAGCAAGTTTTATGTGGCCTTTGATGTCAATAAGGACGTTATCGGGCTTGATATCTCGATGGACATATCCAAGTTGATGCACGGAATCGATTGCAAGGACCATCTCAGCGGCGTAGAATCGGACTGTGGGTTCTGGGATGGTGCCGTCGCTTTCTTCGAATTTGGCCATTAGGGTTAGTAGGTCACCGCCGATGTAATAGTCCATGATGAGGTACTAAAATTCGACGTTCAGATGGCTATAAATTTGAAAATGGATTCAACTTACAAGGTTTTTATCATCCTGGAAGGCATAGTGAAGGTTAGTAATCCAGCGCCGATCCCCGAACACCATGACATCGCGTTCTTCCTTGAAGCAGGCCGTATCTGCCTTCCGCAACATCTCCCACTTGTTGAGGATCTTCATGGCGTAAATCTTGTCCGTGTTGACCATGCGAACGACAGCAACCTCGCCGAAGGCGCCTCGACCAATCACGTTCAGGATTTCAAAGTCATCCCGAGATAAGCGGAGGTTTTTGACTTTGTCCACGACGGGGCGAGCTGAAAGTTCACGATTTATGGGGGATTCTATCAAAAATGGGAATAAGGACGTACCAAAATCGACAAATTCACTGATCGCCTTCTCCTTCCTCAACGTCGATGAACAACATTCATCGAAAAGACAAACGAGAACATCGAGAAGGGACTCGAGGGAAAGCACCTGCGAATCATACGGGACGCCCTGGACGTAGATGTGTTCGAGCTGCTTCAGGCGATCGGGGCCCGTCCCACGCGAGGTCGGCGGCATCTGGGATGGGTGGGGGCGCTAAAATCGACAAATCTAACGTGTTTACAGTTTCACGGTAGCCAACAACAGGAAGTTGGAAAAACGCAATCAATCGAATTGAGGTCCGTGGGCAACTGGTAGGGGGACGGCTAATGATAGCGAACGTTACACGCAATACACAACACGCCTCACGGATCGTGCAAAATCGTTCGGGGGCTCGACGACATCGACGACGAGACGAGCGTACAACGAAAAGAGCAAAAAAACAGACAACGGCTGGATGGATGGGGATGACCTCGAGGTCGTCGATAATGTCAACTCGACGATGCCTGGTGGAAAAAACACAGAGAAGAGAGGCGCTTGTTGCTATTAGATAGGGGCAGATATGAGGGGCATTGGATGAGTGACCACACGGCGATGAATCGGAAAAACGGATCGTTATGACGGAATTCCGAAACACAGGGTCAAACGAAACGGCAAAAGTGTGACTGAAGGCAAGTCAGCTTTAAAGTTGTTGAAAATAGCTTTAAATTACGTGGGATGAGTCAGCAAAGGATTGAAATTACGGGGTTTTGGAGAATGCATAATGCGGATATTGCCAGAATCAGACACAAAACAAGTTAGAAAAAGCAATTACGGCTTCAATCCAACTTGGAATTGTTTTTCCGTTTCAACAGCATCCAGAAAAGACAGCTGGACCAGTCACATTAGGCAAATTAAGCACGTAATTGGTGCTGACAATGTCCATTACCGACTAAATAGATGGCCAATGGCTATCTCGGTATAGAAAAAAACGCTCCTCGAAAAAGGAACTCAAATTTCGACGAAAACGAGTGACAGCCTTACGTTGTTAGCCCTCAAGGTCGTAAGCGTAAACGCCGGAAAAACAGCTCGAAGAGGTCGTTGTCAATGAAAACGGACGACAACGGACGCGGGTTATCGACTGACCGCTCGGCAGCAATTACTCACAGACACGCAAGAGGAGAAATGGAATGGCAAAAAACGATGAAGATGAACTTTTCCGGATGAATGGGACAACAGACAGGACTTTCGTAATCTATCTCATCTCGTAAGCTGTCAGGGGATATGTTTGGCTGTCAGCCAGCAAGGCTAGATTGGATTGGGTTGGAAATTGAAGACGGCTAGTTGGTCAACGCGATGATTTTTTGTCAGGGGTGCATAGACACGTCGAGTGTGACGAGGATGTTGAGCTGTTCGTGGCAGGGACAATGTTTCAGGATGGCCAAGGGTGATGAGGAAGGGCGTGCCAGGAGGGTGGGGGTCAGGGGCGATTTGGGGGATTTTATGAGAAAAAACTGGGTATTTTTTGAAACTCAAGTTTTTACAAAAAATAAACAGTTGAGGTAAACAGATTCATTGATCACCAATTACAAACAATTTCTTAAACTGATATTTAAAAAATCAGAGCAATACTTACGACAAGCCACCCGCAGAAGCAAAAAAAACCACCACACACCGCGAGCTCAACAACTCTCGCTCAAGAAAAACCAAAACCAACGGATTTTCACGTCGATAACGCAGACCCGACACTTTGGGGCGACGACATACGTATTAGATCCACGCAAATGCCTGAGAACTTGCTTCGATTAGGGGCTGCGGAGATTCGGAGACGAAACAAAAGTCGCACAGCGTGCGTGGATTTTGTCTTTTTTTTATTCAGTCGACATCAAATTTCATACAAATTCAACAAAATCGAATCGACATTGCACACAGTCATCGATTGACCGTGCTTCCAAACAAGGAAGCTGACTTGTGAGAAACTGATCAACAAGAATTTGCCCGCCAAAACCTCTACCTTTTGGGAGCTGACATCGTTCAGGAAAGGAAGTCAGTCGCCATTACTGTCTCCGTTCATCGATACGCCTGCCTCACAGAACAAAATAACTAACTGGTCAGGAAAAGGGAAGCAGATGGAGCCCGGCCGTCGTCGGTGTGGGAAAACCACTTCCAACTGCGCACTCACTCATTCCGCCGACGGCAATTCACGATTTCACATGGCACGCTAGTCATGTCAGAAGGAGCCCCACTAACATGAAACAAGAAACGACAGGCAGTTTTTGAATCGAAGAAACGGCGCACAGTCCCTCCGGAAATGTTTCATTTGTTGGAAAAACAAGGAGAGGAAATCGAAAAGGGACGACCGCCACCACCGCCACGGGGTATAGTAGCAGTGTGACACCCACCCCAGCCATCGGAAACTGAAGGCAAAAACAAATGAACGATGTGACTGACGACTGACCGAAAGCGAATCGAATCGAAACTTTGATGGCGACATGAATGGACGATGGTTTTTTATTGGAAGACGACGCGCAAGTGGACTTTAATTAAATCACAGGCAAGTCAAAAAAACTGTAGTAAACTGACACGTGAGACTCACGTAAAAAGTGGTACCACTGGTCAAAACTCTTATCAAAACAGTGATTGATGACAGTCGGCATCATTAAACTGAGGTATAAATATCGTCAAAACACGCCGCCAAAGGGCTCGCTTTCATCGCGCGGACCCGTCATGTTTATTTGTTTTCGAACAAGACCTATAATTGTCATGAAACTGTGTTGTCCGTGCTTGTCGGCGTACCTTATACTTGCAAGCAGGCTCCCAACGTCTTCGACAAACAAAATACCCTCATGAAAATGGATAATTCTGCCTCAAAACCGGCGCCAGCTGTATTTGGGCCTGGTCCTGACTGGCTGGCAATATAAAGTATTGCGTTCGATAAACCGCCTTAGGGTCATTTCCGGAAATGTTGATGTCACGATGCGTCATGCACCGGCATTTCGAGTTAAAATTATGCGGGAACAAGAATAAATGTAAACGGTTATAACTGTCGACGGGCCAGGAGGGCGATTGATTTACATTTTCATCGGTTTCAAATGCAATGGGGGAGGGCTTGGAGGGCTCGTGATGGACGTGTATCATGTTCATTGCTGTATTGTGAGGCAGAGGAATTTACAACAATGGGCTAGGAGCCTAACGGTACAGGCAATGAAAATGAAAATCGTGGATTGAAAAGAAGCAAGCAATTCGAAAAGCGAAAACATATCAGTCACGCGTGAAGATGGGCTGGAACTTCTTTCGTGGTGAGACCAAAAATCAAAAAAAGCAAAAAGTATCAAATAAAGGTCGATTCAATGTTTTGAAAGGCAATGTAATAAAGTTTTAAAGAAAGTTTGGAATGGAATGTGCAATCAAATCACACGCAGATGGCAGCGCACCGATTTCTCGCTCCCGTCTAAAAGCAGCGAGACGCAGCCAAACACGTATACTTACATTAACGGTGGAAATCGGTCATAGCCTGAGGCACTAGTGGTGGGGATGGCTTATCGGCAGGACCTACCACGATCTGGGCTGCTGCGCGGACGACACGACGTAATCCGCCTGTCAATACGTGCTCTCGCTCCCGAGGTAAGAGATGCTTGCAGTTCTTGCGCAGACGAGCCGCCGCAATGTCTCCTTCGCCCCCACGTCGCCATGCTCGATTGATCAAGCCGGAGGAGGGTTACTGAAATGAGGAGTGAACCGAGGCCGAGGAGCTGAACTGTCGTCGTTGTCCTTCAAACAGGGCAGGGCAGCGGCTAACACTAACGATCGGTCTGTCGGGGAAGGAGGCTCGTTGAACTTGAACGAAATTAGCCCTGGGCCAATGGATGGAGGCTCGGGAGGTCGTAAATGCTTCGATGATCCGTCGAAAGGAAGCAAGCGATAGTGGGGGCGCGAGACTGGGTCCAGCTGTGGACGGTTCTGAATCAGCGGGGGCATCTTGCAAGATGTCAGAGACAGGCGGGAATGCTTTGAAGGGGGATAATGTTAGCTTTAAGTTTGAGCGGGAATGGAATTCAAAGAATTTTGAACTAGTAAAACCTATCAGCAGGCGTTTTAGCGCCCATAAAGCCACTTTTAACTGTCAAAAGTGCCGAAATCCAAATGCCAATGCACTATAAACGCGTCAAGTGACTTTTAAAAGCCCTCAGGACCGCTCCAAATGAACTTATAACGCAATGGTTTATGAAAATGAACCCAAATCCGGGGTGTTTCAAAAGAAAAGGAAGCCAACGGCGCCGAGACCGGATGGATGGGCACCCCGAGAACGCTGCCGCAAGGCTTTCGAGCCCTCGGCTGTTCACCCAAATGGGATTAGCACAGTGAGGCACGGCAGGAACGGCCGACAACGACGACCAACCACAATGACACGACCTCTTCGCGCAGCAGAGGGCAGCCTGCAGACAGTTCTGCTCCAATTGGTCGCGAAAACGGCGAGCTTTGGCGCTGTTGTTGTCGGAACACAACAATCGGTTTTGGTTTTTACATTAACGGAACGAAAACGGAGAGGGGATTGAATTGGATCCAGCCAGAGGGGTGTTTGGGTTGGACAATGGGATCGTTTTGGGTTGGGTTCACGTGGAGTTTGAACTTTGAAACTGATGGAAGGCTTTGAAAACTGTAAAAACGAAGCCCCTGGGCACGTGCTAGGTAAGTCAACTGATTACCCGATGGATTAGCACCCCACCCGTCGCCACGGGATCACAAAAACTATGCTTCACGCCGACGGATAAGACGAGCCAAGGACTGGAATGACTTGAAACAACATCAAAAAGTCAATGTGTGACTTCTCACAAGCCAAATGGATGGCTGATCCAACTGACGGTGCCTCGGTAAGCATGAAGTACTTGCACATACACACGTAATGTCGAAGTCTGAAGGCTTTTCGAGCCCGTGGGTGCTTCACTCCAAACCGGAGTAGCACTTTGTCTTCAAACAAATACGACAAGGGCGCTCGGCTGGCGAGACTATCAAGTCAGAACTGTTACAATTAGCCAGGCCAGGCTCAACGAAAAAGCAAAAAACACAACTTTCAACCGATTCAAAACCCCTATGGAAGCCAGCTTCAGCCACGTCCATCGCCCGGGATTCGATCGCAGCCCGAAACGCACCGTCATCGCCGACGGAAAACGCTTGCCGGGATCGATTGGTTGCGCTCGGGCTCGACTCGCGCTCGGTGTCATCGCGAGCCGCCGATGCGCACGCGCTCGACTGACCTTCCCTCACTGCGTGCGCATTCCCCTCTCCCCCAAAAGTGCTCCCATCACGAAGCCCGGCACCTACGGTACACACTAGCAGGCTCATTTTTCCATCCGTCGCGTTGTTTTCCATCCGGATGCCGTTTTTCACCCCTAATTTCCTTATTTCCACCCGTTATTTCCATCTATTTTCCACCCCGAATCGATCCCCGCCAGTTCCTCAACATTGTCGACCACTTTTATCATAAATTTTCCCGACATTTTCCCACTTTTTCTCGAGTTTTCTATCCACGACTTATTTCCTTCAAGTCAATTTCGTCAAACATCCCTTTTTTTCCAGCAGATCGCAATCATGCAGATCTTTGTCAACGGCTTGGACGGAGCTACCCTCAAATTCGACGTCGACGCCGATACCTCGGT
>KB455461.1:169697-179938 GCA_000341325.1 Panagrellus redivivus | reverse complement strand
TGGTTAATTGCTCTAATTAGGGGATTAGTTCTTGCTAAATTGAGTTATCGTGTATTAATTTCGGTGTTGAGAACTCCATCATCTCCTTCGGCTCCAAGATCCTCGATGTCGAGTCCGCTACCTTCGGTGCCCTCGAGATCCCCGATGAGGCTACCTTGAACGTCAACGTCCGCTTGCTCGGTGGTAAGGTCCACGGTTCCCTCGCTCGTGCCGGTAAGGTCCGTGCCCAGACCCCCAAGGTTGAGAAGCAGGAGAAGAAGAAGAAGAGGCGCGGTATGTTTCCACAACTATCTCCCTTCTACATATCCTAATATGAATTCAATTTTAGGACGTGCTTTCCGCCGCATCCAGTACAACCGCCGCTTCGTCAACGTCGCTGTCCAAGGCCCCGGCCGCAAGCGTGGCCCCAACTCCAACCAAGCTTAAGTGGTGTCCTTTTTATTGTTTTGTGGAGATCTTTGTATGATGGTCTTTTCACAGTAAATTTATAAAGTTTGTTGTTAATTTCACCAACCCCAGCCTAATCGATCCCACTTAATACTATTACGGTTTGTACTGAGAGGCTCTGTCGGTCGGATCCGGCCGATACTGCCAAAGGTTACGACTCGTGTTAGTAGGTCTAGAAGAAAGCTATTTGCGGACGCTCGGAGTTGAGCCTGGTTGTTTGGCCTGGAATATCGTTAATTCAGTTTTGTTTACGGTTGAGCTCTGTGCTTACCTGTTATATCGAAGTTCATTACCATTTAGTCGTCGAATTTGTACGATTGTGTTCGAATATCGGTTAGGGGCAGCAAACACGGTTCGGATAAGGCATTGTGATATGATTAGAGTTACGATTAACTTTGGAAATGGCATTGCTGGCTGGCTGAAAGCGAAACTGAACTAGAAACAGGTCATTAATCGGGTATGAGTAAATAGCAACCACGGCACGAGTTATGGCCTTTGTCCGGAACTTGTTTGTTGGCAATCCAAATGTCACGGAACGCGTGCCAAAGTTAACCTATTTTATATTTAGATGATGTACTTGTCACCGGAAAGGTGTTGACGACCTTACTTTGACTTATTATAGGGTCCCCCTTGTACGAATATTGAAGAAAGTTGCGTGAGACAAAAGTTAATATATATCCGGTGGTAGAAAACACAAACACGCTTACTGTTGTTCCACCGGATGCCCAAAAGCGAACTGTATGTGACATGCTTAGCGATGACGCTAAAAGAGTGTCTTATTTTGTCGTCACTCCTGCCACTATTAGTAGTATTATAAATTGAGGGGGCGAGACTACGATGCCAGCCAGTTAGCAACCATGACGAGCCTTAATGAGCAAAGCACGCAAAAAAGGTTATCAATTACGCCTACAGGTAACCCACAACCCACCTATGACTATTACCTGAAGTTTATTAGGGGATGTTCGTCAGATCTCCCCAGAGGAATACCCTTTTCAAATTTAGCTTTATATATTTGGCTTCGCGCGTTGGCCTAATGCCCGTCAAAGAACCAAAAATTGTCGCCATTTTACCTTTTTATTGTGTCTGCCGTGGGTCCTGGTCGTGTCGAGCTAATGGCGTGCGAGTCTTGCTAAATTTGTACCCGATTTCTGACCGTTTCTATTTTTAGCTCCGAGTCATGTCTGTCCAGTTGCTGCACAAGTCCCTGGATTACGTCAACGAAAGTAAGTTCCTCGATGGTTGAGCTACTATAATCTCAAAGGGCCTATCCAATTCCATGCAAAAGCTAGATACTAAAACGTAATATAAATATTTTTTCTTTCAGCCGACGGATTAGGCGAAAAAAAGAGTAAGAAGCGACACGGAAAGTCTGCCGTCGCCGAGGAACGCGACCTGCTCCGAAACCTCGATGACCGCTTCCAGTATGACGTCGAATCCGGGGTTCTGGTCAAGAAGAAGCGCGATCAGCTCCACAAAAGAGAAGGCGATTTGAGTGGGTTGTTTAGTGACAGGGATGCTAAAAATGTAAGTCCTTTATATGGTTAATTGCTCTAATTAGGGGATTAGTTCTTGCTAAATTGAGTTATCGTGTATTAATTTCCTCCCTCAAATAGGATTATGTTTACGCCCCCAATAAGCTTTTATGGCATAGTAGTCATTGAGGATGTTTCCTTTTTGCAGGGATATTCGTTGGTTGATCAGTACCGGGACACAAAGCCTCCGGATGTCGCTGCTCATAATCGACGGTATTTGCATTATGCCGAGAAGTTCAAGGTGAAAAGTGATGTCGTCCATCAGATTACGAAGCCGATTCGGAAGGCGAAGAAACAGAAGGAGGCGAATCTGAACTCGCGGTTTGATTTGAAAGGTAGGACCTTTACAGTTTTTGAAAAGATCTTAATTCGAAGGTTTCAGGCACTTTGATCGATAAGAAGAAGGGAGCCAAACCCGAGCCCACGTCCGTCTTCGACGATTCCGACTTCGATGCCATCGCGAGCCTGCAACACTCGAAAATCCAGGAGAAGATCAAGCGGGTCAAGTAATCTTGTAACTAATTCCATCGTAATGTTTCATTTTTTGTTGATTTTGGGGTTTAAATGAAGCGAGTTTGAAAAATCAGTTTATTATAACAGTTTCAACCAGTTTAGGAGGTCTTTAGCTTAGACATTCTTCGGGGTATCACTGATAGGCGTCCTCGGGCTGTAGTCACGACGGCTGCTGCGACGGCTTCGGCGACTGTGTCGAGGGCAGCAGCAATCGAAGCTCGGACAGCATCGGAAACACGGGCAGCAACAGCAGAGGCAGCAAATACAGAAGACGACGGAAATGGCAATAATCACCATGGTGAATCCGTACAGATAGCCGAGAGGGGTGCCGTTCTTGACGTGGGTGATAACAGTGTCGATGTGGCCGAAGAAGCGGAATTTCTTCTTTTCCTCAATTTTCTCGGTTGTTGTTCCATTCGTGTGTTCATCCTTGGCAGATTTGAATACGGTTTTGAAATAGTTTCCGACCGGGACGAGATAACTGGAATACTGTATTCAAAAAAGGGACTTTGATGGGTGTAATTACCGTTCATAGGCTTTGATCAGATTCGAAGGACCTTCTGTCGTCAGATTGGTGGTATCAGTTGCAATGTTAGTCGTGTTAGTTGCCAGTTCACAGTTAGTCGAAACTACGAATGCTAGAATCACTAGCAGGCCCCAGGACCCTAAAATTCTAGACACCCGCATCTTCACGGTGGTCAGTTCTCAGTAATGACCATTTTTAGGGTCCTGGCTTGAGTAATAGTGTTTTTGATAATGCTAATTTGCATTTCAATCATCGAAATTGAAAACAAACTCGAAACTTCGAAGCCCTCTCAACCGGAACCCTTTGATTCATCATCACCGTCACGCATGACATGATCCACCTGGTCGCGTCGCACATGCATTTCCAATTGATGACACACCGAAGCCCACTTGAAACCACTACCCCACCGCCCCCCCAAGGCCAAATCGCCTCCGGGCTTTGACACAACCGACGACCCTCTCCTGCGCCCTTGGCCCGGTTCCAATGAATGAAAAAAGCGCAGCACTTCATTTGACACGGCTGTTTTGGTGGCCCCCGACGACCCTTGCATCAACCCACTTCGTAATGTGTTCCTTTCGTTTCGACTGTAAGTATAAACTATTTTTTTCGATTGCTCGATTATTCGCCCGATAGGTAGCGCAAACAAAACTTCTGAAAGTGTTGTCCTTTTTGTGGTTGGAAATGTGTCTCGGGGGCTTCAAGGCCGCCGCTGGCTGCTAGACCACAACTTTCGACTTGACTACTATCCGTTCGAAAAGGTCGATTCAAAAGCAGCACCGTCGTCTCGGAAATGAATGCATTACATTGGTGGTGGGCCTCGTCGCTAGGGGCCCGCACTTTGTTTCTATCGATTTGTATTATGGCTGCATGAGTTAGGTACTGACTGTGTGGCGGGATCCCGTCTACGCGGTGGTGGCCATAAAAAGCGAGGCGGAAGCACCTTTTATGGGGTTGCTTATCACTGGGTTTTTTGGACATTGAAACAGATTCCGTCACCCACTGTTTTTTTTCGCGTTTTTCGTTTAAAAAACCCATTTCGCGCCGTTCATTTTTGTCAATTTCTACTTTTTGCTAAAAAGCGCCATCCTAGCCAGCGCCCGCGGCGATGACGGACCCCTCATCCCTGCAAGTCCTCGTCGAAGCCTCCTCAACGTCATCCTCATCCACGGCATCGCCTGTCCTAACCCCAAACTCCACCGGTCTCCAGATGAACGTGCCTGGGCCGCCAGATTGCCAGGGCGATTCAAATTGGCGGAGGATAGCCAGCTACAGTGCGTGGTACTTGTTTGTTCTCTGTTTAGCGCCGCCATTGATAGCCTTATTCGCTGATTTTATCATTGGATTTGCTGTGGATTATGATCAGCTTTTGAATTATGAATGGACTTGTGGGGTTAGTTTTTTCACTTTTGTGGCACTACTTACCGTAATTCAGCCAATTAACTTTTCACACTTTCAGAAAGCCTACTTGCCATCTGTATCTAGAATTGTCAACCTACCAAAAGAACGAACAGTCTTCCATCTTGGCAGTCTTGGCAGTATCACTTTTCGGTGTTTTATTGTTATTTATTACTGTAAGTTTGACATCCGCGACACCCGTCTTTCATTTTTGACTCGAAATTCAAGTTCAAACTTTTAATAATCATTTACAGACCGCCTCGCCCGCCGTCTCAGCATCTCCCGAGGCAGTCGAATCTGGCGCCGCTTCGTGGCCCCGGCCATCCTACTCTCCGGTCTCGGCGAACTCGTCTTCCAGGTCGCCATCACAGTCGTCGGCGAGCGCGAACACGGAGACTTCCACATGTACTTTTTCATCAGCTTCACCCTGTGTGCCGTCGCCTACTTCCTGTTGATTACCATTGTGACCCGGTATCGACCCAACTATGGTGACAGTGCACTTCTACAGGCTTCTTTTCGGCTAAAGTTGCTCCTGCTTGTAATGACAGTGCTTCTGATCCCCACTATTGGGACGTTTTTCGTCCTCTACTGGGGGTATTGTGTCACCTTCGGTAGGTCACTTCAAATTATACCTGCTTCCCTCAAAACAGTCTTCTTCTTTCAGCTTACAATGCGTTCGCCCTGTCCGAATACGTGACCATCCTTGCCATTTTCGGGTTCCACTCCACGGCCATGCTGGATCTCAAACATTTGCATTTTGCCTTTATCGTTCCAAAGCGGAACAACTGAACTTTCATGACATTGCCAAACTGACTAACCAAAACGTGTACAACCTCAAAAAGATACGGTATCGAAGAAAGAATAAAGTTTTTATCACTTAAGATTGTCTTTTTCATTTATTAATAAAACTCCAAAGCAAAATGCCAAAATGTAGGAAGAAAAAAACTAATTAAAAAGATCATTCGCTACGTATGTACAACGTAAACATACTTTTAAGAAAAGAAAAACCAAAAAATAAATAAATTATTGCCGACGAGGTTGAAGCGGCGCGGTCGCCAGGCGAGATGCGGGGAACATGTCATGGTAGCTCGTCGCTGGCACGTAGGAGGCTTCAATCAGCTTTCCGGCAAAGTATCGGCCATGCAGGGCGCTGACACAGTTGTGGGCTACTAGCACTGTCGGACACTTGACGTAGACGCAGCCATTCGGGGATGCTTTGTCGACGTGAACGTGGAGGACACCTGGAATGAGATATCATCAGTAAAGTTACAAAGTAAGTTGATAAGTAAAGACAAACAAACCTCCAAACGCAGTACATTCAATAATGACATCATCAGCGACGTCTTCATCCCAATTCGGGCCAGTCTCCGTGGCCGGATCAAACATATTCGACAGCATGAAGCACTGCGTCGCATATGGCGGCGCCGATGACGGCTGCACAGCTATCGCATCACGAGTAGCTTGAGGGATTGCGAGACCGCTGCCTTCTGCGAGCTTGGCCATGACATGCAGACGACCAGAGTGGCCCAGCTCCATCTTCTCATCATTGGCGAGACGGTCATTGTTGGACGTCGGTTCGGGAGATGCCTTTCGAGGCGGCTCCTCCTTCTCTTCGACCTTGATCCGTAGCGGCTTTCCAGCGATTTCATAGCCATTCATCTGCTCCAGGACCTTCTTAGCGTCTTCGGCATTGCGGAATGCGAGTTTAGCGAAACCCAGCGAATTGCGATCCTTGTCTTTGACGACTTCACAGAGGGTAACCTTGCCAAAGGGATCGAAGATTTCAAGAAGCATCTTGTTGTTGATGTCGGGATGCAGGTTCTCGACAATGAGATTCATGGGCCCGGTCGAATTGAAGGAAGACGAGAAGCCGAGAGCGCCACCGAGGGTCTGGGCAGCTTGGCGATTGCGTTCGGCTCCGGAATGCTGGATGATCAAAGGCGCGCCGAGAAGACGCTGCTTATTGAGACCGAGCGCAAGACTGACGGATTCCTTCTCCCAGAACTCGACGTAAGCTATGCCTTTACTGCGACCGGTCCGGGAATCGGTGATGATGCGGACATCACGCACGTTGCCGACGGCACCGAAGAACTTCTCCAAATCGGTGGGGCGAGTGTCACGAGCGAGCTGAAGAATGAAAACGGTACGTTCATCGCGTTCTTCAGGGGTCATGTTGGGGTTGCAACCTTCGGGCATTTCATTGGCAGGTTGGAAGTACATCCTGAAAATGGAATACGTAAGTTCAAATCAGAAAAACGAAATATGTAAACTTACACATCACGCCGTTCGGGCCCAGGTAGCCGAGTCGTCCGACGCCAGGTCGGCGGCGGTGATCGACGACGATTCCGGCGCTCATACGGGGACCGGCTGCGACGTCGGCGGTCATGATCACGGCTTCGAGACCTGCGACGCCGTTCTGGGGTGCGTGACCGACGGCTACGACGTTCCGGAGTCCGGGAGCGACGACGACTGCGCCGGCTGCTACGGTCCTCGTCACGGTCGCGATCTCGACGGCTGCTGCGTTCTGTCTTATCGCTTTTGTCCTTCTCCCTGAAAACATCAACATTAACCTCCATTCAACCCAATATCGCCCCAATCCCGTCCCCGAGTCTCCATAATATCCACAGGCAACGAACACAGTCAGTCTGAACGTTTCCTGAAAAGGCTAATTCGTAATTTTCATGTTGCAACTATACAAAAGAGACGTAGGTGTTCTGATCGGTGAAACTTTCGACTGTGCCGTGTTCTGTTCAATACAAAGAGTTAGTGATCCTGAAAAAGCATGCGGAAGGTGATTGAAGTCCGTAAAGGTACCTCGTGTTTTTTGAGTCTTTCGGAAGCTCCGATTCCGAGCGAGTGTTCAGCGTTCACAGAAGGATGACGGAATGATGAATGCAGTCACAAACAGAATGAGAGGGTCTGTAAAACTAGGACTGTGCTTTAGACCTGTTTCACCAAAAAAGAAGGGACAATTAAAACCAACAAAAAGGATCTTTTTGGCAGAAAAACAACTCCTCAGCTCACACAGATGGGAGGCACGGCTCATCGGACTTCGGGGCTTCTCTCATCATCTCTTTTGGACCATTTGAATGTTTTCTCATCTGCAGAACATTGGAACTTTTCAACGGATATTTCCCCAAGATTATTACAAAAGCTATTGCACTAGGTATGTAAAGCCTATGTAAAAGAGGTGAAAATGAAAACCAAAAATTACCCAGTTCGACGTTCAGAGGATCGGGATCGGCGTCGACGACTGCGTTCACGTTCACGATCACGGTCTCGACGATCACTGCCACTGTCGGGGGTCCGGGGAGAGCGACGCTTGTCAGATGATCGGGATCGGTCGTGGTCGCGGACGGGGGACTTTTCCTTGTCGGAATTGTGGCCGTTCTCTTTGGAATCACGGTCGTGGGTGGGGGTTTCGACGAGGCTGGAAGGGAAGACAGTTAGAAGAAGGAAATGGAAGGTAGAAAGTGGAAACTTACGGTGGTGTGGATGGGGAGATGTCCATTTCGGCCATGGTGTCAGGCATTCGGGGACTTGACGATGAAATCTGCAAATTTTCGACGTTAAAAGTGATTCTTTGAAAATAGAATCGTCAAAGATACGCGAATTGGGTCTATTAAACGAAAAAGCGGATGTAAAACGGGCAAATTTGCATCTCAACGAAAAACGAAAAAAACGCATGAATGAAAGAGCGCAAACACGAAACACATGCTTATCGATGACTATGATGAAAAACCAAGCCCATCCATACTCCTTTTATGCAAGAATAGCACGATATCGCAATAGCAAAGGTCACAACAGCGCAAAAGCAAGCCAGAGGCGACCGAAAGCAACGTGTTCGCAACCCGGAGGGACAATCAATAACACTCAATGAAGACACTGGACGCTATAGACCTCCCGGGGTTCACACTTGAACGAAAAAGCGCACGCACACCCATAACAATGCACACAGCGTGCGTCTGAATCACCGCCGCCACGGGCCATTGTCCAGCCATTGAACAACGAAAAGTAAATTGTGAGCGGACCCAAACCGCATACATTTCATATATTCCAAACTTCCAAATTCAACAATTTTATCAAAACAAACTTTCAAAAAGCAACAAAAAACTCAACAAAACAGTTTTAAATCAACAAACTTCACAAAAGAGCCCATTTCTTGGGCTCAGCAGCAGCCAACAGTCTCGGATCGGCGATCGCAATGTTCTCCGTCTTGCGCTTATAGGCCCGATTGAAGACATCTTGAGTTGCTAGCGGCTTGAAGTTGGTGTCGCTGATCGGATGGATCTTCGAATCGGCCCAGCCAACCTTGGACACGATATCGGTGTTCCAGTGACGGAACAGGGCTGACAGCTCCCAGAGAGACGATTCCATGGCCCGGCAATCTTTGAGGGAAGCGGTTTCGTCGTAGGGATCGGATTCGTGGCTGGCCGGCTGCTCGCGATGGAGGAGTTCCTGGACGACTTGATGGTTGATGAACATGTTGCGGAGGGATGGCAGCAGGACCGAGATCAGGTCGACGGAAGCGGTGAGACAGATTCGGGAAACGCGCTTGACGACGCCGGCGACGATGTAGGCCGGGATGTGGCTAAAATGGGGCTTATTGGCTTCAAAATATATAAAAAGTTAATCAACTCACGTCGAGGACATGTAGGAATCGAAGTTTCCAACGAATTCCACCGCTTCAAAAGACGGGAACGTCACAAGGGCCGGCAGTTTAGCGTATAGGGTGTCAAAAAAGTGGGGATAGGCGCTGAAAATACGAAATTCATCCAAATTCAGAGATATTTTATATATAAAAACTCACAAATTCCGGGTCAACATGAGTCTGGCCATGCCTTCCAATGCAAAGATCCCATAGTTCGTGCCCGGCCGTTCGATAAAGGCCGTCAAAAAGTCGCCAAGCATCTCGGGCTCCTTGAAATCGGCCATAACCGAGCTCGTCAACTTCCGCAAGACCGGGACGACCATGCTTTGAGGGATTCCACGGTACAGCTGCTTCAGCCAGACCTTCTCGAAAACAGCACAGCGACGGGACTCCGTGAATTCAAACTTTTCATATTCTTTGCAGTACAGCAGCGGGTAGAGATGTTCCTTCGGCGATGGCATGTTGATCAGGAACTTCCACAAGTTCTCCGTCGTCGCATTCGCATTGTCGAGCGCTTCCGGGTGCAGCTCGAGGTACGTGAAGAAGAACACGTAGAGATCGGCATTCTTGAAGAGCAGCGAAATGATGGCGCGGGCACAGGCTTCCGGGACTTTGGACTGCTTCGAGAAAGCGACGACTCCCTGAAAAGTTGACTTTACAACTGTGCGATCAGAAAATTGGCTCACCTCTAAAACATTCGTGATCACTGGAGTCACGAAAGCCTTCGTACCAACGATGCGCAGCGGCTTGGTCGATTTCGTGACGAGTTCACGGACTTTTGAAAGATTCTGCAATTGCCGTTTTTAACGCAAAAACGCAAATAAATACAATGAACCTACTTCCTCTCCACCGTCCAACAACTCCTTGATGGTATTCGCATCAGTGGCGGAATCAAAAGAGAGCTTTTCGATACTCATAACGGTCGATAACTAGCGACAAAATGGAAAATGCACAAAAGCCGATGGCAAGCTGCGTAGGCTTTCATTTTTGTGTGATGCGTTTTCATGTTAGGGACATATTGCCAGTAGTTGTCATGTTTTTTGCTTTTGAAACTACTCACAAGGCAGCTTTATATCTCTCTATACATTACTCAACGCTCAAATACAATCAACACAGGTTACCCGCAAAATGATGAATACTTGTAAAAAAAAAATCCCCTTACAAAACAACAAGATTC